>NRSV01000004.1:0-524034 GCA_002286855.1 Bipolaris cookei | reverse complement strand
GGTCGTGAGTTGATTGCTGCTTTAGATCGCCGTGGTCAAATGTTGCTATTGAGTAGTCTTGATGAAGTTGGCTCACAGCGTCGGTGACATGCTCCTTGTACGTCTTGTAGTGAATGTCTTTAAAGTGCTTAATTACTCCTTTTGATCCACCCTGCGTACGCACAGGCTCTTCAAGAGTTGGTCTAGCAAGGTGACAAGCCTTGCACAAGAAACACTCTGTTCTCTCGACCTTCCTAGTCTTCGTATTCACTCTTGGTCCGATTAATGGTACTCCATAACGCCACCACCAAGCACTTGTTCGTTTGTGTCGCTCTAATAACTCAAACCCCTGAAGAGGGCGGGCACCAGCATTCCAATCGATCCACTTATAATCGAACGGCATAGATATAACGGGAGCCGGCTCAGCTAAGGCGACAACAGTGTCCTCATAGGTCTCTTGAAATTGAGTAGGTACCTCTAGCTGGCTTGATTGGAGGGTAGAAAGGGTAGATCCGTCATCTTCATAGATACTAAACGTTCGATCAAAGGGGCCTTGAACAGGTGGTTCTGGGTCAAATTGCGTGCCAGGAAAGTCGCGCTGGCTCGCAAACTGAAAGTTAAAAGTCATATTAATAGTGTAGAATGGTTTCTTGATATAGAAGTAGAGCAGAGATATAGAGTATTGTAGGTAAGAGATGAGATGAGGTGAGACTTCTAATATCGCTGTGGATTGACTGGTAACCTTACACTACACAGCGTCATAAGCTTAACTATATTAGTACTAGCGCTACCTAAAATGGCTAGAGCAGTCCTGCCCATGGGCCCCATGGGCGCCCATGGGATTCAGACCATGGGGATGGGCGTCCGACCATGTCATTTACTGGTTTGGCCCCGTTGTTAACCATCTTCTGTTTCTTGTTCAAACGCTTACCACTTTTAACAACCTTAAAAACGGCCTCTGCTCCTTTCCATTTGTTCTTCCTCTTCTTCTTGTTCTTTGGATCGTCCCTACTAGCCTCGACTGCGACCATCATACTCTGGAGTTCTGCACCTTGTATACAAACTCTCTTGTGAGTGCGAGATTGGACAAAGTCGGTATCAAATAGCTCCTCTTCCTCAACATCTTGTTTAAGATCAAGCGTGCGGGGTACAGCTAGGTCGACAGTATCGTCTTCTTGAGCTTTGGCGATATCACGAGCTCTTTTTTTCCTTCTGGCTGCTTCGGCGTTTTGTAACCTTGTCCGTTCGACTTCGAGTTTGAAAGTAAGGCTTCCATGATTGGTCTTCTTGACTTCGTCATAGTACCGCATTTTCTTATCAAATATTTCTGTTGCTTTCCTGTCTGCTTCTTCTTCATCATCATCAAGATGGCATGATCCAGTGGGTGCAATGGTGTGTGGTAGATTTGGCCCAATTTGGTTAGCTGTGGATCTCTTATCTTTCAACTTTCGTTGCTTGTTGCGCATTCTATTGAACAGTCGGACACTAGATATAGTCGAACGAGGTTTTGGAGGCGTAATCGTGTTGGCTGGGGAAAGCTGTCGATGAGAGTTACTTAGTGGAGCGGTATCGCTTTCTGGAGTGGAAAATGGGTCGGAGTTACTTGGTAGAGCGGAGTCGGTTTCTAGGACGAACAATGAATCAGAGGTGCTCGGTGCAGTGGGATCACCCTTTGAGACAAACAAGTCCAGAGTTGCTCAGTGGAGTGGGTTCGATTTCTGGGATGAACAACGTGTCGGAATCGTCGGGTAGGATATAATCGTTTTCTGGAACGGATGACAAGTTGGAATCATGCTGGGGATATTCTTCTACATGAAAGGGAGGTGTATCGATCTCGTGCTGAACTTGGTCAACATAGCCGATCATGGCCTCGTCGCCAACCCGCACGGTTTCCGGAACTGAGGCTTGCATCCCAGTCATGTCACTGTCGTCATCGGCCTTGCTGGGTTCACTTATAACGACTTGAGCTGTGAGTTTTGGTGAAGCGATAACATACAAGCGTGAGATGGGTGTTTCAATGATACATACCGCTGTGTGGATGAGACGTGGACATAAGTGGTGATGGAGCAGCTCTCACAGATTGGAGTACGCGCAATATCGGCTGGTGAGTAGGCTAAGGTAACTTGTAGTTGTGAACTGGGTAGGATGGGGACAGATATGAAGATTGGTAGAAGTAGTCCTGGCAACCAGCCAGCCAAGGAAGAAGAGGCGCGGTATGATAACGAAGAGATCTGGTATGAGGAAGAAGGGATGCAGTATAACGAAGTGGTAGAAGTGTTGCGATGAAGTAGAAGTGTTATGAGGAAGTAGAAGTGTCATGAGGAAGTGGGAAAGACGGTGTATATGGCGAAATATATACCCAAGCCTAGCGTGGAGTAGTTTATATAGGGCGCAGCTGTCTCGGAGGTGAGAGACCACAAGCGCCTCTGTTAGTACGTCGACGATAGTAAGTGAGAGTTGAGAGGTAAGAAGCTTAAGGTAAGCAAAAAGGAAAGCATAGAGTGTAAAGGTGTGGTGTAGTATACCGAGCGGCGCTGGTATCTGAAGTCTGCAGGCAAAAGTTGATACATGCAAGTGAAAGAAAACGTATACACTGGTGTGAGAGAAGTGTAGTGATGCATAGTATGCTAAAGGCGATGAAGAGATATGATTCTTGATGCTAGGCTGTCATGATACTGATAAGGAAGGTGCAATGAACTCATAGTAGCAGGCACGCCCCTCCTCTCAAACATTATGATGGCCACTACAAAACTGCAAGACATTGGGTCGCGACGGTAGAAATTATACGTTGTATTCATCTCAACTAAGCACCTGCCTGTTGAGGATATCAGGGTATCGAAAGTACTATTGACATAACTGCAATCCCTGTACGTACTGCAAGTAGAAAAATAAAAATCCTGTAACGCCACCTTTAGTTAAACTTCCACCTAATATGCGACGAAAAAAATCTCAACCGTATTAAACAGAAAGGATCTAGCACTGCTCTTCATCAAGGTTGGGGTAGAACCACGCTGCAAGGGCGATGATAACATAACTCGCCATGAGTAAAATGCCTTCAAGCCAATCTGCATCTTGTTAGCGAAGTATCCTAGTTACATGCTGGATAGTGCGAACTTACGTGACTTTCCGTCTTGGATAAGATAGTTTACAAGCAATACCGAGACGAATAATGTGGCAATTTGGAAAGTGTCAAAGTAAAGGGTCATGCAGTCTTTGCCCAATATCCATCCGAGAATGACGATCAGAGGGAAGACAAGAAGCGCAATTTGCATACTGGAACCGACAGCAACACCAATGGAGAGGTCCATCTTGTCCTTGATGGCGACGGTGACGGCAGTGGCGTGCTCGGCGGCGTTACCCACAATGGGAAGCAGGATAAGACCAACGAAAGTGGTAGAGACACCACCAGTAGCAGTAAGACCATCAATACTGGAGACCATGAATTCAGAGCAGAAAGCAACAAGGGTGGTGGAAATGGCGAGAGTGATGAGGGCGCCAATCACAGAGAGTGATGGTTCTTCAAATTCGTCTTCGTCTTCCTCCTCATCCGAGTTTGGGTTCTTGAAAAGTGTGGTCATGTTGACACCGCCTCCAGACGCTGCGGCAGTACCAGCGCCAATGGCTGCAATGCCGCGCGATGCATCGCCTTCTTCCTTCTTGCCGGACTTGCGCTTGGGCACCTTTTGACTGGGTTCGTTGTACATGGTGGAGTGTGTCTTCAACTGGAAAGCGAGGTAGCAAGCGTAGACGAGGAGAAGAATGACGGCAGTTCCGTGAGAAAGCTCCTGGTTCCTGACGGAATCTTCGCGGCCGTTGTGTGCGACTGCGTCATCTTCGGCAATTGTGTTGTGAAACACAGTCGGAATGATGAGGGATGCGATACAGAGAGCAAGTAGCGATGCTGCTGTCTGAGCCACAGTCACGTTGAAGAACTGTTCCAAGCGGTTGATACCTCCGAGAAAGAAGGACATGCCCAAGACAAGCAGCAAGTTGGACAACATACTGCCGATAAGCGAGGTCTTGACAATGGTGATTTCGTCCTTGATCAAGGCTTGGACGGACACGATGAGTTCGACGGCATTTCCAAAAGTTGCATTGAGAAGACCTCCAAGAGTTTCTCCAACCCGAATGGCCAATTCTTCGGTGGCATTGCTGAGCATGGCGGCGAGTGGGATGATGGCAATGAAATTGATGATGAAGACGGGTACAGGGTCAAGCCTAGCGTAGTACACGGCAAAGCCGACGGGTACCATTACGAGAAGGACGTTGATCCAGGCACCAAACAAGACAAAGCGGATCTGGGCGCCGATGGGAATCTTCCTCTTAAAAGCCTTCTTTTTGCGCTCTTCCAAGGATAGTTCATCTTCTTCGGGGGCGTCCAAGCCGGCATGACCTTGATCTTCATAATCTTTCCTGAATATGCCTTTGAATTTTGCTCTGCGGGTAGGGCCGACGTTTTGCTCCTGGTTGGAGGGCGCAAGAGTGCTATCCACTGAAGCCTTGTGCGTGGTGTCTGCTTCAGTTGCGCCATCCTTGTCAAGCGAAGAATTTGGAATGGCGTTCGAAGCAGTCGCATGTGTTGGTGATGAAGGGGTGGGCTCAGTATTGTGGTGGTCAGGCATTCCAAACTCTTTCTCTGATTGCATGGTCTCGAGACGCCTCTGCTCTTCGAATCCCGATGTTGCATTTGCCTCAGATCGTGATCTGTGCATTACGTTTTCCACATCATAATGGGAATCTCGAGAGCGTTGTCGAGCGAATGGGTTGTAATTATTGGTTCCATTGCTGCCATGTTGCGAGGCAACACGATGTGCCTGTCTCCGTACGGTATCTGAATTGGGTACGAGTTAGTGTGGAGATTCGAGTGGTGCTGAGGTTTGTGCTGATGGTTCGGGCACGAGGCTCCACCTACGCATAGATGCAAAAGTACTGTCTCTGTGTCAATCGGGGTCAGAGAAGGCGATGAAAAGCAAGTGCTGGAGTGGTGTTTGGGTTTGCGAAACCAAAAGGCAAGTGGAGAGAAACGAGAAAGGGAGAAAGGGACCAAGGAGAGATAATAAGTGGCCCTAGGCTTCCCTGCTTTGACGCGAAGGACAGCGCACGCCCGCTCGCGTCAGTGTTGTGGCTGATGCTGTATAAAGTTGACGAATGAAGAGCGTGGAATGGATGCTCTAGCCACAGATCAACTCGGCCAGACTGCCATTTTGCGGGAAGTTGCTGAGGCTGTGTCCAATAGCGCGGGCGAAGTTGCACAGCGTGAGTCGAGTTGGCGCGAGTACCGACTGCAATCATTTGCTACCATGTCGAATGCAATGCGCGAAGCTCAGCGTCATCATGTTCAAGCCTTCCAAGGACAGTCCCAAGCTTTGCACCGTGTCTGGGCAATGACGCAGGGGCGTGACGCTTATGCACGATCCAAACGCTTAATTGGCTTTTCTGTGACATGGTGCGCTGCCATGGTTGTCCCAAATACGTTGGTACATGCCGACCCTGCTATAAGTCTGGAGAAAGCTTGCTTTTCTTCACCGCGACGTGGCTTCGAGAATATCATTCATACGCATCTTGATATTCAGTAGAGGAGAAAGGCAGAATATGCACCTCCTTACACTAAGAATGTTCCACCAATAGGCGAGGGAACATCCGGGGCAATTAATATCCATCGTTTCCATCCAATCTTATGCCTATGACTCTTTATGTATTCTCTGAAACCCTGGACTGGCGCAGATGGGATCTTCGCTGCGATCATCAAACTGCAGCATGTTGGTTTCCTGGACCTATTCTTACACTGCCAAACTATGTCTAGGTCAGCGATTTGAAACGCACATCTACCGGTGTACGGTTGGAACTAGCATCTTCTGCTGAATGCCGAGGTGCAGCTTAGGGTATCGTGTCCTTGATGTAGACTTCAAAAGACTGAGCTCTAGCTTCTCTATTCAACCTGTCCGTGCCACTTGACCGCCTCTAGTCCAATACATGTTATTCCAAAACCCACGTGATGTACCCTACGTAAGTACAGCACCGCTCCCGCACCGCCCCATGTCTGTACTACCCCAGGATCACCACTACCTTTATCCTTCGAAACTTCAATTCCAAAACCGGTTCATTTCCCGATTTCCTTAACGTCCCCTATACATATTCTTTGTTTTTGAACGCACCTACTCAAACAGGCAATTCGAATCAAAAGCCATAGATTGCGGCGGGCTCAGAGCACAAAATATGCCGGCCCGGCCTCGTGGTATTGGCTGCCTGTAGTCGCCGAGAGGATGCCGCGCCTACGTACGTGGCTGGACTACGGCAAGGTGACGTTTAATTCGCCGTCCTTTTAACTACTCTAGCCCGCCATTTTAGCCTACCAACCTACACCCATACATCTATCCATATGTATGCATGTATACATCTACAAAATGTCTGTGTTTTCTATGGTGCAACCGTACGTACATAGGTGGCTAGCTCGTGCAAGCATATGCGCCATGACGTACAAGCCCAATCTGGAAACAAAATATCGGTTGCAAGGGTCCTAGGCTAAACTGTCAGCACACTTGGTGCAAACAACATCTTCGCCTTGTTTGATAAATGCAATTACTATTTCCCTTCATACTAGTCTCTTCTAGCAATACTCTAGGTGTACAATATTATCCATTCCCTCCCAGCGTCATGTTTACATCCCGTGTTCCTCTATGCGCTAGCACGCTTCATGTCTCTTGAAACACAGTGCTGCAACACCTGTCCTCCCTACTGGTCCTGTATCTTGTGGTCGCCCTTAATGACATCTGCATATGTCGGAGGTGGACCCTCGGGTTGACTTGAACTTCCCTCGCCACCCTGATTTGCCGGCGCAGGCGCAGCAGGCCCGCTGCCATTTGCGCTCTTGTGTCCCTGTGGCGGTGCAAAGCTGTTTGTCACGCCGCTCTGCTGTCCCGGGAACTGCCCACTGCTCGGCTTAGAGGCCACAGTACCATAGTTCGCAGGTCTGCCGCCCGCTTGCTCGTGCGAAATCACATAGTATGTCACCCTTCCGTTGGCGCTCCTTCCATGTTCGCGATCGGGCACGGGCTGGTATGGGTCGTATGGGTCCGGATTCTGCAGAATCACATACCAGGCGTGGAGGAGACCGGGGAGGAAGCCTAGGCACGAGAGGCCGAGGTTTATGAGCGAATCGGCGCTACAAATGCCCTTCTTCACCCAAACACCTATCGGTGGGAACTGTGGGATATGTTAGCTATCGAGCGCCATAAGCTGCAGAGAGACAGTCGGTGCCTGCCTCCGCTGTACGAGCACTACAAACGTACCAGGACGCTGAGGAGCATCAGGAAACAATCGGAGCCACACATGATGTCAGTTTTTGTGTATCGAATAATTGTAATATGAATATAGGCAGCGGGTTTCGGCGCGATGAAGTAGATGTTAAGGTGGAAGAGTGTCGCCTGAGCGGGCGATGCGAACCAGTGGATCAGATGACGCACCCAGTGGCTTAGATGTGGCTTAGTTTCACAGATGCATGGGCCTCACCGTTGCCTCCAAAGCTGCGCATTGTACCGTTTATCAGATTGTATTGCTCTACTTGCTTTTCCATATACCTAATTCATACCAGAAAAATATGTTTCCGTGAACTTACTAGATTTTTTGTTCTGTCCGCTACAAATATGTCATTTTAGCATCTCTGCAACTGTATGATTGAGAGCCGTGTGGCGGCAACAGAAAATAGCTTGTAGAACGATCATGGTCATGTCGTCATCCTACTCATTATACTATTGAACGCGCTTAAAAGGAAATCGTACCAACAATTTCGTCACAACCGAGGAGGAATGTAGCCCTTAGATTCGATACGCATAGCAATAGCAGTCATATATGACTACATCGTCAATTCTCAAAGCTGCCTGCAAGCACTTGATCGCTAATTTGAGCGCTGCTTGCAGTAGAGGCTGAAAAGCACTCATCTTTGTCAATGTATTAGGCTTTTCATTTGGCGCATTGTTTCTTTGCGTGAATAGGCAGTGCCTGAACAACCTATCACGTATCGATTGAGGAATCGCTGACGCTGGTACACTCCAGATATGTTCACTCTGACGTACCGAATACCTGGTCATTGTATTTTCAAGTGACCACTGCAGTGAAAGCAGATGTCTCAATCATGACATCAAAATACTCGCGCTTGGTTGTGACCGGAGGAGAAGAAATAGACAAGAGAACTGAGATCTGCAATAAACCAAAAGTTAGGGGATTTGTAAGAAAATTCGTAAGAAGATTAAACAGAACAATCGGTAAACTAGGCAAAAAATATGTAAAACGGAATAAATGAGTTGAGAGACTAGACGCTTGAAGTCCAGATCGCCAGATCAAATGAAATCAGATGTGGATTCTTGTGGAAGACAATGGTGAAATGAGTAACCCTGGAATAAGAAACGACATTAATAATCGTGATAATAGTAATAGTAATGATAATAGTAAGAACAGAAAGTTAATGGACAAGTTCAAGACAACAAATGAAGTGCAAAGAACGCCGGTACCCGTGAATGACTCATTCTGGTGTATACTGTTGACCGACATTTGGAAATAAGATTGCACTATGAAGCCATGAATCGGGTTCGTAGAGAATTGAAAGCAAGCTTGCAGAAGAATAAATAATGATAGGTGAATGGTCCTGACGTATGAGACAAGGGAAGATGAAAGGCTCTCGTGAATCATAAACAAGGCCGTGGTTGCAGAAACGAAAATAGAGAAGAGGATCCATGTTTGTCAGAAATGGTGTAGAAGGTGAATCAAGGTGTGACGAAAAATGACCATGGGGGATGAGGCCCAGGCGCTGTGTTCGTAAATGCGTGCTCAGCGACGACTACAAGATTAGTAAGAATTTGCCAGAAACAAGCGAGATGAACCTCATTGATGTCAAGAAGCCTTACCTGTAAGCGGCATCGACCTGGGAACGCCTCTTCCGCTTGCTATGGTCGTCTTGCTGGCGCAATTTCTCGTGTTCTTGATCAGCATCTTCGTAGCTTCTCTTCCTAGAGAATGAGCTGTCGCTTCGGTCTAAGAATGGTACAACAGGCGCATCTTGTTGTAACTCATTACCTTGGCTTTCGGATTCGAAATCAGAACCAGCCATGGCCTGATTACTCCCCTCGGGGCGCGCAGGGCTTTCCCTGGAGTTGTCATAACTGTGGTCATTGCTTTGAGGCGCATTCCAGGAATCATGTTGCTGCTCTGCCGGAGCGGGTGGGGGAGGCGGTGGCCTGGAGGCGGCGCCTGCCGAGATAGATCCATACGGACGGGGAGGAGCAGATCTGGGCCCACTGTTATGATAACCACCATATGACTGTGCCCGTTGGGTCAGTTGAGCAGAGTCTCGAAGCGGAGCAGGTGAAGGAGCAGCCGGTGGCTTTTCGGCAGGTAGCACTGGTTGCCGTACTTCAGATGGAGAGTACGGTACAGGTATTGGTTCATTCGACGGCGGCTTCGGCGCTCCAGTCACGCCCAACTTCGCAAGGATATCCTCTTGACTTCCTTGCAGGGGGGGCATCGCCTCCCTTTTCGATGCGCTCGATGCTGAACCTCCGTGATTCGTACTAAGTGCTTGCTCAAGGTTATCCATAATGTCCCACGTGGCGTCGCGCATCTCCATGTCTCCGTCATGCATTGTCATATCCTCAGACTCGTCAGGACGATCCCGTTGCGCAATGCAGTCTTCTAGTGTGACTAGATTGTTCTGCATCTCTTCATCTGTGAAAACAACAAAGACAGGGTCATCTTGGATAGCTTCCCAATCGTCGGTCTGCCTTACGTTAAGGAAGGCTTGGTGTGAATTATCGGCAGTGAAGTACATGGACACAGAATCCCCATTGTCGAGCTTCTCGGGTGTGGGCTTCAGTGCGTCTTCTTCAGCCTCAGCAAAAGTAGAGGGTAGTGCACGAGTAACCTGCTTAGCAGGGTGCCAAATGATGATTCCAAGGCTGAGAACAGGATCGACGGGCTCATTGCTCTTGGGCCAGATCGCGCCATCAAAGTCAAAATCCCAGTCGTCCCAAGCCAAGAACAATTGTGACCTGTCGCTCATACTTCCATCGCTTACAGCACTACTGGGCTGAACAGGTTGCTGCGGGGGCTGTGAAGTGGTGAGATGGGCAGTTGCTGGGGTGGGTGTGGCCTCCGGATCCAACACAGGCTGGCCGTGGGTTTGTCCAATGAAGGGACTATGTTGGTTTGACTGGTAAGGTGTTTGCGCATACTGTTGTGGGCATGCTCCAGTTTTGCCATACGGCGGATGGCCAGGGTCAACTGTAGCAGGCTGCGGTGGGTAACCCTGGTAGCTGCTATGAGAAGAAGAATAAGATTGAGCAGTTGGGTGAGCTGAAGTTTGCGGATAGCCTGAATTTGGGGGATAACTTAATTTTGGCCATTGATGGTTATTCTGTGTTTGAGGATACGGCGGCGCAAATCCTGGTGCTTGGTGCGCTTGCTGACCGTAGCTTTGGTTAGAATAACCCTGGTTTGCAGGAGGTGCTGCATAACTTTGTTGCGGGTAGTTTGAAGGCGCCGACGATGGCAGAAACCCTGGATGCGACGACTTGTATGAGTTGGGGAATTTGTTAGTACCGAATGGACCCTGAGGCTGCGCTGGTCCGCGGTAGCCCGGTGGAGGGGGATATCGGGTGATTATTGGATTACCCTTCTTTTTTGATGGCCTGAAAGGAAGTCAGAACAAATGACGCACACCATAAAAAGATAGATTCGACGAGCACGTGATGAACAGCTTGCTAAGATCGAGAGTGAGACCTACTGTACATGCGGAGCGCGACTAGGGGGGCCATTTGGTGGGCAGGATTGATATTGACCATATCTCGGCTGTTGTCCTGGTTGTTGTCCATACTGATAGGGCGGTTGTTGACCATATGAGGGTGGGCCATTTGCATATGGTTGCTGCTGGAAAGACGCCGCACCCCCTACGGGCCCGTTCCAAGACATACCACGCTACGCAATCAACCTATGAAAATCCACGATGGAAATGGAGGGGTTTTGGTGAAGTAAAAGACTAATGGAGACCGATGAGCCCGTTGGTGGCGGCGTAGGTGGTGATATTAGGGAGAGTTTTTAAAGTATGAGGCGCGCGTCCAAATTTTGGACAGGTTGAGCGCACGAGCCAGGACGAAAGAGACGCCCAAGCTTACGGAAGGACAATCAATTTAGTATCTCCTGGTATGCAATATTGAGATTTGTAGGATGAACGACGGCAATGTGACGCTGAGGAGGAGCAAGTGAGTGGGCACGGAGAGCGAGACAAGGCCAGTTGCTGGTGCGAGGGAAACCTTTGGAAGTAGGTATTGAGAGCACGATAGCAGGTGAGTGGCGAATTGAGAGCGCCGCAGAGGAATATCCTCTCAGATCTATAAGGCATAACAAAGAAAGAGAGGTCCGGGCACCAGGGAGCCAAGTGCCTCGTAGGTTCTGAAAAGCACGCACAGCAGATGTTGCAGAAGAGGGAAGTCTGCAGCGTAGTCACGTTTTTATGCGCTCGGGCCATGAAGCGGGATGCCGCCGCACCTTGGACAGGGAACAGGACTAGTTGGCCACCCAATATCAAGCTGCTCGCTTTTGCGCCATCGCCTGTGTCGCGCCTCCAGATGGATCTCTGAGGATGATTGTGCGCTACAGACATTTGCTAGCGACCAGTATAGACTCCATACCCTGAACTGAGCCGCGGATGCTGCCACCCTTGTATCCACGCCATCAACACCACCATGCCCGGTCTACCATGTACGTCAGTCACCAGCGATGCTTACCGTGCTCGCCACGTCCAAACTAACACTGCGCAGCCAGCGTAGACCTCGATGAATGCATATCGCGGCTTTCCAAGAAGGAACTGCTTGCCGAGCCGGTCATCGAGGCAATATGCGCAAAGACCAAGGAGTTGCTCATGAAGGAGAGCAACGTGGTGCACATCAGAGCGCCCGTCACTGTCGTCGGTGATATCCATGGCCAGTTTTTCGATATGATGGAGATATTCAAGATTGGTGGGCCATGTCCGGACACAAACTACCTCTTCTTGGGTAAGTCCTGGTCTGCCCCTCACAGGGGGCACGCGATCTCTAGAGACAGAACTGACGCTGAGCAGGCGACTACGTCGATCGCGGCCTCTTTTCTGTCGAAACCATATCGCTCCTCGTCTGTCTGAAACTCCGCTATCCGCACCGCGTCCACCTTATCCGTGGCAACCACGAGTCTCGCGGCGTCACCCAGTCTTACGGCTTTTACACCGAATGCTCACGCAAATATGGCAATGCGAACGTCTGGCACTATTTCACCGACATGTTCGACTTTCTTACTCTCTCCGTGGTCATTAATGATCAAATCTTTTGCGTACACGGCGGCCTGTCGCCTTCCATACACTCCATCGACCAGATCAAAATCATCGACCGTTTCCGGGAAATCCCTCATGAAGGGCCCATGGCAGATCTTGTGTGGAGCGATCCAGATCCCGAAAGAGATGAGTTCTCCCTCAGCCCTAGGGGAGCAGGCTACACATTCGGCGCTCAGGTGGTCAAAAAGTTCTTAGAAGTCAACTCCATGTCGCACATTTTGCGCGCGCATCAGTTGTGCCAAGAAGGATACCAGATTCTTTACGACGACAGATTAAGCACTGTTTGGAGTGCACCCAACTATTGCTACCGATGCGGTAACATGGCTAGTGTGCTCGAAGTTAGCGACACGGGTGAACGCTTTTTCAACGTGTTTGATGCTAGTCCAGATAACGATGTCCACCGGGCTGAACAACAGCAGCAGCAAGGAAAAGAAGTCACAACGGAGTACTTTCTATGATACCCACTGTACATAGCGGTGCGTTGTTGCTTCAACGCTAACCTTGCATTTATCGGCGTTGGCGATAGATATGGCGTTCGGACAAAGACATGCTGGCTATGTACGTTCTAGCGCTGCATGAAATCATTTACAAGCAAAAAATTACGTAACTTGAAACACCTTGTCATTGCAGTCTGGTGCTCTCGCTTCAACAGCCCAAATATTTTGTCTCAACCCATCGCGCCTCCTCATCGCTACCCAGTCTTGCAACCACAATTCTGATATCTGGAAAGACGCTAAAGACTCTGTTCAGCCCAACCTTCCCCGCAGTATAGGTTACGAAGACTATCTTAGCTTCTGGCACGCCGTGATCGACAAGCACTCTGACCGCCATCAGGGCGGCTGCACCCGTGGAGAATTGGGGGTCGAGGACTAAGACCAGTCCATGCTCAGCAATGTTGGCGGGTAATGCCCGATAATGGAGCTCCGGCTCTCCAGTTCTGTAATTTGTCTGGATCAGTACTCTTCCGGTCCTGCAATCAGGAATCGTCCGTCGCAAACCCGTCTCGAAAGCACTGCCGCCGCGTAGCACCACCACGGCACTGACTTCTGCATTTTTCTTCAACCCCTGATAAGTGGTGTTCTGGGGTGTTGTAACCTGATACGATACAAACGGCAAAAAATCTACTGCCGTCTCCACAAGCAGTGCAACCATGCGATCGAAGTAAAATACAAAGTCCTCTCTTGACGTGTCAGGGTTCAGCAGCAATGTATGCATTCCCCTGACCTGATTCGTCTGCTTGAGTATGATAGCGTTTTCACTCAGTGGACTGTCCTCTGCAATCTTGCCCAGTCGTCTGAGCTCTGACTGATGCTGAACACTCTTACTGTGTAGCGTCTGACGAACTTGATTGCTCACCATAGTAATGGCAACCCTATTCTCGATACCTCTCGGAATAATGAGGTCTGCAATTTCTCGCTGGGGAGCAACATATTTGTAATAGTTGGGCTTGACAAAGGAGAACCACTGCTTGATACAGCCTTCAATATCGCGACCTCGTTCTTTCACATCTCGCACAAGACGGCGTGAGAGACACAGATCAGCGTCGGCTTCCGCAAAAATTTTGAGATCCAAGAGATTGACTATTCGTGGGTCGTGTAAGGCGAATATGCCTTCCAGAATTATGACGTGTGGGGAGTAGATTGTTGTGGTCTTGGAGAGGCGTGCATGCTTCTGGAAAGAGTAGATCGGTACCTCGGCAACCTTGCCATTCTTGATGTCTTTTAGGCGGTCAACGAGAATGTCGAAATCTATAGCGTCGGGAGAATCAAAATCGAACTCGTTGCGAAATGCTGCTGCAGATTGCTCTGGTGTAAGAGGTTTGTAGAACGAGTCCTACATGGAGTGTTCCTTAGCTGGGCGGGGCACGTGACCCAATTTACAAGGCTGGAACGAACCATAGATAAGATGACTACCCAAGGCAAGTTCAAAGAGGCGACAATGGCCATTGCCAAAGACGTTTTGCCCGAGCCAGAACTACCAGCTACTCCAATAATACTCGCGTTACCCCATGGCGGTTCGTAGTGCGTTCTTCGGCCTGCTGAAGCCATATCTGAGATTCTTTTAGCGTACTGGGCGCCTGGTAGCACCCTGTATCCTTGTTCTACCAAAATCCCACCTCTTGCGGCGAATGCTGGAGATATCAAAAGGGTATGCAGGGTTCCTGACACGATTGGGTTTCTGCAGTGGGTGGCTCTGACCTTAGTGTCGAGCTTACATAAGGACCCACCGGCACTAGTCTCGCCAAGCGGGCAAGCTCAGTCTTCTTCTTTCACGAAGCTGTGCTCTCAAACTTCCTCTCCACACGCAAAACTTTGCGTGACCGCCAGCACACTCGACCGACGGTCGGGCAGCTCGTATCGTTCACTGATGGACGTCGGTTGAGGCTTGCTGGGCGTCTCGCTTTACTATGGTAAGCCACACTGCGCCCGTTGTTGCAACCTGCCCACCATCTAACCACCCTGCAGAGCTCATCCACAGTTTCCGTATCGGCGGCAACGCCAACCCAACATCATCCTTTCCAGAGGAAGGTCGACGATGTCAAACCGTCCAAGACGTAAGTTATCCGCCGTCCGCGTCGCTTCCGCTACCTCCTTCGAATGATGATTTCAAAATAAGTTGGGAATCTCTCCGAACCAACATGTGGAGAACATGTTAACTTGTATCTCTGATCTTGTGGTAGCGCTTGCATTGCGCGCTGCTGTACCTGCATATATATGGCGCATCGATGCTAACGCTGCTTCTGCAGGGACATCAACTTTGTCATTATGGACTACCTAGTTAGCGAAGGCTACCCTAGAGCTGCAGAAAAGTTTGCAAAAGAAGCGAACATCCAGCTTCCTCTTGAAGAGGAGTCCATTCAATCCCGCGTAGAAATACGTCGGGCTATTCATGCTGGTGATATCGATACTGCTATCACCAAGATCAATGATTTGAACCCTCAGGTATGCGACACTTCCACTTGTATTTCCCACCACCTTGCAGGATTAGATCCAGTTTCATGCACCACGCAGAATCTCTTTGATGATAATCAAACCTTCAGTCCTCAGTATGATTGCAAGCAACTACATTTACTCGTCTGGCGTATTTGTCATTGAACTTTGCTAATGCACCAGCCAGATTTTAGACACAGACCCAGCCCTACACTTCGACCTACTTAGGCTACAACTAATTGAGCTCATCCGGGTTTGCACATCGTCTGCTGCTTCTGATATCACGCCTGCGCTTAGCTTTGCTTCGTCCCAGCTTGCTCCCCGTGCAGCCACAAACCCTGATTTTCTGAGGGATCTTGAGCTTACAATGTCGTTGCTTATATTTCTTCCTGCCGCTCCTGGTACTCTTCAGAGGGAGCTAAGTGAGTTGTTGGAACCGTCGCTCCGCAGGAATGTTGCGAGCAAGGTCAATGAAGCGATACTTACTAGTATGGGGGCTCGTGGGGAATCTCGCATGAGGAGCCTAGTGCGCTTACGGCAATGGGCCGAGACAAAGGCGCGGGCAGCCGGAAAGGATCTTCCTCCTTCTCTTCCTCTCGGGTTGCAAGACGCCGACGATAGGCCGGCCAACGGGCACAATGAGGCTGCTGATGTAATGGTACAGTAGAGGCATTGGCGCTGAGCGTCTATTCATTGCTGACTATCTTTTTTTGGATCGGGTCATGCATTGCAATGAACAATATGGTTTGGGAGGAGCGACGAGAGGTATTAGAGACCGTGAGTCGGGTATGATGGCACTGTAAAGTTCCGGCACCACGGAGCTTTGTATCTGTAATACACGCCTTGATTATTGATTGTCCTTGTGCCTTGCCAAGCTTGCCGTAGTATGTCGTCACGCGTGATGGGCGTAACAGTTGTTTGGTTGTCTAGCGCCCGTGAGGTCGATGTTGTGGGTTGTACGATGCTCTTCCCCAAGAATAGCCCATGTTCAACATATGCCAGCGCGTAGCATGTAGTGGCCCTATCACGTCACAGAGGTTATCAAGTATACATCAGGGTTCTCACGCAGACATGAAGATAAAGAGGGGCCTTGTGTGCGCCGTCTGCAGACGACAAGATGACCGTAACCTCTCCATCTGACGACAGTGCTGTTCTCGTAGGCAAGATCGAAGACTGGCCTGTGGAGTTTTTTGGAATCAGGCCGCCCCCCGTCGATACCGATGCTCGGTTCCTTGTCAATCGCTTGACGTCCTTTTCTCCGCAGCCTTGAACGGTCGTTGGCAAAGGCCGGTGGACAGCGTTCCACGCACTACCCCGCGATTGCGGCCGCACTACGACTATGGTAGTTGGACCTTAACACCCCCGCACGGTAGACCAGGAGCCGCATGCGGTAGATCTGTCCGAAGGCAGTATTGACTGATCTCATTGGACAGCCGCGACGTGGTACTTCCTGGAGTGGAACATACGTATGCAAGGCTACGTGTGGCTGAAGAGCTTGCGCACATTGTCTGTGAATAGCGTTGAACTTTGCGCTCGACCGACCCAGTTGGAATGCCTGCTCAGCCCTTCGATTCATGTCGATGTTCTTCTCGCATGGGCTCCCGCAGAATCGATAGTGGAGCTGTCAGGCGAAGATGGTCACGGAGGGACCGGATTGCGGCCGTCCATGGGAGCATACGATCGAAAGGCCATTGTGAGCTCAGCAAACTACTGAGCACTTGTATGGGCTCTGAAAGGAACCACAAGACAGAACAATTTTCGCTCGAGTTTTTTGTATGGCGCGGCCGTGGACGGAGGATAGCAAGTATCAGGAGATATTCTGCCGAAAGAAGCTAGCTGCTTGATGTTGGAGCGCCCCTCCATCTCGAGACCTCACCCTTCCCAGTCCCCCCTCACACCATAACAGACGCGGGCTTGCATCTTCCCTGGCCCCTGGCCTGATTTACACGCACTAAAGTCTGCTCATGCTGACTTTGCTCTTACCTCGGAACCTCGCAGCTCACGCTACCGCTGCTGCCACCCAGCCGATGCATCATGATCCGCAAGTCCATCCAATCTTGATCTTTCAACCCCTCCAAGAGGTCTACTGTCCACTTGTACCTCGTGAGACTGGACCAATGAATACAGCTAGTCATTAATCGCTCGCCTTTGCCATGGATGAACGGATGCAATCCTACACACAGCTCCTTCCGAGAAGGCGCGTGTGTATCCAGACCCTGGTGTCATTCGTTTGCTGCCGAGTGGGGTTGAGCTCTTGAGCTCTCACTGCCTCACCACTGAGTATATAAAGCTCGCACCTTCCGTGACACTGTAGTCATCCAACACAATCACATCATCACTAGTTACTCTATTCCACGCCAATCCACCGCCTCCATCACCATGAGCAGCATTCCTCAAGAGCAATGGGCGCAGGTCATTGAAAAGACCGGTGGCCCCGTCGAGTACAAGAAGATTCCAGTGCAGAAGCCCGGCCCAGATGAGGTTCTTGTCAACATCAAATACTCTGGTGTTTGCCACACTGATCTACACGCCGTCAATGGGGACTGGCCATTGGTACGTATGATCATTCTTCCTTCTCACTGAAGATGCTAACGTCCACAAGCCAACCAAACTTCCTCTTGTCGGTGGCCACGAAGGTGCCGGTGTCGTAGTTGCACGAGGAGAACTTGTCAACGACGTCGAGCTTGGCGATCATGTTGGTATGATTAATTCCTCTCACTTTTACTACCAATTCACACTTGCTAATTCTCCCCAGGTGTCAAATGGCTGAACGGTTCTTGCTTGTCATGCGACTTTTGCCAACAAGCAGACGAGCCCCTCTGCCCGAAACCACTTCTCTCTGGATATACTGTTGACGGCACCTTCCAGCAATACTGCATCGCCAAAGCTGCCCATGTCGCGCGCATTCCCAAGGAGTGTGACCTCGCTGCAATTGCCCCTGTTCTCTGCGCCGGTATTACTGTTTACAAGGGTCTGAAAGAGTCTGGTGTCAAGCCTGGCCAATTCGCTGCCATTGTCGGTGCCGGGGGTGGTCTTGGTTCACTTGCCTGTCAATACGCAAAGGCCATGGGTGTACGAACAATTGCCATTGATTCTGGTGAAGAGAAGAAGAAGATGTGCACTGGTGAGCTTGGCGCCGAAGCATTCGTCGACTTTGCCACATCAAAGAACCTTGTCGCCGACGTTCAAAAGGCAACACCTGATGGTCTCGGCCCTCACGTTGTCATTCTTGTTGCTGTCAACGAGAAGCCATTCCAACAGGCTGCTGAATACGTCCGGCCACGCGGTACCGTTATCTGTATTGGTCTTCCTGCCGGCGCTTATCTCAAGGCACCCGTCTTTGAGACTGTCATCAAGATGATCAGGATCCAGGGATCGTATGTTGGTAACCGCAAGGACAGCTCGGAGGCGATTGAGTTCTTCCGTCGTGGCTTGATCAAGGCTCCGTACAAAGTTGTTGGACTGTCTGAACTGCAAATGGTCTATGATAAGATGCACCAGGGCGCGGTAGTTGGACGCTATGTTCTCGACACATCCAAGTAAGCGTCTGAAGGGTGCCGGGAGGGTGACTGTTGAGCAAGCGTACTGTACATATTGAGTTTATGATAATGAATGAGAAATGTTCCTATATCTGAGTGGCTTCAGGCCTGTATAACAATGCAGTATTTAATCATATTGATGGTGACGATAAACGGTTGCGATTCTCACATTTTGATTTGCGCATTGCTCGCAGTAATTTCGGCTCAGTAGTCGCTGGTAACGTACTATTGTTACACGCAGCCGTAAGCATAATCTCGGGGTTCCAGTGACGATGCAACACAAGCAAGACTACTTACAACCAACAGAGACAAGATATACATGTACATGCTCCCTTTTTCCCTCCCTATCTTCAACATGAACATAGAAACATCAGCCTGAACACGTCTAGCTTTTCAAGGCCACCCCAACCAGACACAGTCAACGACGAATCATTTGGTGTTACCCCTGTGCTTACCATAAGTACCTGTTCCGCAGCCCTGTACTTACCTGGCCAGGAGTCAAACCTAAAATGGTTGGCAATACTAACTGACCCCATTGACCCCGCTTGATCCAGCAACGTGAGACAGATGAGAACATGAAAAGATAATGGCCCATCTGGCAAAGCATGTCAGGGGTGTCTGTGGAGTAGTAAGCTTTTGGTGAGCTCCTTATATGTAAATATGGTTTCGACTGAAGAGGCAAGGAGGAATGATAGAAAATAAACTCATTTTGTCGATTTTAACTCTTACATGGTTATCTGGTGTGTTTTTTTTTTCGTTAACGTTGCCCTTTTCTTGGTATCCCGCTCGGTCCCGACATGCGGCGCGAAGACGATTGGATGGAAAAGGTGGAAAGAGGAGGATACACGCCTAGATTGCGGTCGCCGGTGGGAGGTCGTAAGCGTAAGCAGACAAGGGGAATAATCTGGTTTGCATTGGTGCTGTGCTTCGTGTACAGATTCTGTTTACTGTGACAGCATCAGCGTGATGGTAATTCGGTGGTACAGAAAGCGTCATTAGAGCCGTAAGTACGGTGCCCCAGGCTACCGATAACAGACGGTATCCTCATTGTTCTACGAACTGGAGCCACCGAGGCGCTGGAGAAACTACCTATTCATTTCCAGACGACGTTACGGTGTGTAGGCGATTATGCCATGTATTCTAATCTAGATGAAGAGATTGCGGGACACCGTGTGAATGACGTTTTTAAGGGGTCTGTCAGTGAACGACTATGGATATCGGCGAATGCAGCGCAGGAATTCACACTGTATGAGCGGCTTCGTAGCCAAGGGAGACAGGGTATCGCCAATGCGTCTTTGAGCGACCATCGCGGTAGCGGGCCTTCTGGCGCGCAAGAGAACCCAACGTGGAAATCGGATCGATTCAAGTTTTTGCCCATGGTGGATAGGGCGCTCAAGTATCGGCCGGGTGCGAAATGGTTCGTCTTTGTAGAAGCAGATACGTACCTAGTATAGGACAATCTGGTTTTCTATCTTACCCTATTGAACGCTACTCATCTGCTCTACGTTGGCAAGTACATGTACATTGACAACGTGCTCTTCGTACATGGTAGCTCCGGCTTTGTGCTTTCCAAACCAGCCATTCACCGCGTTGTGCAGCAGCGCGGCACGCATCTCACCTTTTACGACGACTACACAGCTGCGAGCTGGGCGGGCGACATGGTGCTGGGCAAGATACTCGCAGACATCGATGTGCCGCTATTCTGGGCCTTTCCGCATTTCCAGGGCGACCCCGTCAATGCGCTCGATGTCAATGTGTCAAAGATTGAGCGCCGGCCGTGATGCTATGCCCCCATTACTTATAACCACATGTGCGAGAGCGAGATTCGTAGCCTGGGTGCGTTTGAGACGAATTGCGCTGCTAATGCACAAGGCGGGAAAACAACACTCACCCATGCTAAAGTGCTCAAACATTTTATCCTCCCATGCTTGAAACTAAAGACAGAAAGCTGGGATAACTTCTCCATGGACGTCGAAGCAGACGCCACATCATCATTGTCTTTTGAGTCTTGCGAAGCTGCTTGCGAGGCTAAGCCCACTTGTCTCCAGTTCTCGTATGCTAGTACTGCTGCTGGAGCTACGTATTCTACTTCGGCGCGTCTGGTACTGGGTGAAGCTGCAACTAGGCAGTGTGTAGAGTACTCGAGCTCAGCAAGCAAGTGCATTCGCTGGCGGAGCAATAGTGGGGATGGGAGGAGTACGGGGTCAATTCAGTCCAGATGGATGCTGCATCGAATGAATTCATATGTGGAGGAAATGGATAAGATGTGTAATGGAAGAGATGGGCGAGTAGATAGTGTGAAAGTGGGTGTGGTGTTCGTCCGGAAACAAACAAAGAGTTATGAATGAGGAAGCGACGGCGCGTGACTGTCGCTGTCAGCGTTCTTACCCTTACATTAAAGGGCCAGCATACTCTCTGCTACGACCCTAGACAGTTGCATTAGTATGACAATGTTGGATAAGCCAAGTCAACCTTACGAGACTGGTTCAATGGAAGAAACATGATGCGCCAGCACATTCATGGCAGGTAGTCGGTTACGCTTAACGGCCTCTTCTTATTGCAGCCATCAATGAGCTTTTGGTGCTCACATTGCACTAAACTATACCTTCTGTCAAGAAAATCAAGCGAGACGAGTCTGGATGGAGAGAAACGACAAAGATGTGGTAAAGAAGTGGGGACAAGCGAGCCAAGAACAAAACTTGTCAATGGGATGCGTGCTTTTATTTACTGAGCATCTCTCCTTGAGATTGCACACCACAACGGGTGTAAAGCAAGTTACATGTATATATTTACAAGAAACAAAATCTCCCAGGTTACATTGCTGGCCCAACCCAATGCCAAAGAGCCAAAAACGACAATAGTCTCAAGATCAGCTCCATGAGCAATCGAATTAATCCCATGTGAATCTGCTCATTATGTCGTTACAATAGAAAGGAGTAGATATCCGTCCTCGATAGACACCGCTAAGTAGACATGTAGAAGCAAAAGAAGATACCACAAACAATGCCGCCTTTGTGCGTTTTTAGCCGCTTTTTGTACACGCAAGAAACTTTCATGAAGCAATAAAGTGACACTAATACACTGGTGTATGAAGAAAGATAATGAGGCGCAGTCGCGGCGTCTGGGAACGACAAGAATGTATTAGAAGAAATGAGCGCCGTAGCCGTTGACTCCGTTGAGTGGCGGCTGGAGAAGTGTCGGGGGCTGCTGCTGTTGGACGATGTTGGCTGGAACATAATGTGTCTGGTAAGGATGTTGCGGCATACTAAAGTCTGCGACAAGAAGAGGATTGCAAAAGCCTGTTGGCCTTCGAGGTGCTGGAGCCGGGGCCGGCACAGGCGCTAGAGAGACCTGGGACATTTGCTGAACTACCATTTGCGGCTGTTGTTGGTATATGACGTTGCTGTCTTGCATCTGGCCGTTGAGTTGTTGTTGTTGTTGTTGCTGCTGTTGCTGAGGCGTTGGCAGCGGCTGTTGTTGCGATTGATCTTGGTTCTGTGGTGTGTCCCAACCCCATTTCTGTTTCAACTCTGTGTTGACAAAGCCAACCCGCCACCCAGTCTCTTGTCTGATCTTATCAAATATTTGGAGAACCTCTTCTTGCTCGCGGCGGTCGGTCAGAGACTCGGCAGCAATGGCAAGTGATCTTAGCGCCACGCTAGCGACGCCACGATCTTTGACATGTGCGCTAATACCGCAGATGAACTTCGAATTCTGCTCGAGCATGGCCCACATTTCCGGTTGGCTGGCTGCTTGTACGGGGTTGATTTGGGCTAACAAAACCAAGGATGTGTGGTAGAATAGGCGCGCGACGATGGATGCTCGTTTAATTAACCAAACTTCTGGAAATGCGGAGCCGGAAATGGTCTGTCCCGGGTACAGGTAGGCCATTGGGTGCATAGTCCTGGGGATATTTTCATTCCATCTGTCGGTCATTTCCTTGAGCCGCAGCCATTCGTTGTGGCGGTCGTGCAATGTTTGCCTGGCGATATCTTGGTTGCGTGGTATTGAGGCGCGGAAGTTGCATATCCTAGCGACAATGTACAAAATCCGGTGTGTCCAAACTTCTTCTCTTCCTGATTCAGTCTCTGGGGTAAAGTCCATTTCAATGCCCCAGTCGTCTGGATCCCACGCGACCTGCCAGTTGAAGTGCAAACAGCTCAGAATCTCCATGCCTACATTGAGCCAGAAACATGCTGCGCCAATGCCTGTGGACCTGGCATTCCAGCGGCACTCCTTGATCAAGGCGCGGGCGCCGGCAATGTGGTTCATGCGTTGTAATGCGCGCTCGGCCATGATTTCGTATACATTTAGAATGACAGCAGTGGTCGCACATAGAATGGTGTCACGATCGGGGTTCTGCAGGGAATGCAGTAGGTCGCGCGTGGCTACATCATAGTAATGCAGGGCCTTTTCCTCGCTGTATTTTGGGTTGACAAGGGCAAGATGTCGTGCACCACATGCAAGAAAAGCATGCAGCAACATGGGTTCATTGAGGGCGTGGAAGGGCAGTAGGCGTGAAAAGTGCTTATGTGCATCCATGCTATCCATCCAGATACCAATTTCTTCGACAAAGACTTGCATGTACAGCACTTCCTCTTGGCTTTTTAGATAGTCGCGTGTGGGAAGAGGACCTGGGCTAGCCGAGTGTTCCATGGTGTATGAGGAAGGAGTTGGGCCGCTTGAGTAATTGGACACTATGCAAGTTAGCAGCCAATTTTTTTCCCCGCAGATTGTGAATAAGCTCACTTGTGCGTCTGTGTTGATGCTGTGCGCGGTGCTGGTCCAGGTTGTAGTTGAGTTGTGCTTGTTGGTACGAGTCATGGGCGATGCCTTGCATTGGTGGGAGGTGTTGACGCGACGCAGGGGGTGGGGCCATGCCAAAGGCATTGTCGGCCATGGGCATGTGAGACTCCATTTCCTCAACGGGATACATTTCTCGGCCGCCGACGTATTCGGAGGCGATTGTGCGAGACTCGTCCATGAAGGCGACTTGGTAGTCGATGCCCTGGGGGATCAGATATGCGTTTCGCTCGCAGGTGGTGTCGAGGAAGTTGAGCTTCTTGCCCCAATTGCATTCGCGCTGGGATTTGAGGCAGTTGTTGCAGGTGGGCTTGGTCTCGTCGCATTTGAGATGGCGCTCTCGGCATGTCAAGCAGCCGGTGCGCGTGCGCTTTGGTTTGTCGTCTACAGTGGTGTCGCTCGCTCGTTTCCTAGTGGGCAGCGTCTTGTTGGTAGGAGAGTTGTTGTTGGAAGGGGGCGTAGCAGTGTCTGCCATGGTGCCGCTGCTGTTGCGCACAGAGCCGGTTCGAGGATGGTCGCTGTACAGGGGGCCTGCTGGGCGTGAGGCCACCACGACCCTGGAGTAGGGCGTGCAGCGAAGCGACTACGTTAACCCCTCCACTTTTGTGGTTGTGGACGTGGACGTGGACGTGGACGTGGACGTGGACGTGGACGTGGATGTGGACGTGGTTGTTGTGATTGTGGGTTTGGAGGGGGTTTTGGGCGTCGGGGTGGATTGGTAAGATGTCGAGGTAAGGGCGCAGGGTTGGAGGGCGCAAATGGAGTGTAATGGTCTGGAGCACCGAGCCGGGGGAGAGCAGAGCAGAAGCAAAACGGAGGCAGCGTCCAAAAAGGAAGAAGGAAAGAAACGAGTATCAATGTCGACTAGGGCCAAGGCGTCAGACGGGTAGAATTATTGGATGGGAGCTGGGCGGGCGGGCGAGCGACGACGGGGAATAGGGAGGGCGGGCGATGGCATGGGGGCGCCGTGGCTGCCGGGGCCTGCGATGGGCAGGTCGAGGCGAGGCGAGGCGAGGGCCCATGAAGCGAGGGGCAGCGCGGGTAACGCAGACTGCGTGTGCTGTAGTCTTCAGAGCGAGCATTGGCACTGGGCGCACTGGCCGGACGGGCGACGTGCGACGTGCGAAGGGCGTGATGTGCGCGCCGTCCCGGGCGCAAAGCGCAAACGGGCCTGGGCTGGGCGTGAGGAGCAAAGGGCAAGCATGAGCATGAGCATGTGCATGTGCATGTGCATGTGTCGGACCCGCGGAGGCTCGTCAAGAGCGTCCATGATTACGACCGTCCGGGGCTCCGTGGCGGTGCAGGGAGCAAGACTCGTCTAATGTTGCAGACGGTTGCAAATAAGCTCGTGGCCATACGAGATCCCTGCATCCATCCATCGGCAATCGCATGGCCGCTACTTTTATCTGCGTAGTAGGTGTCTATTTGAGTACATGCGTAGCACGCAGCCAAGTATTTACACCCCTACATACGTAGATACGCACACACTGGACTGTATCTATCCAAGCACGTACATACATACATACATACATACACACAGGAGGATTGCACATGCCAGCCCCGGCCTCGTGACGTCGCTCTCATGACGCCAGCATCGCCCGCCGTCAGCTCGCCGTGTGGGTAGCGGGTATGGGTATGCAGTCAATACTACCTGGGCTGTCTTGGGCTCGACATGGTCTCCTTCTCCTCGACCGTTCAGCCGAAATGCCTCCGCCCGTCGTTGGCTCTGTCCGCCCCACTCGTCCTGCCTCGCCGATCCCATCTCGCGCCGCCTTGCCCAAGACTACCACTTCAGCTTACCCTTACCTTACTACACATGGCTGTCGCCCGACACTCGTCCACCCTGCCACCCGCCCTGCCCACCTGCATCCTCCGCGGCCACGCTTCCCAGATCCATTGCGTGCTCTTTGTCCGCTGCAACGCCCATCTGCTCACTGGCGACGCGAATGGCTGCATCATCTATTGGAGTCTCGCTACCAAGAGGGCCGTCTACGTGTGGAAGGCCCATGCTGGCTCCATTCTCGCCCTCGCCCAATGGGATGCCGACCGCATCCTCACGTACGTTGCTCTCGTTATCCACACTTACACAAACCACGCATGCGCCCCTTGCTCGTCCCTTATTCGTCCCTGCCAAATATCCTCATTTTAGAAAAAAAGTCACCCGATTAACGTGTGCCTCAAAGTCATGGTCGAGACAACACCCTCCGAGTATGGCAGCTGAAGCCACAAGGTCGTCTGCCAGACAAAATCGTTCTTCCTGCAGATTCAGACAACCACACCCAGCCGCTGCCATGGCTGCTCCATTCGCTTCCTGTCAACACCCTCAACTTCTGCGCCTTTTCCATGTGCCGCCAGTACACGCGGCCCCGCACAGACCAAGCAGGCCCTAATCCCATCCTCGTCGCTGTTCCGGGAAGGGACGACAAGCAGATTGAAGTATGGCTCCTTCCGGACGAGACGCTGAAAGTCATAGTCCCGCGAGTGCAAACAGTCGAGACAGGTACACGTGATTGTGTTAATCCTACAACCAGAAGAGTCGCTAACCCCCCTTAGGAATGGTCATGGCTGTCAAGTTGCTTCGCCATCATCGCTCGCAAAACATTTTGCTCCTTGCTGGGTACGAGGGTGGCGTCGCCGCAGCCTTCAAGCTTCCGGGTGACTGCATCGGCCCTTCCGTCGGCTCTGCTGAGCTTATTTACCTCAGCCAGCCCCATTCTCAGCCTGTCCTATCACTCGATGCTTCGCCGGATGGCGACTTCTTCTTCACTTCATCTGCTGACGCCAAATTGGCCAAGCATCGTGTGCCTGAGCTGACTCTTGATGCTAATGAGGAGGGTGGAGATGAAACTACTAGGACTCCGCTATCGGCGCCTGCGAGTCGACTATCAGAGACAACAGAGGGCGTGCCTCAGCCTGTCGACTCCTCCGAATCCCCACCTTTGTTTGCGAAGCTGCCTACCAAGGAAAAGACACCGGAAACTCCTAAGCCGGGTGGTTTATCATCTCTACTATCGTCGTCCTCTATACCACTTCCCCGCATCAAGCCTGCACCGCCGGTCCAGTCGGTAGTGACGTTAGAAGCTGCATACAAAATCACAGACACCAAACATGCTGGCCAACAGTCACTCCGAGTCCGCTCCGACGGCCGGCTCATCATCACCGGCGGCTGGGATACTCGCGTCCGCATATATAGTACTAAAACTCTCAAGGAAGTCGCAGTGCTAAAGTGGCACAAGGAAGGCGTCTACGCAGTAGCTTTTGCCGACATATTGACAGCAGAAGACCTGGCAGTGGAAGACTCAGAGCCAGAAACACGTGTCAAGAGCCGTGGGCAGGAGCGCGAGAACGAAACAAAGATGAAGCATTGGGTTGCTGCTGGGGCCAAGGATGGCAAAGTCAGTCTTTGGGAGGTGTTTTGAAGCACCTTGACTTGGTTATAGGTTCTTCGACACGGTATTTCCGGTCAAG
Organism: Bipolaris cookei; assembly: GCA_002286855.1. Classification (NCBI taxonomy): domain Eukaryota; kingdom Fungi; phylum Ascomycota; class Dothideomycetes; order Pleosporales; family Pleosporaceae; genus Bipolaris; species Bipolaris cookei. Next base: position 496,963 of record NRSV01000004.1, on the reverse strand, counting down.
AAATATCCGTACAACTTCATCAATAATTAAGAGCGTTACATGTAATTCGCTGAACATGCGAATCAATGGCATTTGCACTAACGTTCGAATGCATATACCAGTATTCGTAGTAGTCCGATGGCTAGCGAATCGGAGGCGATGCAGGCCCGCTATGCCTTCCCCACAAGCCGAGGCCCAAGGAATAGGCCGGGGAAGTGGGTCCACTTCAAGTTCAACAGTCGCGCCGTCATTCTTGCCAGGCAACGCATCTCGCGCCTCATGTGACAATGCCATAACACTACACCTCTCACAGTTCACGGGCCCACAGATCAAGTAGATCAAGTACGACCCCGACGGAAAACGCGTCTGCCCATGTCATCAGCGTAGTTGGTCCCAAACTCCCCCTGACGAGACGCATCTCTGCCCAGCGCACCAGCAACGTTCTGCCCTCTGGACATCATGACCCGCTCAGACGAGACGCAGAGCCCTCCAGCTTCACCTCCCTCTACCTCCGAACAAGCCCCCGACCTCAGCATAACTGCAGATGACAATGTGCATCTCCATGCAGCCGGCTACAATGAGTTGCCGGATCGCGGCCTCATACACAGCTTCGCGCGCTTCCGCTCCTCGCCTCTGGACTTTTTACGCGAAGTATCGCTTCATTTCTCTGGAACAGGATGGCGGTCTTTTGATCACCACATCGGCCAGCCAGAATTTTACTCGGGCTTCAGTGAAGATATGAAGGGAAGGGTGCTGAGCAGCCCAATGCTCATCGCCAAAATACGTGAACTGGCGGACAAGAGAATTGAGGTTGAAGTCAAGGAAGGATTACTGAATGATGAAGATAGAAATTCCAAGAGGAGGGCCGAGATTGAAGAGTCACTCATGCAGGTCAGCGAGGGCTGGACAGACTCGATGATATGCAAAATGGAGAGCAGGCCTTTTATAAGAGGTGCATACTACTTTGCAACTCAGCTCCTCACCAGGGCATATCACCAGGGTGTTCACGTTTCGAGCGAGGAAGTCCTGCGGTTACGCGCGGTAGCTGAAAAAGCAGCCAAGGACAAGCACTCAATCATATTCCTGCCTTGCCACCGCTCTCACGTCGACTACGTCTCTCTCCAGATTATTTGCTACAGGCTTGGTCTTGCGCTGCCCACCGTTGTAGCTGGCGACAACTTAAACTTTCCAGTTGTGGGCTCATTTCTTCAACATGCGGGCGCCATGTGGATACGACGGAGCTTCGGAGACGATCAATTGTATATCACGCTGGTTCAGGCATACATAGATACCCTGTTGCGATGTGGCTATAACCTCGAGTGCTTCGTCGAAGGAGGCCGGAGTCGGACAGGCAAGCTTCTGCCACCAAAGTTTGGCATCTTGAGTTACATGCTGGATAGTGTTGCTAGTGGTCGGGTAGACGATGCCATCATTTGTCCGGTTTCAACGCAATATGACAAGGTGATTGAGGTTGAGTACGTCTGCGAATTTTCTCAAAGATGAACATGGATGCTAACAGTCAACAGCTCATATATTAGCGAGCTCCTCGGCCAGCCAAAGCCGAAAGAAAACCTCATGGATTTCTTGTCTGCTTCGTCCGTCCTCTCTCTCAAACTTGGTCGTGTAGACGTCCGTTTCCACGAGCCCTGGTCTCTCAAGTCATTCATTGCCCAACAACGCAATCGCTTCTCCAAGCTACCCCAACAAATCGATACCAAAGAAGATCGACTCCGTATCCTCCGCACACTGGGGTATAAAGTACTATCTGAAATCAATGATGTCTCAGTTGTCATGCCTACGGCGTTGGTCGGCACCGTCCTACTCACGCTTCGCGGCCGCGGTGTCGGGAAAACCGAACTCATCCGACGCGTAGAATGGCTGAGTGACCGTGTGCGAGTCCAAGGGGGCCGCGTAGCACACTTTGGCAATCTTCCCACCAGCGTTGTCGTCGACCGCGCACTTGAAGTGCTTGGTCCAGGACTTGTCGGCCTTGTTCCTGATCTTCCAGAAGACACATTTTACGCTGTTGATCGATTCCAGCTCTCTTTTTACCGTAACATGACCATCCATCTGTTCATCTTGCAAAGTCTCGTCAGCGCAGCGCTATACACACACGTCAAGCAAGGCGGTGGGCCCGAGTACCAACGTATGTCATACACTGACCTACGCGCCCAAGTTCATTTCCTCTCCCAGCTCTTCCGTGGCGAATTCATCTTCCCAACCGAAGGTCTCGACACTAACCTCTCCAAAACCCTCCTCGGTCTCGAAAAAGACGACGTTATAACCCTAACCCGCTCCTCCTCCTCAGAGCCCTCCTCCCCAGAAACCCTCTCCTCTTCTACCGAATCGAAAATCGAATGGATCGAGCTCTCCCCCACTGAACGCGCCCAAGGCCGCGAAAACTACGACTTCTACTGCTTCCTCATCTGGCCCTTTATCGAAGCCGCCTGGCTCGGCGCAATAAGCCTAATGATGCTTACACCACCCTCCTCATCATCAACATCATCATCATCATCATCATCACCAGCATCATCTCACTCACCAAGATGGCTCGACCAAAAAAAAATACAAGACCACGCCCAACTCCTCGGTAAAACCCTCTACCACCAAGGTGACCTCTCCTACTTCGAAGCCGTAAACAAGGAAACGCTGAAAAACGCTTACACCAGGTTCCAAGAGGAAGGCATGATTGTTGTTGCTCGCTCACGCAATGGCGAGGGGGCGGCTAAAAAGAATAAGAATGCGTTGGGTATACGGCTGGCGGATGAGTGGGTGCCGCAGCGCAGACAGAATGCCACTGGGAGTATAGTAGCGGAGGGGCCGTTGTGGCGGTTTGCAGAGAGGATTAGTGCAAGTAGACGGGAGGGCAAGAACCGGAGAGATGGGGCAACGGTGCAGAATAGGGTTTTGGGGTTGGTGGATTTGGTGGCCAAGGGCTTGTGGGAGGATGCTAGTGCGGTTGTTTCAGAGGGCGAAGGGGTGGGGTTGGAAGGGGAGGGACAGGGGGAAGAGACCAAGATAAAGAGTATGCGGAAGAGGGGAAATATGGCGAGGCTTTGAGGTAGCTTTTATTAGTCAACTTCTGCTTGGTTCTTCTCTTCATTTTGAACAGCTATGCAAACAGAGTATAATTCATGACCATGTCCATGAAAAAAACTTTCACCACGACTCACTCAATCTCTTTTCAAATGGACTACTGCTTGATGAGATTACCTCGCTCATCATCAGTCTCCTCATCCTCACTGTCCGTCTCGTATTCGCTCTCGTCCTCACTCTCTTCTTCCTCTTCGTCCGTCTCTTCTTCACTGTCCGTCTCGGTTTCCTCGTCATCATCGTCATCACCTCCTCCTCCTTCTTCTTCTTCCGCCAGCCAGTCGTCGAGCGTCTTCTCCTTGAGCGGCACTTTGGGCACCCCGTCGAAACCTCCATCTCCACCAATTCCGTTTAAACCTCTTGGACCCATCGTGTTGTCCGCGGTCACTCTACCACTATTGCCCGCCGCTGCGTCCAGCCTATCAGCTGCCGACATGTTCCTTGCAGTTTCATATGCCGACACGTAATTTGAAGAAGATGAAGCCCCGGTTTCGTCGGGGAGCACGGGATCTGGTTCGTTTCCTTCCTTGACCCAGCGCGGCAGGTCTTCGTATCCTTTGAGTCCTCCAATACCGCCTTCATCACCAACTACTAGACTGGCACTTCCCAGCACATAGCCTTTTCGTGTTTCACTTGGACTGGGAATGTGCGGCACCGGCTTGGGTGCCAGAAGCAGGAGCGAAGCCAACTGCGTCGAGGTAGGTGTCGCCAATAGTGCTTTGTAAACGCGAGCACGGTCGCGAAGGTCATACGAAGTATCGTATCTTACTAACAAGAGAACGTAGTTGTACAGTGCCTCAATAATATGCGGCTTCTCCTCCTCTTGAGGCTCGTTGTTCTGGGTGAGTGTGTCAAGATGCTCGTCTCTGAACCCGCCTTGTTCTTCTTGGAAGTCGTCAATGAGGGACGAGCTCGGTGTGGGCTCTTCCACTTTAGGCTCCGGGGGCGGATTGGCTGTCAAATGATGCACGTAGACCTTGGCTGCCAATAGCACAATCTGAAGCTTGGCTGCCTCGGCTTCGTCCGCAAAGCCTTTGACTAAGATACGGAGAACGTCTGCGGCAATGTTGTTCTCCGGATCCAGGCCAGCGAATTCGCCAACTAGCCAAATGATGCTGGCGCGAGCTTGAGGACTGGTGGCTGCATCCAAATGCTTTGCTAACCGGATAACAGTAGTGCGATGTGCATCTGGGTCTCGTTGAATCAAGTGTCGGATGACTTCCAGCGACTCCGCTACCAAATGGGCATCGGCAGATCCAATGTGTTTTAACAGTAGTTTTAGACATCTGGCCGAGGTTTGGGGGCTGGTCGCAGGACTTTGTGAGCAGCGCCCAATTGCACGTACAGACTCTTTGACCAGTGCTGGGTCCAAGCTGCCAGAATGTGAAAAGTGGCTGAGCTCGGCAAGTATTAAGCTTTGCAATCTCATATGGGCGTGAGGAAATATCAAGGTGAGCAGCTCGAGCTTCAGCTGCCATATGTGCGGCGCATCTGTTGATCGCACCAAGAAGTGTGTGTAGTACTTTACAAATGGCTCAGGGTGTGCCAAGCAGACCTGTACAATGTTATACAACGCTACGTGCTGGATGTCGGCAGCAGATCGCAGCAGGGAGATCAGCGGCCCAATGGCTTGGGTCAGGTACTCAGGCGTACCGAGATACAGGTAGGTTCGGGCTACCGCTATCACCACGGCAGCATTCCGGGATTGGAGCAACGACTGGCAGCCTTTTAGCAACAATTCGAGATCAGGATCCAGTACAGCAATTTCCTCCATATCCTGCCCTTGCTCGTCTTCTTCAGATTCGCTCTCAGAATCATCATAAAATCCTTTTGTGGACTGCAAAGGTTTGCTGTTCCTGTTAGTGCCAGCCGCCTTCTTAACTTTTTTCGTCCTTCTGGGAAAGCATTTCCGTGCATAAACCATCATCAATCGCAGTGTAGCTAACTGTCCCCATTCGTCCATGTCGACGAGCTTCCGTACCAAGGCGCGGTAATGCGGGTGTATGAGGTCTAAGCGATCCGGACATAGCTCTAGGAACGATGCTACAGCAGCTCCAGTCACAAAGTACTGTTTGTCTCCAAGCAATGTCGACAGGTGCTCCAGGAGCTGGGGTTCGGTGTTGGGGTCCAGTCTGTAACACTTCGGTATCGCCAAAGCCGCTGCCCTCCTTACGTACGGCGACATATCTCCGGAACCGCGCTTGATTCCCAGACTCACAATCTGGCTAATTACGGGCACCCGTATGCTCGACATGACTCGTAACGCCAATGCGCGCAATTGAGGATTTGTATCCGTAAGCGACTTTTGGATTGTATTGATTGAAAGGAGAGCGGTATCTGGCTCGTGCTCGGCATGCTGGAGGAGGTATATGTAAACGAGCTTCTTGACCTGAAGCGAAGGCGAGGCGACGTTCTTGATTACGTGGGAGAAGAAAGGTAGTGTTTGCGCAGGAGGCTGGCGGTAGGACATCTAGAGGGACTGTAGTCAGTTACTACACGTCCCAACGTGTGCCATGTTTGCTGAGGTGGGCCGAATTTATGATGGGGTTGGCATACAGTGATTACTCTCCGGAGCCCCTCCAAGACATCGCGCTCGGATCGGCTGTCGAGAAGCTTCTTGAGCTGACTCGAGGGCAGCTCTCTTGTGGGCGCTCGGCGGATATTGCTGGCATCGCGGGCGGCTTCGAGGGTAAGGTCGCGGGCTGTAGAAAGAGACCAGTGAGCAAAGCTGGATGGATGCATAGTGGACGAGCGAAGTGATTACATGTTCAAGACCCGTCGAGTACAAATCGCAAAGGCACAAGAGATGCGATGGATGTGTAAGAGGAGAAAATTGAGAAAGGCGCCATACCTGTCTCCAACAAGCTCGATATGCGACTGATGGACTCCATGACAGCGACTTAGGCCCGGGGAGAAGTACGTTGCTTCCGGGAGCCCACGACTCGATTCGTCTTTGCCGACAGACGGGAGGCCAGCTATGCAGAGTCAGGTAAGGTATGGGCAGTAAAGGCTCTGGGCGTCGAGGTTGTGATGATCCGTGGCAGCGTGCATGCGCTGCGGCAGTTGGAGCCATGGACAACAACGGTGGTGGGGGTGAATCGGGGAGCGGGTACAGCCGCCGATTGGCACTTGCAGCCCGTGCTGACCGTCCATGGCTTTTGGTGATCTACCTGGTAATACGCACACCTAGAGCACTCGGCGCCACACAACAGCAGCAGCAGACATCGACATCGCGCTCCAACGGGCACATGGCAGACGGAACTTATTCGGCACTCCATCTGCCATGTCGCCGACGCTGACGGTGCTCCAACCGCTAACACTGCTTGGGTTCCTCCGCTACATCCTGACTACGCAATCCAGCACAAGCCCGACCTTATTGATTATCTCCTCCAGCCAGGAATCTTTTTTGGAGTACCTTGCTACTTCATTGCGGCAGAGTCGCGGCGAGCCAGCCACAGACGAGCTAGAGCGATTGCTTACGCCTTCGCTCCACAACTTGTTCACGAGCCGACACGTCAGACTTGCTTTCTGCCCATCTGTACAGGCACTGCTCGCCTACTTGACTGTATATGGCCACACTGCGGCTGAACCCATAGCTGAGACCAAATCAAAGGAAAGGGTCGTATTGGTAAATCCACTCGCGCTGCACGCACCAACGCCATCTTTCTCCGCCCAGGGATTGTCACGATGCTTTGCTACAGCGGCTGACGCTGCACTGAATACTGGCGTCCAACTCCATATAGTCGAGTGTAAAGGAAACTATGGTACTTCTGCAGCACCAACTGAAGAGGATGTTGAGATGGATACTGAGCACGAGACCCGACGCGAAGCTATCATGGAAGATCCATGGGAGCAAGAAGTATCCATTCTCAATGTTTCAGCACGGAAATTTGGTTCTGGAAGCAGTGGGCGGGCATGGGCGGGTCGGACCGTCAAGGCGAAGAGGATTGCAGAAAGATGGTTTCACTTCGACCAACTCGAGAAACATCAAACACATTCGAGCCAAGGACGGAACGAGATGTAAAAGGTCCTGAAAATTTTGATTCTTTCAAAGCTATAAGATCGATATCTGGTTGGATTGGTGTATCCGTCCAAATGGTCGACCGTCAGCCGTCGCTTCATTACTTCGTGGGAGTTCAAGCACTCTGGATATCCACCGCTTCCAACTAAAAAAGACTGCCGTGTTGCGCCGTGTGACGATACAACCCTTTTCCACACACGAACTTGGCTGATTGCTTATCACCAGTCCTTCTTGATGTCGAAAGACCACTTGAACTGCAGGTGGACCTGGTTGTCGTCGTCGACGAACTTGGAAAGGGCTGTGTAGTGGCCGCGACCAAGCATGCCAGAGGGAGCGGTTTCGGGCTCGACTGAAGCAAGAGTTAGCAGCGTGACCTGGCAGTGTTTGTCGAAATGGGACACGTACACTTCTTCTCGTAAAACGGCTTCTCCTCAGTGTTGGGGCCGTATGAGCCCTGTTGTGACGGTCAGCGTATGTATAGATGCACGAGCCTGGTGAGGATAGGTACCATCATCTCCTGCAGCTTGGCGCTAACACCCATGCGGTTCACCTTCTGGAGGTACTTAAGACCTGCCAGAATCTCGTGCTGGACCTTGAACTGTGCCTTCATGCGGAAACTTGCACCCTCCTTGATGGTGAAGGGCTTCTTTTCGAGCTCCTCGAGCGCACCAGGGGCACGCAGGTCGATGATGATGTCGTCGCGGCCCTCTACCTCGAGACCAAGAGAGAGAATGATACACTTGCGGGGGTCGTTGGGGTCGGAGATGTCCTTGCCCTGGCCAAGCCCAAGGGACGCCTTCCACTTTTGCAGAGACTCGTCATTCTGGTCTGTGGCGGTCGAAGGTCAGTAGGTGTTGTCAAGCTGTTTGCATGGGCTAGCCGCGCGATGGGGGTGCCACGTACCCAGCTTCTGGTACTCGTCGATTGTCTTCTTCTCTCCGACCTTGAAGCCCTCGGTCTGCTCGGCGTGGAGGTCGTCTGCGTGGTCGGCCATGGCGGGTGTGGTTGGATGGAGGGGGATGGGTGGTTGTGTGTGGCTGGCAACAGGCGGCGAGAGAATGTTGTGGAGAAGTTCAGGGTCAATTGGAGGAATGAGGGGCCCAAGTAGGCGCGGCCTCATGTTGAGCCTCGAAGTTAGCGGGGCACTTTCACCGCTCCAGCAGCTCAAAGCGGCTAAGGCGCCTGGTTCCTGGCGGGGCCTGCCGCGTCGCTGGGTGGGCGGTGGATCCCTTTGATACGTCGCATGCCATCCAGACTCGTGCTGCAACACGAGTGCATCATGCACAGTCCTCTAGGGGGCCAGCGAGAGAAGAGACGACGAGTGTGCTGAGGACGAAGACGTCTCACAGCCGTGCAGGGACATGACCCCGCCCGTTCACATAGACGAGAAAAAGCAACACCAGGCATTCAGGCCGCTGCTGCTGTCGAGACGCTCCCAATTGCCTCTGGCCCGTCGACGCCCGGGTGCCAGGGTGACGTGTTTAGCGCAGTTGGTCGCAGACAGTCTCTGACTACTAATTCGGAGATATTATCTGGATGCGATGGAGATTATGCCCTGCAGGCCATGGGGATCGCTCGCTTCAGACGACTGTTTATGTTCATGGCTGCTTCGCATTGTTGCTCTTTACTTCAGCTTTGCCGACCGATACCGGGCTGATGCTGGGATGGAACAGTGGCCTGTTGAATGCTGACATTGCCAGGTCCATGGATGACTGCCCAGGTGCATTAACAAGTATGTATAAGTACATATTTGAAGGGCTAGGGTGGCAGATCTGATACCACGCGAGGCGCCGTAATGCTTGGATGTGGATGTCACGCTGCTGTTGGGCGGCGTAGTGTCGACGGCCTGGGGTAGACAAAGGGAGCTTGCCAGTGTACGTTTATTGTACGTAGGTATGTTTGTGTGTTTGTGTGTTTGTGTATGGATATGTGCATAGCGCGTCACGACAGGACAAACGCGTGATCTAGTGGCGGCCCTCTTCTCAAAGCAGCGCATGCAATCTGGACGATGCTTTGTTGGGCTTGCAATGGGCAGAAGAAATATCTTCAGGGCCAATCGGCAGCAACACTAATATACTAATACTCTAGAAGACGCACTCCAAAAGGACGTAATAATTAGGCCGCTGCCAAAGTCTGATGAGCGCGACGACATTGCCCGGGGGTGGCTGGACTGGGCGTGGGCGGCGCTAGTGCACAGGGATAGCACCCCCATCGCTCCTGCCTGTCTGTTCGCCTCTGTCGCAACCACGCACTCTTTCATCATCACGTCGATCGCACGCGCAACACGCACTCTTATTTCCTCGCAATCTTTTCGCGATACCCCACGCGCTGCGCGCCGCATCTCGCATCTATCCATTGTAATATCCTCTTCCACGACAACCCCTCAGACATCGCCAAGATGGTTGTTGATCGCGTACTCCCCGAAAGGAAGAACCCGCTCCTCGAGCCCACCGACTCGACAGCTAGTACGTACACGTCGCGCATCGCGTCGCTTCTCATCTCCTCCATCTAGCAACGCGACTGACAAGATCGCCCAGTCGAGATTCTCATTGAAAGACGTCGCCTGGGACAAACGAACTTGGGTGTCAAGGCTGGCGTCTCGGGCATTACCAACGCGACAAAGCTCGAAAACATGGGCACTTTTGACTACGCGCATCTCCGGGTTCCGCTGCCAAAGGACCTTTCGGGATCTGGCATTTTTTCGCGAAACCGCATGTCCGCTTTTCCAGAGTCATATTTCTTGATGGTACGCCATGCAAAACAATCAACAAGCGCATTATCCTGAGCGCAGTCGACGACTAACGCGACAAACAGCGACGCAGCAGCGACGGCTACATCAGTGCAACGGGAATGTTCAAGGCTGCGTTCCCCTGGGCTTCGCTCCAGGAAGAGGATCTAGAACGCAAGTACCAGAAGACATTCCCTTCAGCCGGCGACGAGGAGGTAGCCGGAAGCGTTTGGATTGCGCCAGAGGAGGGTAAGTTTTTTCTTTGAATATATAAAAATCCCTCAATCAGCGAATGATGGACATCTGACACAATTCGCTTAGCTCTGGCCTTGTCCGAGGAGTACTCGATGCGCCACTGGATAGAGGCGCTCCTCGACCCCGCGCCCATCGAAAAGGGCGGCAAGGATAAATCAAACACCCCCATCCAAATGCCTCCCAGATTCGATGTTGCAAACGCCCAGCCCGCCACCCTTCCTACATTTGGCCTTCGCCAAACTCGCGCGCGATCAGCCCGATCAGTCTCACCCAGCAAGGCCATGACCCCAGGCCGCAAGTACGCGACCCCACGAAAGGGCCGGTCGACAAGAAGCGCTATGAAGCCAGAGACTACTCATGCAGACGACATGTTCAGGCCTATTGAGGCCGTCACCCCGTCAACTGCGCTCCAAAACAGCATTGCCAAGCGCATAGCGCCTTCCAAATCGATTGCATCATCGATCGAGGGCGAGGTGAAGGAGGTGGAGCAAGAAGTCGAGGCGGCGCTGGATGCTGAGAAGAAGCTAGAGCCAGAGCTCGAGGTCCAGGAGGGCACAGTTCACATTGAAGTGAAGCAAACCGTTGAGACAAATGGCGACACGGAAAAGACCAGCACCAGCGTCACGGTCGATGTGCCACACGACCACGCCGCACTCCCCGAGCCCGAAGACCCAACGGCCATGATTGAGGAGGCCAAGCGCATGGTTGCCGAAGCACAGAAACTTGAGGGCGGCTCGCCATCGCTTGCGACGCGGTCATCGAAGCGCGGAATTGAAGATGTACTGGACGAGGAAGATTTGGCTGAGGAGCGCCTCAACAAGCTTGCCAAAGTGGCGTACACGACTGAGCAAAAGATGACAAAGGAAAAAGTGACACGGAGAGCACTTGTTGGTTTGGGAGTCATGGCAGCGATTGGGTAAGTTTTTTGGTCATTGTACAAACCTTTTGACCACAGCTAATAGGTTTCAACAGAACCGCTTTCCAATACTTTGTATAGTGTCATCGTTATATTCCCTCTCCCGGCCATCTTCTTTTTTCTTACTTATTGTCAAACGAGTTCCTGCGATATGTTTTGGGTTACTTTGATTTTTTTTCGATCCATCGTTTGGAATGCCCCCCCTTCTCCCCTACTTTCTTCCGGCCTTGGAGATACCTCTTATTTTTTGTACTCCGATGTACTACACCTTTTTTGAGCTTCCATGGCGTATGCGAGAGGATTTTTGTGGACTTGTTTTTGTTACGTATGTCGTCCCCTGCTTTTGCGTAGAACAGGGCCATGGCGGTGGGTGCGGAAGGGGAGATCTCTGTACGCAGCGGCACAATGTTTATTCGCAACGGGAGGTATTTGGGACTGGAGGGGAAAAGGGACGTGAGTGTGTGACTGCGACGAATCCAATCATTTTAATTTCATTTCCCCCTCTCTTTTCTTTCTCTCTCTTTACGCATTCACAAACGCCCTAACCAACTCCCCCACCTTCCCCACCGCCTCCTCATAGTCATCAAAAACATAAATCGGCAACTTGGCCTCCTCTAACACCTTCTGTCCCTTCTCCTCATTTGTCCCCCTCAACCGCACCACAACTGGTTTCTCCACCCCTACATCCCTAAACGCCATAATCACACCCTCAGCAATCATATCGCAGAGCGTCAACCCCCCAAAAATATTCACGAAAATAACGCTAACGCGCGGATCGGCAAGGAGAAGCTTGAAACTCGTTTTGATAGTCGCAGACGTGGCTTTGCCACCCGTATCAAGGAAATTGGCAGCAGATGTGGCGGGGGCGAGGCGTAGGGCGAGGGTGTCGAGGGTGTTGAGGGCGAGGCCTGCGCCGTTGACCAGGGTGCCGACAAGGTTTTTAGGACTTGCTTCGGAACTAGTTGTAGAAGAGCTACTACTAGGATACTCGAGAGGAATGTAGACGATGCCTGCTTCTTCTGCCTCACGATCCGTAGCGCTTATTGCTGTCTCGTCGCGCAGAGCGTGGAGGTCGGACTGGCGTTTGCCGGATTTGAAGGCTGCGTCGTCGAAGAAGAGGTAGGGATCGTAGAAGAGGAGTTCATCGGATTCGACGGATAGGGCGAGTTTTACGTGGGCGTCTATGGCTTCTTTGGATGTGTATAGGCTCCATAGGTTGTGGATGGTTTGGACGAGTTGTGATTTGGATTTTGGTGGTAAGGCTGACAGTTGCATGTGGGCTGTGGCGGCGACAATAGCAGACGGGCTAGGTCCTGTGCGGTAGTCAAAGGGGAAACGGCGGATGCGGTGGGTGAGTTTGGAAGGGTTGGCTGTTGGGGCAGCAATAATGGAGGGGGAGCGGGAGGAGCGGTCAGGAGAAATGCCTAGGTAGTGGGTTGATGGGGAACCTTCTGGGGGTATGGTGAGGTTGATATTGAAGGATTCAAGGAGGGCCGTGGACTGTTCTCTCGAGAGGTGGAGTGAGCGATTTTGTGCAAATGAAGCATTGGTTTTAGAGTAGTTTGTGACAAGCCGTCGCTTTGGAGATGTATAATATGAGCGGCGTTGCTGCGCTGCTGATTGTTCCTGTAATGAATCAGAACATATTGCAGAGTGTTTGGACAAGTGCAAACCTACAATCTTCCCGACATTACGACCAGACTTTCCAAGAATATTCTGCATCACTCCGCCAAACTTCGCAGGATGATCAACCATGGTCACTCCGGCACTCTCCAGTGCCTTGTATTTTGCCTCAGCGGTGCCTTCTCCAAGGCCAACCCAAGCCCCAGCATGGCCCATAACATTGCCTTGTGGTGCCTGGAAGCCTCCAATGACAGCAGTAATAGGTTTAGGATCTTTCACGCGCTTTCTGTAATTTCTGATCCAATCCGCCGCCTCTTCTTCGGTTGTACCACCGAGTTCACCTACGATAATGATAGCCTCAGTGCCCTCATCATGCTCAAAGACTTTGAGAGCATCTACAAAGTTTGTTCCTGCAATCACGTCTCCACCGACTGCAATGCATAAACTCTGTCCGAGCCCGGCTCTTGTTAAGGATGCTACAGTCTCATAGGAGAGGGTACCAGATTTTGCCACGACACCAATGTGACCAGGTGAAAATGTTGGTAGTGGCTGAAAGCCAATCCTACATTTCCCAACAGCTGAGATGATCCCCGGGGCATTGGCACCTACAAGCCGTGACTTTGACTGGGATTGCAGCATGGAATGGATCTTACTGCCGCGTCAGCCCTGTGTCTCTAACATGTTATGCAAGGCCTGTTGACTCACTCTCATTGTATCATGTAATGGTATATGCTCAGCTACTGCGACGATAAGGGGTACCTCTGCTTCGATTGCTTCCTCAATCGCAGCAGTAGCTTGGTGCGCTGCAACATAGATTCCCGTTGCATCGGGCTTCAGCTGCTCCATTGCTGCTTTCACAGAGGGCAGAACAGGCAGTCCCAGATGCTCTCCAGAGCCATTGGGCTTGACGCCACCAACTACCTTTGTCCCCCATTCTATTGACTCTTTTGCATTCGCTGTAGCCTGTTTTCCTGTGAATCCCTGGAAGATGACGCGGGTGTGAGAGCCAATCTTGAGGTTCTTGATTGTAGCGTCATAGTTGGTGCGTCTAGCTGTCGTGGAAAGGGAGGCTTGGCATATCCGGTACCCGGAGTTGCGCAGCATACGCAGGTTGCTGCGCAGGGAGTGCGTTTTGTGCAAGAGCATGTTGAATGGGGATGAATGATGAACGTGCGTCTTCAAGTACGCGGCATAGAATGATTGGCTGGCTGATCAGACAACGTGAGATGTGGAAACTCACCGGATCAAACAGTCATCACATACAGGGCCAATGCCCAAGGGACTGTTTCAGAGTCGACTGTTTTGATGCCTCTCAGCCAGTGCAAGATGAATATACATGCGTACATACGTACATGGTGTTGACTTTGAGGCATGTATCGGGAATAACCGATGCTCATTGGGCGGCGGTTACATGCAAGTAGCCGAAGCCATGTACCCCTCACGCCTTGCAGTCCTCACGCACCCGGACCTCGGAGGATGCCGGAAAGGGTTCTAGCCTTCGGCACATATGCCATGTCGCATATTATCACATGTACGCATGTATTAGGTACATATACTCGTGGGATTTGTCTACTGCTAGTACATCCAGCCAAAAAGCTCTGCATCTTGATTCCCGAGAGCCGCTCGGGGCCAGACATGGAGGAAGCCATCTTGGCGTATACACTCTGGGAACGAGCTATGGGATTTTTTGTAGTAACCAGGTTGTTTGCGATAGGTATTCATTCTTCAGGTGCAAAAGAAAGCGTTATTTCTCAATGCCTCGGCCCATGGAAAAAAAATTCTCTGTGGTGCGCTGTCATGATCCTGGTGTGTCGTATGCCGAGCCTTTGAGTGCCTTGCATTGCCTACCGCCTACCCCGGATCCACGAGGGCGGGTCGCGTGACGTTGCTAGCCGTGACTCGCGTGGTCCTTTCACCATCATCCGCCAACTGGATCGGGACGAACAACTGTCCGCGCGACCTCGCCCACCGCCTCCTACTCGTCTACGCCGCCCGCTAACACTGGCACGAGGGCCCACTGTCATCATCCACACGGTCATAGTCGCCGGTCCGGGGCATGGTGCGCGCACGGAAGGCGTCGACGGCCTACGGACTTCGACGGCTCTTTATGTCCAACTTCGCGTGCTACCGCCTAGTCTTTGTGACATCGCGCTTCTTCTCCTCGTCATCGTCGACTCTGAAGACTCCCATATGAGCTGCCAGTAGGCCTAAGCTTCTTTTTTGTCTCAAGCCAGCCATCCAGCTATTCGCACCCTGGTGGGCATCCCAGCGCTCATCATGCTCCCTCGCGTGTTCCTCCTCACAGGCTTTGTCCACCATGCCTACACATTATCAATACCTCGTCTTCCCTCCTTTGCCACTTTTGCTGCTTCCAGCCGTGTGCAGCAACAGCAACCGCTTCAAGACACACTTGATGCCTGGATAAAGCATGAAGAGCGCATTGCACTGGATAAACTGCTCGCCAACGTCGCGCCTGGAGGTAGCAATGTCCAAGGGAAAGGTGTGGCTGAGGGCACCGTCATCGCCAGCCCCAGTCAAGACGGTCCGGACTACTGGTTCCAATGTGAGTATCTCTAACACGTCATCCCGTAATCATTTGGTACTAAACTCGTCACAGGGATCCGTGACGCTGCTATCACCATGGATACCCTCGTCAACATCTATGCCGATGGCCCCTCGTCCTCGCGCGCGTCTTCTCTATCCACCATCCTAGACGCATACACCTCCCTCCAAGGTGACATTCAGCGCACTTCAAACCCGTCTGGCACATTTGATGACCTTTCCGGACTAGGTGAGCCCAAGTTCCAAGTCGATGGGAAGCCATTCACCGGCTCGTGGGGACGACCTCAGCGCGATGGGCCGGCCCTTCGCGCACTGACGCTTATGCATTACCTCCGCGAGTACAACGCATCCCATCCCTCACTATGGAGCTCTGCCGACTCAGAAGACTTTTTTGGTTCATTCTATACCGCTGAGATGCCCCCTCGTAGCATCATCAAAGCAGATCTCGAGTATGTCAGTCATTTCTGGAACCAGTCGGGATTCGATCTCTGGGAAGAGGTCGAGGGCCTGCACTTCTTCACCCTCATGGTCAGCGCAAGGAGTCTGAGGGAAGGCAGTCACCTTGCAAGAACCTTTGGAGACGTCAGTGCGGCGGATTGGTACCAAAAGCAAGCCGGGTACATTGAGAACCTGTTGGGCAAATTCTGGAATGCGCAAAAAGGACATCTTGTTGAGACGTTGTGGAGCAAGAGGAGTGGCCTGGACTGCGGACTGCTTCTCGGCTCTTTGCACGCTCTTCCCAAGAGTGTATCTGAAGATAACGCTCTGTATCCTCCGTGGTCCGACGAGATTCTTGTTTCTCTGCTTGCTTTGACTCAAGACCAGCGCAACCGTTTCCCCATTAACAGCAATCCTTCTGACCAGGATGACGATGAAGATGCAGACGAATTCACATTCCAGGGAACGGGTCTTGGCCGTTATCCCGAAGATGTATATGACGGCTATGGAAACTCAAACCGTGGTGGAAATCCATGGTTCCTGTGCACCTCTTCCGCCGCCGAGATTCTGTATCGTACCGCATCGCACATCTCTGCTACGGGCAACTTGACTATTACCGATGTTGGCCTTCCCTTTTATGAGTCTCTTCTCGGTAGCTCGTCTCTAGACGTAGACGTTGGCACTTTTGGCCCCACAGATGCCCTCTTCCACTCCGTCATCGAGCGCCTTCAGAGCACCGGCGACGAATTTCTCCAAGTCGTTAAGACGCATGTGGATGCCGAGGGCAGCATGAGTGAACAATTTGACCGTGTGACGGGGTACATGCGTGGTGCTCAGCATTTAACTTGGAGTTATGGCGCCTTTTTGCAGGCTGCTAGAGCAAGAAAGATTTCTGTGCATTAGTCATGCGCGTTGGAGATTTTAGAACAGGACATTGCCTTTGTCCATTTTCTTTTCTTTTTTTTCATTTGGTAAGGTGAAAGAGAAGCATGGACTCACGACGTTTATGACTGGAATCACGAGCTATTGTTAGTGTGGAGTTGGACACTATGTTTTTTTTTCTGTTTCTCTTTTTTACTGGACAGCATCACAGCATGCAATGCTATATACCCTCGCTTTGTATCAATGAATATTCTTATTTCTTTGCATTGATTGGTGGTCTATCTCTATCTCTGCATATATGTTACACGGGGTTTGGATCTATACTTCTCTGTCCGAACCCTTACTAAGGCCAGTGAGCTTTACGCTAGTGTTCCGTGAGTGTTGTCTGGCGATTTGTAGTGGAAAAGAGTTATAGATGTAACCGGAGGTTTTGACAAACTACTAACGTACCTTACGGGTTCGCGGTCCACTTTTGCCAAGTCCCCACCAAAACACTCACTACGCCCTAATGTCGCAACAATAACAGTACTTACAGCCTTCTACTGAATGTCAAATATAGCCCGCTCTTCAGGCTCTTAAGCAAGACCCAAAACTCTCAAAGTAACGCGCTGTGGCTATCTACAACGTCTCTCGTACAACACTACGCAGTCGACGCGACGGACAACCTTCACAGGCAGATCGCTGGCCTAAAATAATGAATCTAACTATGCTTGAGCTTGTTGCGCGTGGATTTCCCCCTAGGTTCGCAGATGTGGCTGATATGGCCAAGTCTTTGTATGCTGAGCGCAATCTAGGCCAGGTTGGACAAAACTGGCCCAGTACGTTCGTCAAGCGCCGCCCTGAGCTCAAAACGTGTTCTGATCGCAAGCACGACTACAGAAGAGCTCTCTGCAAAGATTCTAAAGCTATTCAAGACTGGTTTAGCCTAGTAGCCAGCATGAAAGTCAAATATGGTATCCCGTATGAAGACACGTACAATTTTGATGAGACAGGCTTCATGATGGGCCAGATAACAACTGTTCCAGTTGTTGTGGCTTTAGAAAGAAGAGGAAGGCTAAAGAAAATCTAGCCAGACAATAGGGAGTGGGTAACAGTCTTCCAGGGCATTAATGCGACCGAGTGGGCAATTCCACCCTTCATTATCCTCAAGGCGCGCCACTACCTCTCAAGCTGGTGTAAGGATGGTGATTTACCCCAGAACTGGGTTATTGGGGTCTCTGAGAACGTCTGAACGACCAATGAGCTTGGCCTAGAGTGGTTGCAGCACTTTAATGAGCATACAAAGAAGAAAGTGGTAGGCAGCCACCGGCTGCTTATTATTGACGGCCATAAGAGCCACAACTCGCTAGATTTCCAAAACTACTGCAAAGATAACAATATTTTTACTCTTTGTATGCCTCTGCACTCGTCTCACCTCTTACAACCACTTGATGTGGGCTGTTTTGCCCCTCTGAAGCAGGCATGTGGACGCCAAGTCGAAGCGCTCATGCCCAGCCAGATCAACCACATCTCAAAACAAGAGTTCCTATCTTGCTTTAAGCGCGCCTTTGACAGCTCAATTACTCCCAGTAATACTCAAGGAGAGTTTCGAAGGGCTGGATTGGTCCTATTTGACTTAGAACGGGTTATTTCAGCCCTTGATGTGCAGTTGCGTACTCCATCGCCACTACTACCTAACAAAGAGCTCTGGGAGTCGCAAACTCCAAGCAAATACCCTTGAATTATGGTCGCAATCGACTCTTTTGAAGGCAAGGATTTAGAAGCATATAGATAGCTCACCAACTTCTATAGTGGAGGCCTCTGAGAAGGTCTCAAAGGGGGCAGCAATTATAGCGCATAAGCTGGCCTTGGCGCAACGGGAGATAGCCGAACTCAAGGCAGTAAATGAGGCCGCAACGCGACAAAAATCGCACAAAAGAAAATGGGTTCAAGCAGAGGGGACCTTAATAGTTGAAGAGGCTGCTTGGCGCAATGGTCAAGCGCCTGGCCTGTTGCAATTGCACACGGATTTTGTGCCCCAGTTGCATGCAACGTCGGTTCGAACTCGGCACCAGTCAAACCTTTCTGTTGAGAACAGAGGAACAAGGTGGGTAGTAACTGGTGTATTTTGTCTTCGACTAGAAGCTAGTCGTATCGGTGATTGGGGTGGAGGTGACTGCGGAGTACATCACCCCGCGATGTCTGCGACTGGTAGGCATCGCGATATTTCAAGAGGATATTTTTGGTGTAGTAGCTCCCAGTCATAGAGTTGCCCGGCCGCGATATTACTAGATCACGAGCTTTACTAGCTTCCCACTCGACGACTCAAATTTGATATTCATTGTTGGTCTCTGTCGTTGGGCGATGTCGCGGCTTTGGTGGTGGTTTCTTGACTATCACGTCGTCCATCTCATCATTGTAGAATATCAGATCTAGTGCGTGATCGTAGTAGTTGATCCAGACAGCAAAGTGGACGTCGGCGGCTGTTCTTGATAAAGTCGGGATGATGTTTTTTTGCGGCATTTCTTTCACCTTCAACCCGTAAAATATTCTATGGAGGCAGCTCGCTCATTGACCTAAGAGTTTCGTCAGTGAATATCACTCCATCCCAGAAGCTATGGCTAGGCTTGAGTCGATATTTCTCGCAGTAATTAAGACTCTGAGTAACTTGGTTTGGAGCGATCTTTTTGGATTGATTTGCTCAAGAGATTTTGGAATTCATCACCCGGAGACGGCGCTGAACGGTCCGCTTAGACATTGATATACCTACTCTGGATATCTGATCTAGGAGTTTAGAAGATCGAACTTCTGTTGGAGCTTTAAGCATGGCATGTAACTGATCGTCTGATACGATTTTTGGGCGTCCAGAGTCAGTACTTCCAGTAATATCTTGCTTGTGGGGTCGAAATTTAGATCAGGAGTCAGCGAGGGGGCCGTATATATCGCGATCTCGAAGGTATGGTCTGCCAGTCTTCTCATTGATATTGAACTGTTGGCATATTGAGCTCATGGGTTCTGCGCCGCGACGATCTATCCAGGACTTTGTCGCCATGGCCAAACGCCAATACGATGCTGATGTCAAGTCGTTTCACGCTGACGGTGGAGGTGAATACAACTCTAACAAACTGAGTAAATACTTCTCAACGCTCGGTATCAACCACCGAGTTTCTCCACCGTACAGCCACGAGTCCAACGGCCTCGCCGAACGTTTCAACCGCACGATCATCACCGCTGCGCGCGCCATGATCGAGAATCAGCACCACATCTTTCTCTGGCCCGGGCTCATAACCTGTTGAGAACAGAGGAACAAAGCGATAATACACCAGTTACTACCCATCTTGTTCCTCTGTTCTCAACACCTTCTTCGGGGGACCAGTCGACAGTCGAGGGGAATTTTAGTCACTCCCCTGGTAAGGATCATAACTCCAATGATTCGTCAGTTCGAACCTGACAGGCTGTCGCATATTGCGCCCGCCCCGCAATAGACTAAGTAGCCGCTCCTCACGGCTACTCACGGAAGAGATACTCGACAATATGGACAGCGAAATCGGCGCCCGTGGCTGGTGGTGTTCTGGCCCACTACCGCCCAACGGACACGTTACGACCAATGCCCAATCTTTCAACGATAATATCGGACCCGCGGCTACAGTATAGCTACGACTTTCCGAATCCTGCATATGCGACAGGACGACAAGGACCGACATCAACTGAAATACCCGAACAACATGGTCATCAACGGCAAAAACGGCAGTACCGACGATTAGAGAAAGTATACCTGTTACGAAAGGCGAAGGAACCAAGCTCCACCCTACACACGGACGAGAACAGGGATGTTTACGGCTAGTACCTAGCTGGTTTTGTCCTGTACAGATGCAAGAAGTGTTCATAGACCCGAAAAGGGAACCAGGTAACACTGTAAATTGATCTTATTATTATTATTATTAATAGTTGAAGATGGGGCGCGCTTAGCCGCTCTTATAGACTTTGGCGCGCGTAGTGATGGGAAGAAATTAAAGAGGCGGGTAGGCGTTGAAGTAGGTGAACCATCTCAACAACGGCGTAGACGGTGCAATATTAGTGGGTATAACGCACGAACATGTAAGCAATTAGTAGAAGTAGACTAAATGACATCTCGCATCGTATTACACAATATAGGGGCCAAAGTGGGCTATTCTGCGCTATAATGTGGTGGTTTTAGCGGGGGCTTGGCAAAAGTGGGCCACGAACCCGTGAGATACGTTATAAACTAACAGGTAACAATCTGGTTAAGTAAAGTAACTAGTAAGAAAGTACAATTTGAGTTGACCACAACGAGAGTAATAATGAAATCCGTCCATCCTTACATCCTTATTGCTTCTAGTTGTGTCCTCCCTGACATCCCATGGAAGCATCCTTCCGAGGGAGGTTTGGGAGGACATGGCATCTCATCCTTAGCGGGACATCAGCTCTTGGCACGACGTCAGATCTTGGCGCAACGTCAGCTCTTGGCGGGATGCCAGGTCACGTGATTTCTACACCGCGATGACCATTACCTTCTGACGTGGATGTCCCTGGGCCTTCAGCCTTCTCGTCTCTAGTCAAGGAGAGAATACTTCCTACTGCTTGCTGGACCCAACCAGCCGGCATATTACGACAAGCGACATGCAAAACCCTTGATATTGCTTGCTGCGCGGTAAAGAGGCCATCAGGCGTGCGGCGTAACCTCGATAATACGCAATGTCAGCTCTGCGTACAGAGGTGCCTTTCAAAAGTTCTTATTGACAGGTGTGTGTATTGGGCCGACTGTCTTGGCACCCACCATAATTTGTTTTTTTGGGAGCTGGAGGAGCAGCTATACCCATATTTTTGTGGTGTTCTCAAATAAAATATGGCTCCAAATACTGATATTTGCACTCGTGCTTTGATTGTTACATTAAAGTCACCTTTTGATGGCAAATCCACTAACCAAATCAGTGCAATAACGGGTATTTCACCACGTACGATTGACTTAATTTATGGCAGAGCCTGCCAGTCAGGCTTTGAACCCAATACGCCTACAATTAATCTTCTCCCAGAACACTTAGAGGATGCACCTCAGGCTGGCCGCCCTCGTAAACAAGAAGATATCCACGAAGCTACCCTAGAAAAAGTACGCCGCGATAGGTACGGTAGAGAGAAGAGCTGTGCTGATATAGCTGGCGACCTTAGTATTCACGGCTACAACGTTTTGTCAACTACCGTATGGAGAGTTCTCAAAGCAGCGGGCTACAACAAGACGAAGCCAACGCGGAAGCCTGGGTTGACACAGAGGATGAGACAGGAGAGGCTTGAGTGGTGTCTTGCGCATAGAGATTGGACTGTAGAGGATTGGAAAAACGTCATCTGGTCAGACGAGACCTCCGTCGTGCTCAACCACTGGTGTCGTGGCTATCGCGTCTGACGACGACCAGATGAGGTATTCACCAAATCTGTCATTCGCGAGCAGTGGAAGGGCTACTCTGAGCTTATGTTCTGGGGCTGCTTTTCATACGATCAGAAGGGCCCCTGCCACGTCTGGAGACCAGAGACTGCACAGGAGAAGAGACAGGCAGCTCTTCAGATTGAAGAGTTGAACAAGGCTCTGGAGCCAGTGATGAGAGACATACTTGGGAACAAGCAAGCAAGCAAGCACGCTTGCTTGGTTGCTTGCATATTACGCTTGGCTGCTTGCCTATTCAGGCAAGCCAAGCGCCTCTCTATAAACCTTCACCAATTAAGTGCAAGCCAAGCGGGCTCCTCTAAATTAGCAACCAAGCGTAACAAGCAAGCAGGCAAGCACGCTTGCTTGTTCCCAAGTATGATGAGAGAGCAGTGGGAGCTCACAACGGACATGAAGAGGTTAGGATTAAGAAACAAGTCAGGCAAATCTCCTCAGTGGAGATTCACAAAAGAGACTGGTAAGCTAACTCGTGATGGTCACAGTCCGCAACAAGCAATTCAATCCGGACTCTGCCAGAGCCCCACTTATCTATCTATCTAGAGGTTAAACTTGTACAGGAAAGTACTAGGCCTAAAGAAGTAATCAATCAATCTAATTTGAACTCTCTAGGACCCACTTAGTTGATTGTTGCGGAGTCTAGTGATGGTGGAGATGGTGTTGATTGATGGCGCTACCAGACTGAAGTTCTACTCCCAAAGCTTATACCCTTCGCAAAGGAGTGTCAAAAAGGGAGACCACGTACAGTTGTTCAAGAAGACAAGGCTCCTTCGCATGCTCATCATGCGCAGCGTATAATATATGAACAACAGAGTGTAGAGCGGCTTATCTGGTGTGGTAATTCACCTGATCTCAACGCTATTGAGCCAGCTTGGTCATGGCTCAAAAGGAGAATAATGAGCAAAGGGGCACCGAAAAACAGAGCAGAAGAGGCAAAGGTATGGCTACACTAGGTGGCAGGAGCTGTCTATTGGGACATATGTTGGAATCGAGCTGACGACACCAGTCTTACCTCGGTCTTGCTACGGGCATACAAGTGTCAGCAAAGGCATACGCGTCTCAGCAAGGGAACACATTTCAGCAGTTGCAGCCTTGCCTGCTACTACTGAGTATAGAGCTACGTCGATAGCCCAGTAACTAGTCGAATCAGTCAAGTCTTCATTTTAGCGTTTTATGCAACTGCAGTTGTTTGACTCAATTAAGGCCTTTGTCGTGCCAACACTGCCTCAACACCAAATCCAGTCTTGGATAGAGTGTATTCCATTTCATATTAAAGAAACAATTCGACTTGTAGCTGGTGATGAATACAAGGAGGGGCGGCGGGACAGATCCGATCAACCTCCGGTAGTACCTCGGCAGTAATACAGATGACCCCTGTCAGCAAGAACTTCTGAAAAGCACCTCTGTATATTCTGAGCCTTTCAAGTTGTTGTTTCATTCTCCGCACAGTCCTTCGTATACGGCCTTACCCTTCATAAAACAACGGTTGAATCAAGCTCCACACAATACCACTTCTTCCGCCGGGACAAGCCTGGACAAGACATCTTGTGCAGTACCAAGACACTCGGCACCCGAGGACATAATTCCATGCACATGTACCCCTCAAATCCGGGGTGCAGGCGCCTATTGTGCTAGTAGAAGGCTAGTAAAGGCGATTTGTAACGTTGGTTTGCACAATAACTGTGGTTAAATGGTGATTCGTGGGGCTAAAGTTCCCCAGATCACTAGCACGATGGAGGCGTATATAATTCTCCGTATTACGTCGGCAAACGGCATGCCTGTAAGGCTAGTGTAGCTTGTCGAGCCGGCAGAAGCAAATGTAGCGGCTGTGTGCATGACCTGATATGCGTATGTTTGTCATGGCTTCATGCGCCAGTGCACAACAGCAAAAAAAAATCATTTACACATACCCTGGCTACATTGCGTATGGGTCTGGTATAGGATACAGGCATTTCTCGGATGTGCGGCTGTTGCGTGACGATTGCCTGGTTCTGGGAGCAACGTTGATGAAACCCGGGCCGCCACCTGGCTCGGCTTGGCGTGGAGACTTCCATCGTTAACGGTGGAGTGTCCCGTCATCCGCAATGTTTTTTTGGAAGGATGGATGTTTCCTTTGCTGGCCTTCTGGTCTAGAACAGATGCGTTTGCACGGGGAGAAGCCGGAGCGCATGACACGTGGGGCCGGCAAATATGCTGATTTCGTCAGGGAGTTAGACGCCTTCGCCGCAGATCTTTGCCCCTTCTCATCACTAACTACGCTTCCACCGTCTGGGCACCAAGGTACACTCGTTACACAGCGCCCATCAAGCCGTATACCACACTCAATAATAGACTCGGGGTCGGGAACGACTGGTCAGCTTCACGCACCATCTTCGCCTCGCCCAAGCGCCACACGTGTTTCACGGCTTCAGTTTGATTAAACAAGCTCACGGCTGTTGGATTCGCGACTCCTGCCAAGTGATTCTTTAACCGTGGGCAAAGATTAAAAGTGGAAAGCTTGGCATATGCATACGGAACAGTGGGAGGCTTGAGTGGAGAGGTTGGTCTCCGCTGCTGCTGCAGCGCGATTCCTTTTGGGAGCCATAAGTCCGGACGGAGCAGATTGCAGCCTCTAAGTAAATGACTTCACAGCCTTGCCCCACCCATGCCGTTTCATCTCTGCAGCCAACCATCATTGCCGATTTTTTTCGAAACACGAAACTTTTGGTCACGTCTCTTCTTCCATTGGCTCAAGCCAGCTCCTCCTGAGCGCTTTCTTTACGAAAAAGCCAAGTCAAACAGATTACGGCCTACTTTCCGCCCTGCTGCTCGATCTACATCCTAGCTGATATTACTCTAGCAGATGGAACACCGCTACCATGACGAGGATGTTTGTCTTGGCTGTGCACAACATCCGGTCTTGTTTCCACTCACATGCCACGGGAGGGCGAGTATAAAGCCACCCTGAGTCGGCTCCAAGGCAGACTATCTTCACCAACCATCACCACAACCACCACTTCCCTTCGCTTCATTCACTTAACAACAACACCATCAAAATGGTTTCTTTCACCTCCCTCATCACCGCTGCTGTTGCGGCTACCGGCGCTCTTGCAGCCCCTGCCACTGATGTGTCTCTCGTTGCCCGTCAGAACACTCCCAACGGCGAGGGTACCCACAACGGCTGCTGTAAGTTATTTTTCCAACTCCTTCTGTTTACTTTTACTAACAGACATACTCAGTCTGGTCTTGGTGGTCTGATGGCGGTGCCAGCGCTACCTACACCAACGGTGCCGGTGGTAGCTACAGCGTAAGCTGGGGAAGCGGTGGCAACCTCGTCGGTGGAAAGGGATGGAACCCAGGAACTGCCCGGTATGGACTGCCTTACTCAACTGATATACTAGAGACACTAACATCGATATAGTACCATCACCTACTCTGGTACCTACAACTACAACGGCAACTCCTACCTTGCCATCTACGGCTGGACCCGCAACCCCCTTGTCGAGTACTACGTCGTTGAGAACTTCGGCACCTACGACCCTTCTTCGCAGTCCCAGAACAAGGGTACCGTCACC
This sequence comes from Bipolaris cookei, assembly GCA_002286855.1. Lineage (NCBI taxonomy): Eukaryota > Fungi > Ascomycota > Dothideomycetes > Pleosporales > Pleosporaceae > Bipolaris > Bipolaris cookei. The sequence goes on along the minus strand of NRSV01000004.1, from coordinate 471,478 downwards.
TCTGACGGCTCTTCCTACAAGATCGCTCAGTCGACCCGCACCAACCAGCCCTCCATTGATGGCACCAAGACCTTTCAGCAGTATTGGTCTGTTCGTCAGAACAAGCGCTCTTCCGGCTCCGTCAACATGAAGACTCACTTTGACGCCTGGGCCAGCAAGGGTATGAACCTTGGTACCCACTACTACCAGATTGTTGCCACCGAGGGTTACTTCTCCACTGGTAACGCCCAGATCACCGTCAACTGCCCATAAATTCTTCTCTGAGAATATTAAACGAATGGCCTGATAGCTCTCTGAACGACTGGAAGATGAGAGGTGTGGTTTTTGGTTACGTGCTGTGCTAGCTGAGCTGGTGGATTCTTTTCTGTATATACTATCTTTATCAAATCAATTTGTCTATAGCTTAACAATGTCAAAATCTTGTCATTGGTTATAATGTCTCTTCTCATTTTTGCTTGCAAGTGAATCTTGAGATGGTTGACAGGCGATGACATTTATTACTACAGTATTCTCTCCTGTGCTCTTACACAGATAAAAATAAACAAAGTTCAACACTCGCTACGTACGCTAATGTCTGAAATGGGCGAACCGCTCACAGTGCCAAGACCCCACCAACTTTGACCATATTACCATTGTTTCACGCGATGCCACAATACCGCAACGTGCAAAACACTTTAAGGGAATTCCAAATACAGCTTCCAATACTAGCTATTCAAAAAGACGCGACACTTAGCCAGCAACGTGCTGTAGCACTGTAAAACGTTTCCCGAAGAACTCCTAGTGATCGGCTTGCTGGAATCTCTTCTCGACAAGATATCCAGCCCAATTTAATGAGACTCCTTGTGATAGAAGAGAAGACGCTTTGTGACCATATTCTGGATCTTGACTGGCGAGGATTTCCAGTACGCCTCTCTACTGTCAAAGTTCAATCGAAACTACGATTATAAGAGAGCCCTCTGTGAAGATCCTGAGCTTATGCAGCGCTGGTTCCGCCTTGTACAGAATACTAAAGCCAAGTATGGGGATCCAGGAGAACGATATATACAATTTTGATGAGACGGGCTTCATGATGGGCATGCATAACGCGTCAGCAGTAGTCACAGCCTCTAAGCGTCAAGCAAGGCTGAAATCCTTGCAGCAGAGCAACCGGGAGTGGGTTGCCAGCGTGGTTTGTGCCAGCGCAGTTGGCTGAGCGATCCCACCCTTTATCATCTTTCAAGGCAAGCACCACCTCTCTGTCTGGTACAAGGAAGAAAGTCTGCCTAAGGATTAGGTTGTTGGGGTCTCTGAGAATGGCTGGACGACGAATGAGCTTGGTATAAAGTGGCTGGAGCACTTCAACAGTTGAAGAGGGACATAGGTTGGCAACTCTAAGAGAGTTTGGGGCGCGTAGTGATGGGAAGAAGGTAAAGAAGAGAGCGCGTGTTGAGGCAGGTGAACCATCGCAAAGGCGCTGTGGACGATGTGGTGAGATAGGGCACAAATTGCGCACTTGTAAGCAAGATGTGGAATTTGTTTCCAAGTAGAATAGTTTATTATAATTTCTATTTACTATTGTGGTTGAGTTGTAACAGTCATATAACAGTCGTGAAATGGGTGGGGTCTTGGCACTGTGAGCGGTTCGCCCATCCCAGACGTTACGTAGTACACATGAAACTCTATAATGCCAAATTTAGACGTTTGACTTCACAACAGGCTGGCCATCCACCGCAGCCTGATCTGTTACATACAATGGCATAGTACCAGGGGTCGTCCTCAACGCCTCCTCAATAATCCCCAACGCAACATCCAACTGCTCTTCTGTAACAGTAATCGGGGGTGCGATCCTAAAAACACCACCAAACGACGCCATTGTAGCCAACTGCGCCCACAACCCCATCTTCTCCATCTTCTGCGACACCGCAGCCCCAACATCAGGAGCCCCAGCCTTCGTCTTCCTATCACTGACAATCTCTACACCAGCCATGAGACCACGACCACGCACATCGCCAATACATCCGTAGCGAGACTGGAGCCGCTTGAGTCCGGCTTGAAGCTTCACACCAAGCTGCTGGGATCGAGCACAAAGGTTGTCTCTAATTACTATCTCGAGCACTTTGTCTCCGACAGCTGCAGGAAGCGGATCGTTGATATGCGTCGTATAAAACAAAAACCCATTCTCTTTAGCATGACTGGCGATTTTATTCGACGTCAGGACAGCACTGAGCGGCATACCGTTCCCCAGCGTCTTACTCAGCGTCAGTATGTCAGGCACCACGCCCTCATCCTCAGCATGATGTGTGAAAGCGAACATATCGCCTGCTCTCCCAAGCGCGGTCTGCGCCTCGTCGATGATAAGTAGCATTCCCCTTTTCTCGCAGTGCTGCTTCAACGCTTTGAGATACCCGGGCGGAAGTTCCAACATCCCCCCACTGGACAAGATCGGCTCGACGATTACAGCAGCAAGCGACCCACAAGACTGTTTATCTAGCAAATCGAACCCGTAATTTAGCTCCGTCTCCCAGTCATACGTCCCATCTCTCTTTCGGAAGATCGAGCGGTAAGAATTCGGTGTCGGCAGCGCCAAATTCCCAATCATATTTGGCCCGTACCCGGAACGTCCGGCGTGATACTGAGCTCCGAGCGATGCATCCGTCATACCATGCCAGGATGCCGCGAGCCCGACGATTTCGAATTTGCCAGTGAAGAATTTGGCGAGGCGGATGGCGGCTTCGTTGCTTTCCCCACCGGTGCTGAGGAAGAAGGCTTTGTCGAGGCCCGGTGGAGCGACGCTGGTAAGGCGTTTTGCGAGGTTGATGACGGGAGGGCTGATCATGCCGCTGAAGAGGTGGTCGAGGTGCCGGGCGTGGGTTTGGATTACGTCGACGACTTCTGGGTGGCCGTGGCCGATTAGAGTGCTCATTTGGCCGGAAGTGAACTGTGAGGGAGGATTTAGCGTGGAGGTTTTTTTAAAGATGATTGGGATTGAGGGCAGCGTACATCCATCATGCGGTGGCCAGAGGTAGTCTCAACATAGATGCCATCTGTAGATGTGATGATCTCAGGGTGAAAGGCTGTTCCGTACGTAAGTAGACAGTCGTCTGCATCACTTTGGAGCTGGTCAATGTTTGCGTTTTGGTAAGGTCGAGACATTGTGTGTTTTAGTTGTTGCACTACGAATACAGAGTGTTGTCTAGAGTCAGGGCTTATGTATGTTCAATAATGCTCGTTCAATCAAGCATGTTGTTGAGCGGTGTGGTGTACACACAGGACCATCTTATCTTTTCCGACGGAGAAGGTGAGGTGAGAAAGAGACGGGTTGGTTCCGGGAACTGCAAACTACCTAGTTCCGCATTATTTACAGAAAACAGTTAAAATTCAATATTGAGAATGCTAGAAAATGGTAGTTGTCGTTATCGGTGCACCTGTATCGAGTGCAAACGCCCATTGGTCGTGATAAGATTGCTGCACAACGAAGTCACGGGCAATGACGCCTACTCCTCTATTACGCCGAACCCGAACTGCAGTTTCCTTTGGCCCAACCGCCATCTACACACCATGCAGCTTCGGCAACATGTAATGCCTCTTCCGTCAAGCACAAGTGCAATTGATACAGCAAATATCCTATCTTTCTACGTTCACAATCGAAACCACCATCTCGAATCACATTCATCTTTTGTTTCATATAGTGAAAAAAACATCAACAACATTGACATTGACATTGACTAGTCTTGCAAAATCCTCAGGGTCGTACCGAGTATTTATTCAATTGAACAATCTTGATAAATGAAACTTGCCGTGTTTGTATCAGAAACTAAGGGGGGGTTTCCCCAAAAAAGTACCCAACGATAATGAGAACTGCAAATTAAGCACTAGTGTAGAACGCTGATACTTATACGACACATGTGAAAATGAAATCATCACTTGGAATTGCTCATGCTGTCCAATACACGCTTTCTTCCTGGTATTCATGAGATTTGCACAAGTGCCAATGTGGCGCTGTTATGCATTACTGATATGTACAATGTGCTGCGCCGCGTACGCCTGAGCTCCAAGGATCAGGTTACCTGCAGGTGTCTTTTTTGCGTAAGTTGAAGTGGCAATTGCACCTGGGATAAGTAGTAGAGAGGACTTTTTGAATATCGCGCGTGCCGTATGTTAGAGCAAAACGTTGGAAGTATGTGTGTACATACTAACTCGCCAGACATTACTGACAGCCTATGAAAATATGAATTCATGCATATTGCTCACACTCTTCTCCAGTTCATCAGAGGGTATCATTACTTCAAATCATGGCTATCAATATACACGCTCGCATACTGCCTTCCCATCCACCCACGCTAAATAAGACTCCATACAAGTAACCATTATACAATCTCATTTTATTCATCCCATCTCGCATTCACCTATACATTTACATCCTTCCACTCGAAAGCTCACTCACATTGGCTGGGACCGCAGGTGATGGACTAGGCGAATACTGTGGCACAGGACTAACCGGCGCGTTATCCGCGTAATACGAATGCGTTTGTTGGCCGGTAGCCAAGGGTGCGGGGGTCTTTTCGGGAGAAGGTGCGCCGTATGCGGCTTGCGACTGCTGCGCATATGCCGGTTGAGAATTTGGGTCGTAAAAGGGTTGTGCGGGGGCTTGTTGGGCGTTGGGGTCGTAGTGGCCGTATGGTTGGGGAGGAGGCACTTGCTGTACCTGTGGTTGGGGAACTGGCTTTTGTTCATGGTAGTATTGGACGCCTGCAGGTGGCTGCTGGGGGTTTTGTTGCATTGCGGGAGGAGGAGCGGGAGGACCTTGTTGTGCGGTTTGAGTGATGTTGTTGTCGGCCTTGTTCTTCTTCTTGCGTTTGAGGATGAGCCAGACGCCGATGATTATGGCGGCTAGAACTGCGACACCGCCGACGACACCGCCGACTATGGGTCCTATTGGCGTTGAGCCTTTCTTTTTATTCTTAGTCAAGCTACCACCATCATTGGTTTCGCCGAAGCCTGGCCCTGAGCTAGCAATGGATGTCAAATCGTCCGATGCAATATTAGTAGCCGATGTGAAGGTTATAGAGGCTGCCCTGGTGGTAGTAGACTTGACCCCTGCGTTTGTTGTTGTTCCTGCAAAACATCGTGTCAGCAATGTTGTTTAACGACATTGCAAAAAGATTGTCTTACCAGCTTCGGGCGTCGTCATGTAGATGATGCCTCCAACACTTGTCTTATCATCGCACCAATAGTTGGTCAGTGGGTTTTTGTCGTTGATATCCGTAGCCAGTTCCCAGTAACTACACGTGCTAGATGAGCCTCCACTGCGCGGCACAAATTAGCAACCGTGGGTAAAGATGAGATATAGTTTATGGAGTCAACATACCAAAAGATTGAGGAAGTAGACAGGATGACATAGTCACTTGAGCAGGAAAAGAATGTGCACGGCTTTGCTGGGTCACAAATCTGGAATAGGTTGCTGGATGTCGCAATTGCATTGCCTTGTTCATTTGCCGTGATTGTATCCCCTTTGGCAGGTCAGTAACAACCAGAGTAGACTGAGTATAGCGACTCACAGTATGTAGTGCCATCATATTCTCGTGTAGAGATGTATCCAATGGTAGTGACGGCCCTCTTTAGCACTGGTGCTGGAGTAATTGCAGCCCGTGGTGCGGCCATGATAGCAGCAGCACCATCTTGAACCAGAAGGGCGAGTAGCAAATGTCCGAGCATAACGGATGCCATTGGTATGGATTGGAAGAACAGTAGCAGAAAAGGGGGGGGGAAGCCATGGGCTAAATGTAGATTTCACTGAGCTAGGTACCTACATACGGTTTGGGCTACACGCGATGCTAATTCCAGCGCCGTCAGGCGAGCAGCGACGCTGAGACCCGCTGAGGCTTGCATGTCAGTACAGATCTGGGACAAGCACAATGAAGGCTGATCAGCTGGGGTAGCGTGCCAAGGAATTCGCCCTGCAGAGGGAGATGAGTCTTGCAGGAGCAGTATTGCCCTGCATTTCCCAGTTTTCACAGCACTCGCGCTGTTCCACGTCTTCAATGTTCAATCTTGATGTTTCTGTCTTTGTTCCCTCCACGCTGATCTCTGTATTTTGTTCATCGACAGGCCAGCGATTGTACAGCGAACATGATGCAGTGACGTTCAAGGGTAAGCGAGCTGAGCCAGCACAGCCAGGCGGTACCCGCCCGTGTCGTGTAGCAGCATTCTGATAGGCCACGGCATCAGCCGCTAGCCACATAAAATTCCCTTTAAAGTGACCGCCAGGCAACCCTTGGTCGCTAACGGGGTGTACATGCCTCACCGGTACGCCAACGGCTCGTTTGGGACGACACAGGTTGATCGACCCCTCATCATGGTATGATGTCCCGCCCCAAGGAGCCTTGCGCCTAAGCCGCAGCTGTCAGACACTTCAAGTTAGTCAAGGTTGATTCTGTATGCACAGCGCAGCGAGGGTTGTGATTGTGCACGTGGGCATGTCAAAGCCTTTCATTACGCTGTCGTTATCTTTTCTGGACTATCTCTTTTCCGCATAAACTTTACGCGATTTTAATGTCCATGCCCATCGTCACCGCCACCTTGCTCTTCCGGATCCAGCTTGATCAGGGTATCGATTCGCATGATAGCAACACACGCCTCCACTGCCGACTTCAACTGCTTGACTTTGCTCATGCTGGGTTCTAGCACACCAGCCTTGAGGGTGTCGTGTACCTTGCCGTTGGTAAGGTCCAAACCGTAGTTCTTGTAGTTCTTGGACTTTGCAAGCTGCTTGGCATCTTGCGATGATGGGTCGGCTGGGTTCACTGTACGTTGTGAAAGAGCATGTCGCGATCGTAGGTTAGCAACCAGCTCAGTGGCATCCTTGGCTGCATTGATCGCCAGAGTCTTTGGGATGGCGAGTAGAGATTGTGCAAAGGCAGCTATCGCAAGCTGCTCACGAGAGCCCTGCATATATGGTTAGCAACGGAATACTGTAAATGAAAGTTGGAATCAACTTACCACTGACGTTGCCCACTCTTCCAGGTAGATGTGCAGCGCAGTCTCAACGGCACCACCACCTGGGACAATACGTCCACTCTCCAGCGTACGCTTGACGGCAGATAATGAGTCGTGTACTGATCGCTCCATCTCATCGAGGGCATAGTCGTTTGCTCCTCGTAGGATGATGGATGCAGAAGAGAAAGCCTTGGTGCCCTTGACAAGGATACACTCGTCGTCTGAGATGCGCTCTTGTGATACCTCCTCTGCATGACCCAAGTTGGCTGCCTCAAACTTCTCGTCGCCGTTCAAGTCGGAGAGTGTGCTTACTAGGGTAGCTCCAGTGGCCTTCGCTATTCTTCGTAGATCTTCCTTCTTACACCTTCGCACCGCCATGGCGCCCTTCTCGACAAAGTGCTTTAGGCAGAGGTCGTCGATTCCCTTTGTGGTCAAGATGACGTTGGCACCAGCCTTCAGGATCATTTCAATACGCTCAGTAACAATGCCAGCCTCTCGCTCGCGGATCTTCTCCAGCTGTTCCGGGTCGTCAATGGTGATGTGTACCCCCAGCTTCATTCGCTCCTTCTGCAGGTTGATGTCGAGACAGGCAATCTTGGCGTCGGTAATGCGTGTCTTCATTGCTTGCGAGGCGACTGTGCAGTTGAGGGCATAGCCCTTGACGAGTATTGACTGAGTAGCGCTCTGACCGTGTGCCTTGAGAATATTGACAGCCTTTACCGGGTATTTGACCTCGTTCTTATTGTTTGTCATCTTGACAGCGGTCATGGCGTCTACGACCATGTTGGCGAAGAAGTCAGAGTCGGAGCCGATGATCTTGCTGGACATGGATGTCTTTGCAATGTTGACTAGCGAGTCCCGGCCTAGAGCATCGACTTTTGTGCTAATGTTCTCGTTCATGTACTTGACAGCCTCCCTCAGGGCCAGCCGGTAGCCTGTAATGATGGTGGTGGGGTGAATCTTGTTCTTCATGAGCTCATTGGCTCTCCGCAGCAGCTCAGCTGCTATTATGACGACCGAAGTTGTGCCATCTCCAACCTCCTTGTCCTGCTGCTGTGCGAGATCGACGAGGATTTTGCCTGCGGGGTGCTCGATGTCGAGCAGACTGAGGATGGTGGCGCCGTCGTTGGTGACTGTGACATCGCCAATGTCGTCGACCATCATCTTGTCGAGGCCCGAGGGCCCAAAGGACGACTTGACGACATTGGCAATGGCTGTTGTTGCAAGGACGTTCTGGTCGCGAATGTCCTGGCCGCTGATTTTCTGGCCTCCAAGGACTGTTTTGCCCGTTAGCCCATAGTCCTGTTCTCCGCTACTAGAGCTGGGCAAGCTTACACAGAGTGCCCCCGCTGCGTGACTGCTCGAAGATTCCTGCCATGTCGTCGTATTCCAAGCTGTGTCGCTGTGTTGTTTGCCGCCTCTACGCGGTCCAGAAAATCTCCAGCACGCCCGCCGCCCGCGTCGGCGAATTGTAGCTCCGCCGCTGTGCCAGTCGCGCTAAAGTGGACCCTTGCGCCGATGACTCGGCCCCTCCACACATTGGACGCTGCCCTCACACGAGCCTGCGCCCAAGACCGCCCTTTTCACCTGCTCAAGCTCAGTACCTATAGCTGTGACGCATCTCTCTTCTGCCACGTCTAGCCCGCTTATAAAACATCCGCTTCATTCCTCAATTGCATGTAAGCATTCTCAAGTTGCGACAGATGCCCCGCCCTGCCCCGCCAACATCCCCTATAACACTTCCTACACTTGCCAAATACCAGCTACCTGAGCAACTACTTCTACACCCACCTTATCTGAAAGCTTGAAGCTGTCGCAAGGATTGCTACTGCCTCATTTGTTTGTACCTATAATTGTACTAACATTCGCCGTCTACAACAGACCCAGTATGGCTGAAGCTACGGCAGCCGATGGTCAGATGAAGGATCTTTCCATTTCCGAGACCAAGAAGAGCAAGAAGGATGGCAACCCTCAAAAGGCTGCCAAGAAACCTCAGCAACAAAAGAAGAAGGTCCGCTCCCCTGATTGGAGCTGTGCTTGGAGTTTTCGCCATGTTGACACTGCAACAGATTGAAGGATCAGCGCTCATCGGTATAGATGTCGCAAAAGAGGTTGATCTTGGAGAATGGTACCAGCAGGTCATTACCAAGGGCCAGATGATCTCATATTACGATGTTGCCGGATGCTACATTCTCGAACCCTCCTCGTATGCCATCTGGGAGAACATCAAGTCCTGGTTCGACGCGCAGATCAAGACACTCAAAGTCAGGAACGCCTACTTCCCAATCTTCATCAGCGCAGACAACTTGGAGAGGGAAAAGGAGCACGTTGAGGGTTTTGCTGCCGAAGTCGCCTGGGTCACAAAAGGTGGCAAGTCTGACCTCGAGAAGCCTGTCGCTGTGCGCCCTACCTCCGAGACCGCCATGTACCCTTACTTCGCTCGCAAGATCCAGTCCCATCGTGATCTGCCCCTGAAGCTTAATCAATGGAACAACGTCGTTCGGTGGGAGTTCAAGCGTATGTTCTTGCAAATACTACCATTGATTTTCTTTCTAATCTTCCTCTAGACCCTATGCCTTTCATCCGATCACGCGAGTTCCTCTGGCAAGAAGGTCACACTGCGCATCTTACAAAAGAAGAGGCTAGTGCAGAGGTTCTGCAAATCTTGGACTGGTACTCTGACGTCTACCAAAACTTGCTCGCCGTTCCTGTCGTCAAGGGCACCAAGACCGTCAATGAGAAGTTCCCTGGAGCCGACTACACCACAACTATCGAGGGTTTCATTCCTGCAACAGGCCGTGGTATTCAGGCTGCAACTTCCCATTGCCTAGGACAGCATTTCTCAAAGATGTTCAACATCACAGTCGAGGATCCTCATGCCAAGGAGTCTGGCAAGTCAGAGCACGTCCACGTCTGGCAAAACTCATGGGGTCTGACTACCCGCTCAATCGGTGTCATGATTCTGACTCACGGTGATAACCGGGGTTTGGTCATCCCTCCTCGGGTGGCTGAAACCCAGGTTGTCGTCATTCCTGTCGGTGTTACAGCCAAGTAAGTTTTATCCGCGCGTCCTTAAGAAACATGTAACTAATGTTGGCAGGATGTCCGCCGAAGACAAGGAGAGCCTTTACAGCAAGGTCAAGAAGATTTCAGACGACTTGAAAGACGCAGGTGTCCGTGTTGAGACCGACTACCGTGAAGGCTACTCCCCTGGCTGGAAGTTCAACGACTGGGAGCTCAAGGGTATCCCTCTGCGAATCGAGTTCGGCCCCAAGGATGCTGAGAAGGGCGTTGTCACCACCTCGCGCCGCGACATTGACGACAAGGACGCTGCACGTGGTACCATTAACGTCGATGACCTTACACAAGAAGTTCCCAAGCTGCTCGAGCAGATTCAAAATGATATGTTCGAAAAGGCTGACAAGACCTTCCGCAGCCATCGCGTACAGCTCACTAACTGGGACGACTTCGTTCCCACTCTTAACTCCAAGAACGTTGTTCTCGTTCCTCACTGTGAGGGTGACAAGTGCGAGGACGAGGTCAAGGCCAAGAGCGCCAGAACAGCGTTGGGTGATGGTGTCGCTGAGGACAAGCAAGCCCCTGCCATGGGCGCAAAAAGTTTGTGTATTCCTTTCGACCAGCCTGAGGGTATTGAACCTGGCAAGACCAAGTGCATCAACCCCACCTGCACGACTCCAGCCAAGCAGTGGATTTTGTTCGGACGAAGCTACTAGTGGAGCGATGTTGGTCCGAGTATTTGTGGCGTCCTTTTTGGTTTGTTTGAGCATTTGATGGCATGGAGTTCGATGGCACGGTGTTTACGTCATGGGGAAGGGGTTGTCGTTGCACTAGCCATTTTCAAGTTTACAATGTTCGGTATGATCATAGGCATAATGGTCAAATGTCTATGTCTTGGTCCAAAACTTTTCCTTGCGTATGCGTGCTTTCTAGACTTTGGTGAATGGGTGTTTGACAGCCTGTCATGAATGTCTTATGTCACTGTTACCACAACTTTCGCACTTTCCTAATCTGTCCTTTGTGTTGATAACTCCTAAGCGCCCTTCGTATTTCTTACTCGATCGGATCATCCGTCATGTGTCACGAATTTCTCCAGGTTTTCCCTTGCACCCTTCACAAAGTAATCTACGCCACATTTGTGTCACAGTTGACAATTGTGCGTATTTTTTCTCTCTTGTACTAACCTAGGAGTTTGTCAGAGTATCATAAATGGGAGTCAGTGTCATAAACAGCACATCCTGACAAGACCAAGCATTTTAAAAAAACCAACAAGATGCTGGTTTACTTTCCCCAAGCACTGACTGGCATACCGATCTCATCCATCTTCCTCTTATATCTACCGTAAGTCATGTGTAGTCATCATACAGCGTGAAGTCATATCAAACCTCTCCACTCACCACCGCCACATCTATACAGGGAGATACCTAGCTTGTATCCATCTCATCACCCCCCTTCTTCTTCTCCCTCTCCACCGTCTTCTTCACGCCATCCAAAAATGCCTTGACCGCATCTCCGCCACCAAGCGGCATAGCGCCACCCCTCATGTACCCCCCATTCTCAACATCGACTTTTAGGGCCTGACTAACCGTTGGTAACGCACCCGTCTTGAGCGCTTCAGTCAGACTACCCAGTGCAGCCCTTAATTGTGGCGCGCGCAGAATCCTGGTGAGGACGTCGATTTTCTCCTCGCGGCTCAGCGTCTGGATAGCCATTTGGGCGGTTTCGGAGTTTGGGTCGATTTGGTCGACATCTTCGACTTCGGCTTCGAGGAGGAATGGCGTGGTGGGGAGTTGGGCGCAGAGAGCGTCGATGATGTCATCGGATGCGTTTTGGACGGTGGGGACGGTGTGCGAGGGCCAGAGAAGGTCGAGGAGCGTGGTGAAGGCTGCGCCAGAACCTTGTTGGCGCGAGCTGCTGCTGCCCATGTTGCTGCCTTTGAGCGAGTCCATGAAATTGGAGGCAATTGCTGAGACATCGCCTGACGCGGCTCTGTCAAAATATTAGCTCAGTGTCTCAGGATGCTGAAGCTAAAGAGAGAGAAATAGAGCGGGCGCCGTGGCGTGGCCGGTGGAAGACGTAGCATGATGCTTATTTTTCTATTGTTGTACATAAGCAGCCCGTGCCAATATCCCATGTTCTTGGTTGGGCTATGCTTCTTCCCAAACGCCGTATCGTGACAGAATGTCCTTTCAGGTTTTTTCTTTTCTAAATCAGGACTCTGGTATATTCTTCCACAGTAGTTTCAGTTGCTTCCAGTGATTCCACTACGCCACGACGCCGCATATGATTACAAGTAGACGGAACCTACGCTCTGCCGCCGTCAGCACCTCCTTCTCGGGACTCTTCGCCCTCCTCTCGGATGTCTCCACCGGTAGCATCCGCTCCAGCGCCTCCGGTGCTACCGTGGCGGTTTTGGCTAGATGAATAGTCTACGTCTTCCATCGTCTCGTCTTCGTCGTTGCCGCCATGTGGGTCAGAAAGACCTGCGAGCTCAGCCTGTACATCAATTTCCTCGCCAGTCAGTAGCAGATCAACGATCTGACCAATCTTTTGATCACGCTCGCTGAACCATGCGGCGCCACGTGGGTGTTCTGACTTGGATTGTAACCAGAAAAGGTAGCGCTGTGAACTCGACGAGAACTTGAGGACGTAAATGCGGCCATCAGTAGGCGACCTGAGATTGTCCGAGTCCTCTGCTGACTCTTTTCCGGTGTATGGGAGGAAGGAGCCATCGCCGGGGATCATGATGAGGTCAAGCTCGGACTGGTCGAGGGGCCTGTCGCGGGGTCGCCAGCAAAAGTGCACGAATTCTGGCACTGTCAGTTTGATGCACGGAGTGATGTCGCTGCACACAAACCATCTTCTCCCTGGTAAAGGTAAACATAACCAGGTGTCGGGATTGGCTTAACCGTCTGCTGGTTGCCATCTCGGCGCTGAATGTGCGATTAGTACAGGCAATGTGATTGACATGACTTCCATCCAGCTTACCGTGAGCTCACACTGGCCGGCCTTGAAGGTGATCAGTGGCTGAATCGACATGTTTGGGGGTGGTGTTTGTGATGCTGGGGACAATGATGTTCGAGCTTCCTAGGCCTCTTCGGCGGAGTTGGCGGCGACGCGGCGGGAAGCTCCGAGCGCCCCGGAACAATACTCGGCCCGGTCACGCGTATCGATTGGACAGCTTGGCACACACTGGAGGATTTCACGAAATTCCGACCATCGCCATCACCACCGACCAGCACTAACGACCACAGCGAAACGAAATGGCGGCCACACAAGAGGACACGAAGCCCACCACCAAGAAGTTCTCCAAGGGGGAGAGGTCGATACCGCACCACAGCCAGAAGGCCAGCAAGTACTACCCTGCTGAGGACGTTGCCGTCCCCAAGAAGGTACGTTCGCGATAGAACCGGGAGCGTCAAGGCAAAGCGGAGAATTGCAAAGAGATGGGAAACAAATCAATGTGCCTGCGTGCAGTTGGTGCGCCATTATGGAACTTGGGAGAATAGAGTATCTTCTGGAGCTCCGCTAACTGCGACCAAAGGCCCGCAAGACTGTCCGCCCTGCAAAGGTTCGCCAGTCTCTCCAGCCCGGTACCGTCGTCATCCTCCTTGCTGGTCGCTTCCGCGGCAAGCGCGTCGTTGTCCTCAAGCACCTTGCCCAGGGTGTTCTCCTTGTTACCGGTCCCTTCAAAGTTAACGGTGTTCCCCTCCGCCGAGTAAACGCCCGCTATGTCATCGCTACCTCCACCAAGGTCGACCTTGCAGGCGTAGACGAGAAGGTTATCGAGAAGGCCAGCCAAGACGGCTACTTCACCAAGGACAAGGCCCCCCACAAGCCTGGCGAGGACGCTTTCTTCAAGCAGGGCGAGAAGCCCGAGGTGCGTAACTACGACGAGCGCTCTAATGCAGCGATACTGACAATCGCAACAGAAGAAGGAGACCTCCAAGGACCGTGTCGAGGACCAGAAGGCCATCGACAAGGCCCTCCTGGCCACCATCAAGAAGGAAGCCCACCTCGCGGACTACCTCGGTGCCAGCTTCAGCCTCCGCAGCTCAGACAGGCCTCACGCGATGGTCTTCTAAGCGACGGATAACGATCGGGCATTCGGCGTTCAGTGCATGGGATGAAAGATGACTTCGGCATACTGCAGCCGTACTAGCGAGGATCAAGAACCGCAGCGGCAGGGCAGCCAATTTTTTTCATGGAGGATACCGCCAAGGCATTTACCATAAGACTTTATAACGAGCAAGCGAATCTGAGACGGTCCAGAAGTGAACATTTGGTCTCCGCTTGCGTGATGTCATAGTTGGGCGTTCAATTGGCGCGGTACATACAGGGCGGTAATCGAGTACTGATGCATGGAATAGAGTTACAGACACATTGAAATTGTTCGACCGATGACTGCGCCGGCTGCTACAAGAGCTCCATCCGATTATGACGTAAAGGTATCAGAAGCAACCACAACCGACCTGAACCCATGCCCCAAGGACCAATTGCGCCAATTGCACTGCCCCTTTCTGTGTCTCACCTTATGTTGATGTGCAATTTACTTTCTTCCTTTACCTTTTTTGGATCTTCCAAGTCTTCCCGTAAGCCCGTTTGCTGCATTCCCTGCTTCGCCCATAGCCTTTCCTGCTTTGGCTTCTACGTTGTGCTTTTCTATTTCTGCCTTGAGGTCCTCCACCACATCCTTACCTAAGGTCGTTCCATGACACCAGTCTAGCACACCCAAACATCCATAGTTCCCTTCCCCCTCACTCATCATATGCGCATCAGCACGACGTGCCATGCCCCTTAACATGATGGTTGATGGTAAGACATTATAGCCAGAGTACACAAATGTTTCTTCGAGACTGAAGAGTCCAACCATGATGAGATAGGTCAATATGTGCATCCGTAATGCGATTGCCGGGAGGTACAAAGGAAGAAAACGGTGCAAGAGATGACAGATGGGATGGTCGTAGTTTGCCACGAAAGAGTAAGGAATCTGGATACTGTGGTGCCAGTTTTGGTGGAGTGTTGACAGGGCTCCACCAGTGGGTGAATGCAGGAGGTGAGTGTGGATGTAGTATTGGAGGATCTAACTTGACTATTAGTATAGGCTGACTTGCGGAACACAGAAAAACCAACTCACGTTTCGCGACACAAAAGCAATGGCGCCGTGCTTTACCATGGTCCAAGGATTCGGCAAGTGATTGAGTCCCCATCTACTGCCCTTGATGCGCAGTAAGCTCCTCATTTGCAACACATCCGTCACAACAAACTCAATACCCGCTTGCAATGCAACCGTAAGCAATATGTTGACACAACTCCACGCTACTACCCTTCTCACTGCCCTTGCACCACCCCTTTGGTTACTCGGGATCCCCCATTTCCCCTGGCTCTTGAACTCGATCGCAAGACTAGGCACACCAATGTCGAAGATAAGAAAGATAAGGCTGGGTATGATGTATAGTGATAGCCGCAGGACGAAGGGAGCAACGAGTTCCAGCTGCAGAGGCGAATAAGATGCGGCGATTGTTGTCCATGCGACGGAGAGGAATATGAGATTTAGACCCGTAGACCATGAACTGAACATGGGTATGGCGAGGAAGGATCCTAGTGGGATGACAATGGGCGCGAGGATGGAGGATAGGAATGCGCCCATCTTGAAAGGGAGGTACAACAAATGTTTTTGACGATAATACTTTTTTTAAAAGAACAAAGTAGCAAGAATGTACTTGTTGGTTAGTTTGGAGAGTGGAGAATGCGCAATTAGGATATGATGGGTTGCCCAATTTGCTTGTGTGAGGCGATGACGTAGCGGGGGCTGGTAAGCCTTGGTTCTTGACACAGGTTGACGGGTTGGTGGGACAAGCGAGCGCGTATTATTATTATTAACAAGCGAGCACGTATCTACGTAAGAATTTTGTGACGTCTCTACGCACCCTACACTAGTCGTTATTTAGGGATTGGCTATGGACATTTACGATCTAACTGCTATCGCGATGATAGCGATCCATACAGTACCCAACACAACGTTCCTGAGCTTTTCGTACCTTTCTTTCCATTTGAAATTATCATCACTAAGCTGTGTGTGAAGCACAGTCCTCGGCTCTCTCTTGTTTTTTCCTTTGTGGTTTGTGAGTTCTTCGATACGGGCGACCTCATCTGAGACAAAACCTTCAGGCTATGTTCTTGGGTTAGCGACAGCTTGCTAATTATCGAGTACATTGGAATGTAAGTATACCATGGTTGGATTATGGCTTGCTATTATATGTCAGCATGAGCGGGTTGTGGATCATAAGTCTCACCTGTGACAATGCCTTCTACCTCGATGTACCCGTCGTGAAGTTTGTGTGAAGTTGTCCTTCTCCAATGTTTGCGCTAAGGCTTCGAATTTGTTGTGAATACTGCAGGAACAGAGTGTAAAATGAATTGATAGATATGACTTTAGTAGTAGCGGAGCACAATGTTTAGATGTTGATTTGAGTAAAATGGACAACCTTTTGATTATAAGTATTGCAAAGTGGCATTGTAGACGATGTGGTGATCCAATATAAGTTTGCTACTTGCGATGTCTCTCCGTATTTGGAGACCACACCGAACGTAAGAAGCGTAGACGAGTTTCGGTTAGAGGTATGGTCTAGTAGATTTACTGTTAACATGCGCCTCACCTGTATACAACTCTTGGCAATGTAAAAGGAAACTATAGATAGATGAAACTAGAGAGATCTCTTGTAAAGCTAAGCTCATCACAAGGACAGAGCGCAACGCAGACGCCAAAGTTGAGGTAAAGACAGAAGCATATACAGATATGGGAAGGAGATATCGCAACTTGAAACCCACCTGAATGTACGGATTGTTTCTTAGAAAACGCAATCCGCTCATGACATTGTACGGTATTATGCTTGAGACAACGAAACTTAGAGGGTACTTTTATTAAAATGCTCTTTTTAGAAAGAAAAAAGCTTAATCTCAAAGTGGTAGCCCAGGAAAGCTCACATATGCGTCTCAGATACGATTCATGCTAAAATTTCAGCTCCCTCGCGCATGTCTTTGTGGATGTAGATTCTCTTTGCTTGAGTTTCTTGGTCACCACCGCTATCACAACTCGGGAGCACAATTAGCATTTGGCCCTGGCTTCATTCAAAATATTATTAGTAATAATAATATCGATCTTACCCCAAGCGTTCCAAAAGAGATCACAGTATCGCAGTGAAAACACAGAGAATCATGCGTGCGCAACATAAGGCGATGAGACAAAAACAACAAGGACTGTCTTTAACCAGAATACCCCAGTTCACGTATTATATCTGATATATGGGAACGTTGTTTTTTCTGCGAACCGAGCTTAAAAACAGTCTGTGGCATTGTTTGCTTACAAGACGCCCCTGTACTCCACGAGCGAAATCGGCGTGGGTCTCCCCCACCTCCACTCAGATTGGTGACTACATACGCCCTTCAAGTGACATGCCGCTGACAAGCATTACATGTCGGGAGATGATTCGCCATACTAAACTCCATTAGTATACCAGTTACCTCAATCCTCTAATCTGAAGAAATTGCTGAATAAGACAATTGTATCGTGATGTGACGTGATAGCTGCAGGGAGCGGGGAGTGTGGAAGGCGGGGCAGCAACCGCCGCCGTGTATGTATTTATCCCCCAGAGTTTATCCCTTCAAGATAAAAACAAGCTTCCAGAACTTCATCAATTCTAAATACGATTTATGATCTTTGCGCAGCAAGCTGTGCGCCCTGCCCAATTGCTTTTCAGACAGACATCCCCAGCGACGAGACTCGCAGCTATCAGTGCGCACGTGAGCTCGAGAGTAATCGGTTCCAGAACCATGGCGTCCATTCCAAAGACGATGAAAGCAGTGTATATCGAGAAGACGGGTGGAACGGACGTGTTGCAAAATAACGATGTGCCCGTTCCTGAACCCAAGGAGGGAGAGGTACTGGTGAAGAACGAGTTCATTGGCATCAACTACATCGATACGTGAGTTTACCATAGTATCTTCTACCTTCGCAACATTGCCACTCATCTAGGGTTTAGATACTTCCGCTCAGGCGTCTACAAACCCACCCACTTCCCCTACATCCTTGGGCGCGAAGGTGCAGGAACCATCGCAGCAACCGGTCCCAATGCACCCGCCGACCTCAAAGTGGGTGCGCGAGTAGCGTACATGGGTCAATCAGCCTATGCAGAATATGTTGCTGCGCCAGTAAAAACCACAGTTCCTTTGCCGGACTCCATTCCCACCAAGACGGCTGCTGCTTCCTTACTCCAGGCGCTAACTGCTGTAACTCTCATCCGCGAATCGTACGCTGTGCAAAAGGGCGACTGGATCCTTGTCACGGCTGCGGCCGGTGGTGTCGGATTATGGTTGTGCCAACTACTAAAGGCGATTGGCGCAAGGGTCATTGCTACGGCTAGTACGGAGGAGAAGAGGAATCTCGCAAAGGAAAACGGTGCTGAGGTATTGCTTGAGTACTACGAGGAAGACAGAGACGTTTTCGTGAAAAATGTCCTAGAGATTACGGGAGGTGAGGGTGTACATGCCGTCTTTGATTCGGTTGGCAAGGCTACTTTTGATAGCTCGCTTGCTGTGGTGAGGAGGAAGGGTACTATGTGTTCATTTGGTAACGCATCTGGACCTGTGGAGAACTTTTCTCTTGGGTAAGTTTGCCTTTTAATCCTTTGATTTTGTGGAAAACATGACTGATGCAACTGTCAGTCGTCTTGCAGCAAAGAACATCAAGCTCGTCCGACCTACGCTCTTCAACTACCTCGCTACGCGCGATGAAGTTTTAGATACATCGAACGAGCTGTGGAAGTTTATTGAAAAGGATGGATTAAAGGTTAAGATTCACGACGTTTATCCTTTGAGTGATATCGTGAGGGCGACGCAGGATATTGAGGGACGGAAGACTACTGGAAAGTTGGTCCTGACACCGTGAGTTGGGCACATGAGCTAGGAAATTTGTGAAAATGGAAATGCGAAATCATGAATTTATTAGAGGCGTGATAGATAATCAAGTACTCAAAAGAGCACTTCGAATATCAACCTCCTGTGCAAAGTCAACCTCTCATTCAACTCTAACAAACCTTGATATCATTGAGAATGCTCTGGAAACCTCTTTCTCCTTCCATATTCTGTCCATGTTACCCAAATCTCTTTCCCGCCAAAAGCTTTACTCAAGTGTACAAGTTATCCGCAGGAAGCAAGTCTTCACCATCGAAGAACTCATCACTTTCCTCTTCCTCTTCCTTGACGGCCGCCTCTTTGGTCATGTTGCGCTTGGCATGCTTTGGTTTGGCATCTGACACTTCGTCTTCATCGTCAAGAACATCGGTAGTCTTGAGGGCTGAACGCTTGCGCTTCGCGTTAGGAGAAATCTTGACATTCTCAGCAATCTCAGGTTCGTCCTTGGTAACGGGCTTGCGAGCAGCTTTGGCCTTTGCAGGAGTAGTCTTAGCGGGAGTAGTCTTAGCGGGAGAACGTGGTGCAGTGCCGCCTTTCTCAAACGCCAGTTTCATACGAGAATAGCGCTTGGATGCTGCGCTAGTCGTGGTATTGCAGGCTGTAGCGATAATGTCCCAGTTGATAGGCTGTATTGTTGTTAGTGATGTTCTTTTTCTTGTGGTGTTGACGATATGTGTAGGGAAGATGTATAACGTACGTTCGTGCGGGTGCTGTGCTTGACACAGAGCCAGAGGAAGGGATAAGAAGAGCTACTGGGAGTTTGCTGTCTCTCCATGGCTGACTTGAGGCGCGACCAGCGCTTCGTCACTGCACCCTTTTTCAGATCGAGGGCAGCGCTGACGGCATCCCAGTCAATCTGTTGCAAGTCAGCGACATTCTGTGTCTCTTTGGTTCTTAGGTGTGGTGTCTGGAGTACGACTGTTGATAGATGTGTTCTCACTTCTGCAGGGGAAAATGTAAAACTTACATTCGGGGGGCCACCATGAGTCAAGATCAGATACAGGTAGGTGATGTTCTCGCTTTCAGAAGGCATTTCAAATCTTCTTGACTTGTGTAGTAGATGTTTGGTGATAAGGTGTGTAGCTTACTGTATCAAGGTTGAGAGTGGAGTCTTCGAGTAAGTGAGGTGAGCGACAAGGGAAGTCTCACGGTCGTCCTTATATCCCTAGTGAAGGTAGACTCCCACAGCTTAGTAACTACACGTGACCTGCTGTTACAATTAACGCGGTATTTTGCAGGCTTTCAATAATTTTCTGTAAAGTGTCGGCGAATAATGTTGAGGTGAAAGTGAAGACTAGCGAAGACAGATGCGTTTGTGACCAGTGGCAGATTGTTAGTAGGCTGCCATTGCAATACGGCTAGACCAGAATTCGAAGACTATGTCTTGAGTGATTTTTATAGACCACACTATATTGGAGGGCTAGAGATAGAGGAAAACGGACTGTGTTGTTCGATTATACGTTCCTTCTAGCTATCGTAACAACGGCGTCCCTTCTATCGCATGTAATGTAAAATCATCACACGAGCACGACATAATATCTGGGCTTTTCAAATGATTGGAGTGACATATTTTCATCCCTCTTCATCCACTTTGTAGCCTTCACGCTTGCGCCTGAACTTCGACACTTACCGAAACTTTGATTGGCGACTTGAGCGTTAGTATAGTATAGCAATTCGTTCATGCGTGTATGTGCGTTTAACTCCGAGAAAGTTTGGCTCAGACATTCCTACTACCTGCAATTCAGCACTCATCATTGACAAGAGATAACCGGGTATATGTAGCTATGCACTGTTCGTGCTCAAGTTCAACCGAACCCTCTTTTATCGCCTCTTACCTTAGAAATGAGCACAACCGCACCAAGGCCGAGTTCATAAAATACGATACATCTTATACACCCCAATATATTATTTACACGATTCCCAACCCATCTACAACACACCCAACCCCAACGGCGCCTTTGTATCATCTCCCTCTTCCCCAATCCCCCTCCCCACCAACTCCGTAAAATCCAGCCCAACATCCCTCAGCATCTCCGCATGTTCATGCGCCAACGTCAGACACTCGTTCCACACGTTCCCGCCCTCCTCCACACTGCTCAGCTGCCGCTTGAGCAGCACGTTGAACTGGTCGATATGTTCTTTGGCCCACTTCACGCAGGCAGACATGAGTTGCTGGGGGAAACAGCGCTGGAACATGTCGACTGTGTTTTTGATGATAGTGAAGTAGATATATGAGATTTGGAAGATGTAGTCTGGTAGGTTGCCTTCGAAGACGCATTGACTGTGAAGAAGCATTAGCCGACAGATTATGAAAGGGAGAGAGAGAAGAGGGAGGGAACGGACCGTGAGCGAGTTTTGATGAGGTTACCGCGAGCCTCGAGATAATCTTCGCGCGCTCTGTCTTCGAAACCTAGTTGGACGACCCAGCTGACGTGCTGCCGGACAGAGGAGAACCAGTTGTTGTGCTCTACCATATGTTTGACCAGCACATTTGCTAATTTAGCAGCGCGCTCGTTGACCTTGTATGTTACAATGGCTTTTGCCATTTCGTTGCCGCGAATGTTCTTCGCAAGTGACTTGAGTCGATCGACTTTTACCACTGCTTCCTCGAAATGCTGCAGCGCAATCTCAATGTCCAAGTCATCCAATTGGCTTTCCACCCAACGGACATTTCGCTTCTGGCCATCTACGTCCATAAATGTGTTGGCTTGCTCGTTGTTGATACCATCAGAAAGATTGTCGAGAAGCTCTGTCCTGTTCATGAGCGCAGGGTCACGAGAGAGCAGGTGGCTGTACGAGTCCTGGGTCCGGTCCTTTTCTTGCACATCAGCTTCTTGACTCTTGCGCAAGTCATCCTTAGTCTTGCGGAATGTTGCGATAAAAGCAGACTTATCACCACTATCTTCTTTCTTGGTATCATAAGTAAATGTTTCCGCGCCCGCACGGATAATGATGCGCTCTTCTGGCGTTCTTGTGACGTGGGTGTCTAGTAACGGAAAACATCGCTGCGCAGTAAATTCCATGTTTGTCCGGTTGCCCTCACGCTGTCCGGGAATATCGTTGCGGGCCTTCTTTTCTGTCGCAATCAGAAGGTGATCGTTCAGGAGGAGTAACCTGACTCTTCTTCTTGCTTTCAAAGTTGCAGAATCTAGCTCAAACCATTTCCCCGACTTCCACACAATGTATCGTCCGGGTATGGGAGGTAGGTACTTCTGCGAGCCCTCGACATCCCTGTACAGCTGCTGCAATTGGCCTGCTCTCAGCTGGTTGAGATCGCCAATTGAGCTTCTATTGGCTCTCCTGTTGCTTGCAGCATCATTATTTGCGCCAGTGGCCGATGCTGTCTGCTCGAGAGTGGTTGTCAGGTCGGACATCAACTGACGCAGTGTTCGCATTTCGCCCTTGAGCTTCTCTGCTTCTTTACTGATCTTGATAAACTGTGTGCGGTTCTGGTATACGTTGTGCTGGAGATCGAGGGAGGTGCGGTGCTTAGTCTTGCGCAGTTCGTCCTGGTAGCGGTTGATGTCGGCTTCGGAGGCATCTGCGAGGATGGTAGATACATCTGAATGCGGTCAGCACTTTGTTATACGTATAACTCGAATACATGCGCCTTACATTGTTCTACTTTCAAGTTGGGGTCTCTGAGTGCGCGGGGGTCGACCTGCAACGCCCGCCCATTGGACCCATTGGGCGCATTTGACATGCCTTGCTGCCTAGGCTCTCTCGTCTGGCTCGGATCCCTGTCCTGCCGGTACTGTACAGGCATCTGAGGCATAGGCGCTCTGTCCCTGAAGTCGGGAGGCGCCGTCGTGACCTTTTGCGAGTACCTCCTCTTGACCAAAGCGGCCGTCTTATCTGGCCGCTGTGGGTTTGCTTGCGGAGCCGGAGGCGGAGCATCTTGTCTCGTCCTAGATCTGCTAGATTCGTTCGAAGGGCGTCCGGAGCCTGGCAGTGAAGATGGAGCGACGCCCACGGGCATAGGCGCGCTAATCTGACGCGGCGCGCTGATGACGGGCGGGGCCTTTTTGCTCTTGTCCCCCCGCTTCTTGCGGAGGGAGATACCCTTTTGCTTTTCCGACATGCTGCCTAGGGGGATGGTGGCAGCAGTGCCAGCAGTAGCAGTGTTCGTAGAAGTAATAATAGAGGTGGTCGTGACAGGTAAGCGCAAGTGCATCATGCACGGCATGTATGGGGCCGCGGCGAGCGTGTGAGCTCGGACCCTCCACCATGTCGGATCGTGCCTTCCCTGAACTTGGAGAAAAAGTTGAACACCACACACTCACGCACCACCGCCATCCCTCCTCCATTTCTAAGGTGTACCGCCGAGCCTTCCCCGCCACAAAGCGCTCTTCAATCCCACGCATTCGGCCGCCATCATGTCCAACTCGTCATTAAAACCTTCCACCATTGCGGCTATTAGCGCCGGCACCATCATCACAGGCCTCCTTGCATATGCCGCCTACTTCGACTACAAGCGACGAAACGACCCCAATTTCCGCAAGCAGCTCAAGAAGGAATCGAAGCGGACAGAGCGCCAGGCCAAGGAGGAGGCCGAGGCACAGGGCGCCGAGCAGAAGAAGGCCATCCGGGAGGCGGTCGAGCGCGCAAACGATGAGGGCTTCCCCAAGGATCCCGAGGAGGTCGAGGCATACTTTATGCAAGAGGTTGCCCAGGGAGAGGGAATGGTGCAAAAGGGTATGTAGTCATTGTGGTTGTGGTCTTGGCGGGGTGTAGTGCTAATTGTATGGCAGGTGCGGATAACGTGGAGGCCGCGTTGTGCTTCTACCGCGCATTGAAGGTTTACCCCAACCCTAGGGAACTAATCAACATTTACGACAAGACTGTCCCCAAGGTAGATTTGTTTTCACCACCTTGTGCGCTCCGATTTTTGCTAACACTACACAGCCGGTTCTAGACATTCTAGCCGAGATGATCGCCGTGGACACTTCAATCCCGGTCGGCGGCAGCAAGACACCGTCTGAGGCGGGTTCAGCAGGCGATCTTGAGTAAAACGTCGCTTTCGACAGTAGTACTTTGATCAAAATTCAGCAAGCTTTCACGGAACCCCTCTCCATCTGATCACGACCCCATGTAATATTCTTGTATATGTAATGGCGCCATGTGGTCCATCTCACGGTTGGCGTTCCGGTTCAGCACGATGCACCTGGATGGCACAATTGGTTGGCATGGGCGGGCTTCGAGTGCTTATACATAATCCCACAGCGCTGGGCGTCGCTCCATTGACGTCATGCCATGGCACGCACGGATACGCCCTGGTATATTACAGAATACACGTTTCCGACGTTAAAGATGCATGCAGCCCATGTCCAAACGCCTTGCTGATAATGACTTGCGCAGACTCGCAAGAGACCCCCAAATAATGAGAACAAGACAAAAAAAGAGAATGCTGTGAGCGAATGAACCAAGGTCGATTGGTGAATGGGTCGTGACATTTCTAACATGAGCATGAGTTTTCCTGTGCGGGCTGGCTGGGGTTGATGTTCACATCGATCACTGCCAAGCGGATTAGCATGGCACTTGTTCACGTGCCAACTTTGCAACATACTCTGACTCTGCCCTTGTTGGCCCTCGCCCTCCATGCCCGGTAACGCCTGCGCAATTCTCTTGAACAATGCCTTTACATTGTGCCCGACTTTTGCGCTAGTCTCGATAAACATCAGGTTGTTCTTCTTGGCCTCCTCCTCGCCCTGGGCTGTTGTGACCTCGCGCTTGTCGTTTAAATCCGTCTTGTTTCCTACAAGTACAATAATGACATCGTTGCCTCGCTCACCTCGCACATCGTCTACCCACTTCCTTGTGTTCTCAAACGTCTTCTTGTTTGTGATATCGTACACAACTACGGCTACGCTAGAGTCGCGGATGTACGAGGGAATCAGGGAGCGGAATCGTTCTTGGCCAGCAGTGTCCCACAGCTGTAGGCGGACTGTTCGATCTTCAAGGTACATGGTCTGGGGGTTCCAGTCAGGAATTTTCTAGAGAGCACGCCTTGGTGCCATGGGGTGGGAAGCGCACCTTGCTCAGAAAGTCGATGCCAATGGTCGCCTGGTAGGTATTGTCGAAGGAGTCGTACATGAACCGGGTAATCAAAGATGTCTTGCCGACTAGACATGTGGTCAACATACATGGCCGGACGTTTGTGGGAGAATGAAGCGTGCATACCACTCTGTTCACCCAAGAACACAAGCCTACAGACAATTAGTATACGAGGTACATGTGCGTTGCGGAGGACACCTCACTTGAACTTCTTCAGCGGATTCGAATACCCCGCTTGCGCCATGACGAAGGATATGGGAGAGAGGCCACAGAAGAAGGCAAAAGCGAAGGACTAGGCGTGTACACAGCAATCAGGGCTCCGAGTTCTGTATCTTGGCGAAGTGCGGTGTCCGGAAAGGAGTGCTGGTCCAACTGGAGGCCTTGCACCCTGTACTCTGGCCAACACCGACTACCGAGAGACGCAGGGGTGCTGGGTGGGTCTTGCCAGAATGTCCGTGCGTGCATTGGTCGGAATTTTGGCTCGAACTTTTTGCGACAACTAACAACCCCACGACTTGCCCGCAAAACTACATGAAAAACACAATGGCAGATTCAGGAGCAGCACCGGCACAGCACAAGCAGCCTAGTCGCAAGGGCAAGAAGGCTTGGCGCAAAAATGTCGATGTCACGCAAATCCAGTCTGGCCTTGAAGAAGTACGAGAGCAGATAATCCAAGGGTATGTCTCGCGCTGGCTACACCCGTTGCATTATGCTAACAGATAGCAGTGGTGTCATTGCAGAAAAGCCTGCCGACGAACTCTTCGCAGTCGATACCTTTGGATCTGCCGAGATCAAAAAGTCTATCGCGAAGCGCCACAAGCCTCTCAAGGTCGATGAGATCCTCGCCCAACGCTCTGCCGTTCCCGCCGTCTCGACCAGGAAGCGTCTCTCGGACATTGCCGACGATGGCAAGAGAAAGAAGGCCAAGGTCTCAAGCAAGGAATACGACAGGTTAAGAGCCATTGCCTATGGCGGCGAGCAGGTCAAGAAGGATGTGGTGCAAACCAGTGACGCTCTATATGACCCATGGGCAGTACAAGAAGTCAAGGAAGATCCTAGATTTGAATACCTGGAAAAGAAGAAGCCAAAAGTGGAGCCAAAGACGCTCAAGCACGCACCTGTCTCCCAAGCAAAGACCGGCAGGCCCATCCCAGCAGTCCGTAAACCGACTGGCGGAAAGTCATACAACCCTCTACTCGAAGACTGGCAGAACGAGCTCATGCGCGAGTCTGACAAGGTTGTCGAGGCCGAGAAGAAGCGTCTAGAAGAGGCCCGCGAAGAGGCTGAGCGTATGGAACGGGCGGCTGCTGAGACGGAATCAGACTCTGGAGAAGAGAGCGTTTGGGAAAGCGAGTGGGAGGGCCTCAGTGACGATGAGAACAAGGAGGTAAAGAAGAAGAGGCCAGAGAGGAAAACCATATCCCAGAGGAACAAGATCAAGAAGAGGAAAGAGGCTGAAAGGAAGGCCAAGCACGAAGCCAAGATGAAGGCAAAAGAGCAGCAACTTCAAGAAGTCAAGAGGCTAGCGAAGAGTGTTGAGGAAAAGGAGAAGGCAAGAGCTGCTGTACGCCAAGCTCTTGAGAAGCAGAACGTCGAGGCAGTAGAAGATGATGGCGAGGAGGTTGAGCTCAGGAAAAAGCAGTTTGGCAAGGCTCCGTAAGATTCTCTCCTCACTTTCGAACCGCACAGTCTGCTAACTTTATCCAGGTTGCCAGAAGCTCCACTCGAAGTTGTGCTTCCAGACGAGTTGAGAGATTCGCTACGTCTGCTCAAGCCAGAGGGAAATCTTCTTAAGGACCGTTTCAGGACAATGCTGCTGCAGGGTAAAGTCGAAGCCAGAAGACAAATTCCGTATGCAAAGCAGAAGAAGTATACGGTGTCCGAGAAATGGAGCTACAAGGACTGGCAATTGCCAAAATAGATGCACTTCCGCAGGCCAAAATAGACCAGTGTTCCTCCAGACTTTTTAATATGATTATCTCCTTCTCTTTCGCCATATCTGATCCGCATTACATCATCTGGATATTTGTTCCTCTTTCGTTCAAATGACAATCGTATACAGTGGCAGTCTAAAATCTATTCGTAGAGGCTTGAATGTTCCAATGTTCATTGGTATAGCCAAGTCCTGATGGAACCGCGCGTGCTCATTAGGGTTCACCTCTGATTCTAGGGGGCGAAGAAAGTGTTATGCTGCTGATACATGCTCAAATATACATGGCATTCTCCTTGGGAACTAGAGAAGTCAGGCAAGAGATAATGGAAAGCATCAAATATTATTCCGAAAGACAATTTTGGAAGCTGTTATCGAAGGTTCTGGCATCAAATCTGTAGGAGGACCGTCAGAAGGCGATGCTAAGTAGGATTTCATAACTTTACGCGTATTGAAGAAATGCGCGACGCGAATGTCAATCAGGGAAAGTGACCCTGAACTGTGGGGGTAGCTGCACGGGCCCCGCAGCGTCATCGCTGGAACACAAGGACAAGGGTCGCGGTCATTTCGACTACACTCTTAGCATCTACAAATCCGTGCGACAATAAGATTTCGGATCTGTCGGCTTATGCAAGCCACGTACCCTATTCAATGTGATCCTTTCTTTTGCCTTTGTACCCCTCTTCCTACCACAAACAAAGTCAAGCATGTCCTCCTCTTCGTCCCATCAGCGACCTAAACAATTATCTCCAAGCACTAGTGACAGTTCGCCCCAGGCTACGCCCTCGCCTCGGTCCTCGAAATCCTCCGATGGCCCATCTATGATGCATGAGCCAAACTCGTTTGAATTACAAACAATATCACCAAACCAGGAGCCAGTGTCGAAAGAAGACCTGGAAGGTGAAGAAGGAGAGGGCCTACTACCCAGTAGAAGTCGCCCCTCGCTTGATTCAGTTCAAAGCTATGAACTCTATACCCCGGATGAGGACCGTACAGTCCTGAAGAAGCTGGATCGGAGGCTAGTTGTGTTTATGGCCTTCCTCTACATGTTGGCTTTCTTGGATCGGTCGAGTGAGTAGATCCTAGACCCAGAAAGATTCAACGGCTATCTCCATAGCAGGTGCGCGTATGATGGGAATTGGTTAAACCACATCCATGCTGACAAAGAATGCCAGACATCGGTAATGCGCGCATAGCTGGCCTCACAGAAGACTTGAAGCTTAGCCCTGCTCAGTATGAGTGGCTTCTATGGGCCTTTTATATCACCTACATTGTCTTCGAATGGATGATATTAATGTTCGTACTATTCGTCCCAAAACTGGCGTGTTGCTAAACGTGGACAGGTATCGCGTCGTACGGCCACACATCTACATCTCCTTGTGTGTCCTGTCCTGGGGCGTCATAGCATCGCTCCAAGCGGTTACAAACTCGTTCGGTTTCCTCTTTATACTGCGAGCTCTACTTGGTCTCAGTGAAGCTGCCTTCGCTCCGGGTATACCTTTCTACCTGTCTTTCTTTTATCGCAGATGTGAGCTCGCCTTTCGGACCGGACTCGTCGTCAGTGCGAGCCCCCTTTCTGCATCATTTGCCGGCGCTTTGGCCTATGGCATCACCAAGATCGGAGAGCATACTCGGCTAAACCCATGGCGATTGTTATTCTTGGTGGAGGGGTTTCCGTCTGTTCTGGTTGCTGTCTGGGCCTGGGATGTCATCCCAGACGGGCCGGGTTTTGTAAAGTGGCTGAGTCCAAGACAGCGGGAAGTTGCAGTAATGAGACTGAGATCGGAAAAGGAAAAAGAAGACCAAGACAAGGATGATGAGAAGTACCAAGGCCAAGGAAGAAGAGGTGGTCTCAATTTCCGCGAGGTGCTCCAGGCTCTGAAAGACCCAAAGGCCTATCTTACAGCGTTTATGTTCTTCTCTTGCAACGTTGCATTCGCCTCAATGCCGGTTTTCTTGCCCACAGTCATAAAAGACATGGGCTGGGAGTCGATTACCGCGCAAGGTTTGACAGCACCCCCGTATCTATTCGCCTTTGTAACTGTGCTCATCACCGCACACTACTCGGATCGTCTGCAGTCACGCTCAACATTTATCATACTACACTCCTTGCTCGCTACAGCTGGATACGCCACTATTGCGATTTCTGGTTATCTCGAGTCTAGCAACACCACAGTTCGCTATATCGCCCTATTTCCTGCTGCGGCAGGCTTCTTCAGTGCGATCACATGTATCGTAACGTGGACGGTCAACAACCAGGAAAGTGACAGCAAAAAGGGTGCTGGAATGACCCTTCTGAATCTCATTGGACAAATCGGGCCGTTGGTTGGTACAAGCATCTTCCCTGACCAAGATGGCCCTTACTATGTAAAAGGCATGAGTATCTGTGCTGCATTCATGATGCTAGTTGGAATCCTCGCCGCGGTGCTAAGATGGGTCTTAGTGAAAGAGAACAGAAGGTTGAGGGACAGCGGTCATGCAGAATACGCGGGTGTGCCATTGGAGGAGGGTGGAAGTATGGCGCGAAAGAGGAACAAGTTCAGTTTCATGCTGTAGATAGGTGTATATGATCTATTTTAATCTATTCTAAACATATCTAACAGCCCTGCTGTGACAAGATCCAGATAAGGCATGAGGTACTATTTTGGCGTGCTGATAGGTGCATTGACGTGCGCCAAGCCTCTACGAGCTGGGACCTAGTGGGGAAACAACACGT
Organism: Bipolaris cookei; assembly: GCA_002286855.1. NCBI lineage: Eukaryota > Fungi > Ascomycota > Dothideomycetes > Pleosporales > Pleosporaceae > Bipolaris > Bipolaris cookei. The sequence continues at coordinate 441,812 of NRSV01000004.1, read as the reverse complement.
CGGAACCCTTTCGGTCTACAAAGGGACTCTGCATTTAGAAAAGGGTTTCGTCTTAGCTTTCCTCGAATGACGGTTAGTCTGTGAAAGAAGCCTTCGTGTATGGATTGTGACTACCATGCATCATGCGCACACGCCGCTACTTTGAGTCTGACAAGCACGCCGCGACCACATGACAGCATTTCCTTTCGCTATACCGCTCCGAACTTTATCCACCAACTGATTGCTGATCATGGAGAGATCCAAGTCAAGGCTAGACTCCCCAGAACGGGCAAGTTCAATAACCTCCAGAGCAACCACGTCACACGAAAGCATCAGTCAGGACAAGCTAGATGGCATCGAGAAAGCTCCAACTGCAGTCGGAAGCCCGCAGATCTTGCCCCTTGAACATGATAACAACTTTAAGCCGGAAGCTGACCTGGAGAAGCTGCCCGGTCATGGCAAGCCCCGAAGAGAGTCTGCATCTACAAAGTTTGGCGGTGAAGAGGAGAACCCGAACGTGAACGTAGCATTCCAAGGACCGGCGACACCATCCACAGTACACAAGGCCAAGGGTGCAACCTACCAAAATGTGGGAGAAAGCGGCATCAAGAGGATGCACAAGTTTTCTCTTTACGAAACCAGTACCCGCTTCTACCTTATCGGTGCCGATATCACAGATAGGCAATTTCGCGTGTTGAAAATCGATCGAACAGCTGCGCCGGGACACTTGAATATCTTCGAAGATGATATAGTGTATAGTCGGCGAGAGATGCACCAGCTCCTGGACACAATAGCAGATGGCAACAAAGCCACGGGAGGCATGAAGCTGAAATGCAGCACGTGGGGGTTGCTAGGATTCATCCGCTTTACCGAGGCCTACTACATGCTCTTGATATCTAAGAGATCTCAAGTAGCTATGCTAGGTGGCCACTACATCTATCAGATCGACGGCACAGAGATGATCCCTCTGACGACGGGGTCAACATCGAAATACCAAAAGGACAGGAATCCAGAAGAGGCGAGATTCTTGTCGATTCTCAACAACATGGATCTTACCCGATCGTTTTATTTTTCGTATTCCTACAACGTGACAAGGAGTTTGCAACAAAACATCATCCAACAACGCACTGCGTTGAGTCAAGGCATCTCAAACCCGCATCGCGACTATCAGGACATGTTCGTCTGGAACCACCATCTCCTTAACCCTGCACGCGATGCCCTGAAGAACATGTACGATTGGTGTCATCCAATTATACACGGCTACGTCGACCAGTCTTCTCTCGATGTCTTTGGCCGGCGGGTATATCTTACTATCATTGCGAGAAGGTCCAGGTTCTTCGCTGGTGCTCGATTTCTCAAGCGCGGGACGAACGATCTAGGTTATGTCGCAAATGATGTCGAGACCGAGCAGATTGTGTCCGAACAAACAACAACGTCCTTCCATGCACCTGGGCCAAGGCTGTATGCCAATCCCAGCTACACATCCTATGTGCAACATCGAGGTAGCATCCCGCTATATTGGACCCAAGACAACACCGGTGTCACACCCAAGCCTGACATTGATCTTAATCTTGTCGACCCCTTCTATAGCGCTGCAGCATTGCATTTTGACAACCTGTTCGAACGATATGGAGCTCCTATTTATGTTCTCAATTTGATCAAGGCTCGAGAACGAACGCCGAGAGAGTCCAAGTTGCTTCATGAATACAAGCACGCTGTTGACTATCTGAACCAGTCTCTGCCCAAGGATAAGAAGATTCTGTATGAGGCATTCGACATGTCCAGAGCAGCGAAAACGAGAGGACAGGACGTCATAGGCACCCTGGAGAACCTTGCTGAGAAGGTGATGCGTAAAACGGGGTTCTTCCGGAATGGCGACAATGAGTTTGATGAGCAACAGGTACAGAACGGTGTCGCTCGAACTAACTGTATTGACTGTTTGGACCGAACAAATGCAGCACAGTTCGTCATCGGAAAGCGAGCCCTCGGTCGTCAGCTACAAGCGCTGGGCGTCATTTCTGGGAACACTGTGGAGTACGATTCCGATTGCGTCGAGCTATTTACGCAAATGTTCCACGGCCACGGCGACACTATCGCAATTCAATATGGCGGATCACATCTCGTCAATACCATGGCCACGTATCGGAAAATTAATCAGTGGCAAAGCAGTTCGCGCGACATGGTGGAAAGCTTCAAGAGATACTATCACAACTCCTTTCTTGACTCGCAGCGACAAGAAGCTTATAATTTGTTTCTCGGATACTACACGTATTCGCATGGTCAGCCGATGCTTTGGGATCTATCGACTGATTACTACCTTCATCATCAAAGCCCGCAAACTGTGCTGGACCGAAACCGGCGAGACTATATCAACTGGTATACTCTTTCTCATCTTCAACAGCGTGCACTGCCACCCTCAATCATGCCACCACGGCTGATGGAAGAGACTGCTTTTGATTTTATCAGCTTCCGCGACGACTATTGGCTCGAATACTACCGGCCATTGGCCATATCTTCTTACCTCAAGATATTTGCTTTTCGACTAGCTAAGCCACGGCCCGGACGGGATGGGACGTATCCGTCTCGAAAGGAAAATATGTCACCATTTGTTCCTCGAAAGAAGCAGCAAGAGCTTGATGCGGGGGGAAGAGACGAAAAGAAAATGCCCCGGAAGGGGGTCACCATCATTGACCCGTCAAGTGAGACTGAATCCCGACCCGATCGCTTCCCTGCCCCTCGTGGGAGGAATTTACATCATAATGTACCCCATTCAGATCAGCGGGCCCGACAATCTATTCTTCGAGACCCTCAATTTGAGACACACATATCTGCTTCGACATCATCAGCTTACCAGTCCATGAACAACTCAACCTCCACATCCACAGGCCAGTCATCGACACTCAAGCCCGGATTCAAGCCAGCCGATAAAGCCCTAGTCCACCAATGGACCCTGCGTCAATTCTACGAAAACAGCATGAACCCCTCCGTCGCCCCAAGCGAAGAAGACGAATACTCGCGCTACATTGAACACCCACTCAACCTCCCCCTAGTCGTCAGCAGCGAGATCCCCACCGCTGACGACCCCATCGCAATGGAATACTATGACTACCTCTCCGTCATCGAATCTAGCGCTACACCACCCAAGGACTTTGACGAAGACGGCATTCAGATCACGTTGTCAGAGCAAGCCCGACTAGACACCGATGCCGCATCCGTCCGCTCCTTCACCTCCTACCACGCCAGGCCCTTGACCTCGCAATCCGTCAGCACCCCCTTTTCACACGCCCCTTCGTATTCCTACCCCCAATCATATAATCACCATCCCCACGTCTACAATGATGTTCCTCCTACACCCCTGCATCACCAGCATCATTATCCGCTGGTGTCCGGAAGCAAGTTCCAGACGCCTGAAGAGGATATAGAGGAGTTTGAGGAGTTTTTGCGGGTAAGAGAGAATCCGCTGGATGTGGAGGACGAGGATACGGGCAAGAAGCGGTATAAGGCGTATCGACAGTGGTTGAGGGGCAAGAGCTTTTTCAAGCAGAGTAAGGTGGATCCCGAGTGGCAGAATCAGCTGCCTGTTAGATGAAGGGGGGGATTTGTCTGATCGATAGTGCATTTGCTTTTAGAACTTTCTTTTCGCAAATAGAGATATGGGGGGTTTTGTAGCGTTGATTAGTTCGTTATGCACAAAACTCTATTGTCTATTTTCAAACAGTTCTACCTCCATGTTCAGTACGTTGACTTCCATCTCGGTTTAGAAAAAAATCATAGACATATGAATGAATAAATGGTAATAATACTATTATTGTAAAGTGCAAACATCTCTATTTCCGCTCAACACAAAACATCTTTACGCCATATCGTCCGTCATAGCGGCCAACACGCCCGCCCCGATAATGCCCCCGTCTTTCGCTTCCTTGAGCGTAACCTGCTTGCTCGAATTCGCCGCTGAGCCCTCATCGACGAGAATATCGATCCATTGCTGACACGTCTGCAGCCACTTGGGATACTGTGAGATTGTGCCGCCAGCATACGCAATGACCAACTCTTCAATTTCGCGCTTGCCCTTGGTACTGTTGTGCGTGCCGTTGCTGGGTGCTTTTGCGCCATCAAGAGATACCTCGCCGACGCAATTCAAGAGGCCGATACATGCGGCGGCGACGAGAGTGGAGGAGCGTTGTTGCACTGCTTCGGCGATGTCGCGGATCATTTCTACCCTGTCGACGGTCCAGAAGGGGTCGTTAGATGGACTTGAGTCGGGATATCTGCTTTCTAGTTCTTGCTGTACGATGCGGCCGCCCTTTCGCGCAATGACTTCTGAGAGAAATCTGGTGGGGAGGGTGTTTTTGGTTTGGAGGGATGATGGGATTTGCACGCTGGTATCTTTGGAGACTACGTCGATGAATATCAGACGTACAATTTCGCCGAGGTAGCGCCCTGATGTCATGTATTCGAATGGCTGGAAACCTGGTGCGTCGCTGTTTGCGTCGAGTGTCATGTCCCAGGGCGTTTTGATGTTGAGATCGATCAGGGGCTTGTCAGTGCCGCGGATTGTCCATTCGGTATTGATGACAACAGTCTCGACAGCATCGGGGTTGGCCAAGGCACTCTTCTTTGCGGGGTGTAAACGGTCCAGCTTCATTGGTACTGTTGCGTTAGTTCCAGTACCGACAATCAGACCCATCGCTACACGACTGTTTGGTGAGGCCTTGACTGCGTAGGCGAGCGATGCAAACGTGGCTACTGTGTCGTTGGTGATGGCTGCAACACGTATCCTTGGTAATGGCGGCTTGCTTTGCTGGGAACCGTCACAGTGTCGGGCGTATCCTGCAAGAAGCATCTTGCCCAAGTTCAAGTCGGATGTAATAGCGAATCCTTTGCCCATTGGCAGCAGAGTTGCCTCTGATAGACGGGTCTGGCTAACAAGGATGTTAGCACAGCACCATGGTAGTATACGGTCGACTCGACTTACGCCATTGGAAAGCTAAAGGTAATACCAAGTAGAATCTCATCGCCTAGGGGCGAGCTAACTTGACTGCCACTGCTCTCCTGTTCGTCAAGAGCGCCCTTTACAACCTCGGCGATGCAGTCACCTATCCAGGCAAAGAGGTCTTCAGCTTGGTCCATTTTCAGGTGGTCTCCAATTGGCCAATTTTTGTCATGACTTCGGTTAATCTGAGCAAAGACATTGTCCCCAATGGTACTACTCCGGCTACGCTCACTCCCTGCAGAGGCATCTGGCTCTCCAATCAGCTCGACGAATCCAACTCTTAGATTAGTGCCGCCAACATCAATGCTGAGGAATTTGCCCTTTTCCTTCCCAGTGGGCAGGGCAGTGACGGGAGTAGCCAGAAAATGCTCTGTCGAAGTCCTAGCGAGGTGGCTGTAGGTTGCCGAGAAGCGGCGGGCCAAGTCGAGTAGAGTAGTGGTATTGAGTAGGGAAGTAAAAGCGTCAATGGGAGCAGCGGCGTCACTTGACGCCATTTTGGCTCTGTGCTAATAGGCGCAGGGAAGGGGAGGTTGGCAATACAAGGCTGTGCGCATGGACCAAGCAAATAGCAGGGCGACTGGGGGGCCTTGGCCTTTTGGGGGGGGTTTGCGGGTGAAGCAGACGGGTATGTATGCAAGTCTAAATGTGGGGTATCAGAAGGGAAACCAGATAAGTGAGTCGTTCATTGTGAGGGAGCGTAAGAAGCAAAAAAGAGCGGCGGCCAGGGGGGATTGCGTGCCCAGGAATAGGCGCGGTTGATGTTTGCGGTGCAGGATGCGTGTAGCCCCTCCGGCCGTCGGGCCACCCAGTCATGCCAGTCCCGTCGACAGCAACAGCTCACAGAAACAAACGCTACATATACGGGTAATTGTTGTGCCGTCGTGCCACCCGCGCCATGACATGTGATGATGGCATCCATTTGCATCCATACATATAGTGGAACGGGTATTTGGGCAATCCACGGCTGGCACAGGGGGGAGCACATATCATTCATGCATTTCCACGAACCGTTGATTGTCTACTATCAATCCGTCAATGTGTTGCTCTAGCCAATGTGCTTGACATGACGTTGCCAGGACACACGCCGATTAGTTGCCCACGCTATGAGAGGCCCCGAGCGCCAATCACTCCATGATTCCCTATTCGACTGCATCCATCCATACTACATCCGTGTACATGTCTATGTACATCTGCCCGTCAATCACACCCATCACATAAGCTGCGCTCTCTCCACTCCCAGCCTTGGCCTCGCTAGTCCGGTTCAGCACGCCGTTTAGATTGTCTGGACCCCATCTCCAAATACCCAACCCAACGTCGACGCGTGCGCCCTGTATATACAATGGAAGAGAAAACACCCCTCATCCCCCACACCCCTCAGCCTGGCGAGCCTGTGGCTTCGCGCAGCTCTAGCAGCAAGAGTCGCCTGCACATGGCCGTCACCATGCTCGTCCTCAGCTTGTTCTGGCTGGCATCGACATGGACCTGCGCCGATGACCACCACCGCCTGGACGCCGATTCAAAAGTGCCCCTGGACGTGCACATCATGTCCAAGTGCCCCGATGCGCGAGACTGCCTGCACAAACTGGTGCTGCCCGCCATGGCAAACGTGTCTGACAAAGTCGACTTCCGTCTAAGCATGATTGGCACGTAGGTTTGCCCACCAGCCTGCCACCACAATCCACCAACAAACATACACACACACAAACCACAGTTGCTAACAAACCCCGGACAGCCTAACTGAAGACGACGGCGTGCTGTGCATGCACGGCCAAACCGAGTGCCTGGGCGACATCGTGATGCTCTGTGCCGCATCCGAGTACCCCGACCCCAAGCTCTACCTAGGCTTCACAAACTGCCTCATCACCGACTACCCCGAGATACCCGCCCGCTCGCTCATCGAAGACTGCGCCTTGGAACACGGTCTCGACTTTGACGTGCTCAACGAGTGCATGAGCAGGGAAAATGGCGCATACGGTATGGGCTTGCTGAGGGACAGCGCACAGCATAGCCGTGATATGGGTGTGACGACGAGCTGCACGGTCAGGCTAGACGACAAGGTGAGGTGTGTGGCTGATGGGGGTAAGTTCAAAGACTGCCCAGATGGTGATGAGCCTGAGGACCTGATTCGAGATATCGAGAGGCTATACAAAGAGGCGCATGGTTGGACAGAGTCTTGAGTTGAGATGGGAATTTTATCACTGTCGCCTTCTTTGTTGGTTGTGTCTTTTTTCCAAGGCGTTTGTTTGGAGCCGGAAACTTACCTGATACCCACTCCCCCTTATCACATACTCTCACGTACACACACACACACAGCTTTGGACATCTAACGACATGGACACATACACATGCAGAAACCATTGTTTGACTCTTGATGTTTGAATTCCCCCAACGCGCCTGCCATGCGAGGATACACGTGAGACAGATGCATAATATAAAAAAAACGCCTTGCTAAATGTACAAAAAAAATAAGGAAAATGTCATGCCCCATTGATACTTTCACACACACGCTTCTTTCATTGAAACTCTCCAAACTCGCCATCATCAAACCCCAAATCCTCAGCCGTCTGCTTCGGTGGCAAACTAGCCGCATCAAACGTCTGTCTACTCCTCCTCCTCTCCTCTTTCACACTTTTCGCACTCGGCGGCGGTGGCAAAAACGCGCCTCCAGGCCCGGTCCCCGGCGGCGGTTTTATACTAAACAAGGCATCTTGATCGCTCTTCTTGCCCTCATCGCTCTTATCGCTCTCATGGCTCCTCGACCGCCGGCCCTTGAGCCCCCCCAGGTTAATCGATATTGTCTCTCCGGCCTTGAGGCTGAAATCGCGCTTTACCTCTTCGGCGACGGGGGCCGTGGTTCTGGACGACGACCGCGATGACAGCGTTGAGGTGGATTTGGATTCGAAGCCCAGCACGCGCCGAGCGTCTTGCAGGGCGATGGAGAAATCAAAGGCTTCACTGCGCTCCTCGAAGCCCATGCCGAGGACTGCTTTGCGGCCTTCGCCTACGACGGTGATGGCGAAGAAGCGACTACTGTCCAGTGCTTGTTCGACGGTGCGCTCGCTGGTGTAGGGTGCTGCGGCGAAGAGATCCCCGTTCTTGGGATCTTCGAGCAGGATTGTCGTGGTTACTTTTTCGTTGTCGTCGCCGCCATCGTTGCCGCTTGTGTCGTCCGAGGACGGGCTGGGTATCGAGGTCTCGACGATGCGTAATCGCGCGGTGAAGATCTGCAGCTCGTTGTTGTTGGCAGTCCACGTAGAGGCTTGGTACCCTTTTGTCGATGTCGCCGGTGGGATGTGGTATATGTGCACTTTGGGCGCGAGGTAGAGGATGCGCTGGATTGCGGTGGACGGCAGCGGTGCGCCCGTTAGAGGGTCGACGTTCATGGCTGCAAGAAGGGGGGATATGGTCTGTCTCTTTTTTTGGAAACTTTGCTTTCTTATGACGCTGAACGCTTTTGTCTTTCTTTTTTCTCTTTCTTGTGGTCTTTCTTGTGAGGTCTTTTGTGATGGTAGAAAACAAAATGGTTGTGCTGATTATATCGATGATGCCCAACACGTATTGTAATTCTTTCTTTCCCAGCGCGAAACCAAACCCCCTGGTCAAAAGAAACGGATCCTGGATACCCGATTGTCGCACGCGGCGGCGGCGGCGGCGGGGACAAATGTATGATGTTAGTGGGGTAAAATTAACCAGGTAACTAAGCTTTTTTTTGCTCTGAATCGCCAGCCCAACTAATAATAACCCGCAAACAGCAAGAGAGCACGATTGCAGGCTGTCCAATGAATATGGGTAGTTCGGGCGTCGGCGTTGTAGAGGGGGCGGCTGCAATCTCACAGACGCTTCTTGGGAACGGGCGTGATCAGAGAAGGATTGGTGCACATGATTGCTCTTTGGGGGGTCCCTTTTCTTCAGCGGTGATGCGTTGGCAATGCAGGGTCTCCGCGCCCTTTGGATGGGGGAAAACCCCGCCCATTCATTCTTCGTCAAGAGCCGAATACTACACAGGTATGGTGACCGCTAAGCGTTGCGTGGTATTGTCGAATCGTTGCTTACTTTGCTCCAGGTACCTTTTGTCCGAGCTTCGTCATTTTTGGATACTCTGATACATGTGTATACTGTACTAGAGTAGGTGGCGTACAGTGTCAACGCCTCCGCAATAAAGCCAAGACGTGCCCGACCACTGTACTGGTACTTCGTCTCAAGCACCTGCAGATGCCCCACTGCCAAAACTATTGTTAGACTTGATGCATAACTGTAGCTCTTCTCTCTTTCTGTGGGCATGATGGCGAAGCAAATTTACCGTGGTTGTGCGGTCAAGAGCCGTTTCATACCTAAAACTACTGGGTATATGCCTGTTCAGAACCCGGCGTCAAAAGTCACACCGTATCGGTTACAAGTGCCAAATCGATTTTTGTTCCTCTAGTGCTCCAATAGCAATCCCCGATTTACTAGAAATTATTCACACGAATAGCAAAAAAACCTCTAACAGGCACGTCTAGATATACGTGTAGCAGAAAGGTCCTCCCATTGTACTCATAGCATCGGCAACCGTAATGTCCCCGGAATAGGCATAGCCTAGCGTCATCTTGTCGGTGAGCTTAGTTGCAGGCGCAGTGGGGTCAGAAATAACGGTAGTTCCATAGATGGCGTTGGTACGCTCGGCTGGGTTTATATTTTGCCATGTCCACCACACACGATCAATCTGTCCATGGTGGAAGAAGAACCATGGGTCGCCTTTTTCTACATTAGCAGGTGCAAACACCAAGACATGCAAAATCAAGACGTACCAGGAGAAGTAAAGAAATCCGATCCAGGATCACCACCCAAGTGGAAGTGCCCCGCAGTGTGCACGCCCATGAAGTTATTATCAAAAGCGGGATCACCACCTTGCATGTCAGACCAGAAAGTCTTCATGTCTGAGCTATTGAGCAGCTTCACGACCATGTCGTCATTGGTCCACTGTTTGGACGTCCAAGATGTAATGTCTCGCTTGAGACAACGGGGATTGTATCCAAGCCCCATGTTGGGATCTGTGAAGTCAGAGATTGGATTGGGAGGTACACAGAGCGAGTCCGTGAAGACGGGCCCAAGGTTGACGGTCCAGTCTTTGAAAGGACCAGAGGCTATGCAGCCTCCACCGCTGCCTTTAGGAATCTTAATTTTTGGCTCTGCATTCGTCGGAATCCCATAGAAGGTTTGATTGGTGCATCCAAGCACACCATTGCCACTCAAGGACGTGGCAGAGCCATCGAACGCAGGGCTCTTGATGGGGTCGTCAGCCCATCGTGGCCAGTTGTAGTATGGCTGGTAGCCCTTGTAGCCACATTCCTTTCGCAGTGTCTGCTCATATGCCCACGTGAAGTAGCGGTGCCACGGAAGAAAGTTCCCAGTGTTGTGGATAGAGAACGTCTGCTTGATATGCGCAGCTACGAAGTCGTCGTATCGGTTCCGGCAGCCCGGACATTCGGCCTTGGGCGTCTTTGGGGGTAGCTTGGACATGCATTGGACCGCCTGAATATAATTGGTCTTCTCCGGCTTGGTGAAGGTAGCCCTGGATATCTCAGTATACGTCTTCTGTCATTTTGCTGGGGATACATACCATTCCTTACGAACAACAATGTTCAAGGGGTTGCATTTCTTGAACTGATCACTTTGTTGTGTGGCCTGGAAAATCTGTTGGTTGATGGCAGCAATTCCAGCGTACACATCCGCCTGAAGGACCTTTCCTCCCAAGATGTTCGGAGAAACATTTTGTCTTTTGTCAAATGATGCAGCTGGAGAGGTTTCCTCGAGCGCAGGAATGGCGCTAGCTAACGCTGCAGGTGCAAGCCAGAGGAGTGCGGCTGTACGCATGATTGCGCTTCGAACCGGGCAAAGCTGGGTATCCAAATATTCGGGGGGCCTTGGCGGATCAAGACGAGTGAACCACTGAAACCGCCGATTGCTCTAAATATGACTTCAGACACAATGCCAGTTCGATTGGCTATTACTGAATTATATTAAGATGTAAGAGAGGCGAAAGCGAGAGACGACAAAAGCACTACCTGGCAATGCAAGGCTGCACGAGCCTTCAAATACTTTCAGCATGCATACCAACAGCTTTCTTCATCTAGTCCAATCAAGCAATCGGACTACCAACAGCACTAGTATTCAGTTATTCTTGGACCCCAACTCTCGGTTCGTTGATTCCGAGCAGGCTTTGAGTCAGTGAGAGCATATTGTAGACCAAAGTTTCATTCGCCTGCAATCCTCAAATGGTCCAAATGTGATGGAAAACTTTTTGGTGCTCCTTCTGCATTGTCACTATCACCAAAATGGATTCTTTATTCCGAGCTCGCCTCGCAGGATTCAAATGGGCGTCTCTAAACTCCGTAACACGTGAGTTCGCCTGAGTCTCGGTCCCATTTGAAGGATAGGAAAAATGCATTGAGGCTGTGAATGCAGGTAAGATCTGTTAGCAGATTCTAGAAGCCTCGGTTACGGGTCTATCGAGGGACAAGGCAATGGATAGGTCAGAAAAACTTGGGACGTCTACGCCGCTGCACTGAACAATCCCCGAGCCGTGTGGCGGCTGCGGTTCCACAACGCTCATGCAAGGCTGTACTTTCTCTTCATCTCTTTAACCGGTCTCAACGTGCGGAGCTTAGGGGCGGGTCCAACGGGAAGAAATTGGGATGTGGTACCTGAGGATTGTGCCTAGGTACTGCAATTCGTAGTATATAGTCCGATCGGTGCGGATCTCGTACACTAATACCTACCAGGGAATTCGGCGCGTCAATCACCTCTGATCATACTTGGCCACAATACTTATGCTTATAATCACAGATACTTGGCAAAGGCCCCGTCGGCTGCAAAAAGTTGAGACGATGAACGGGAGGGGGGAATAGGGTGTGGCGGCCCGCATAAGCATGCTACTTTCCTATGACCAATTGCCACGCCGCGGATAATTTCAAGCGCCGTTGTTGTCCGCGGAACCGGCCCCGCTCCCCTGGGTCGTTAGCGTCCTATCATTCCGCGACCACATCCCATCCGTTCATCTCACAACCGACAGCCTGCATCGCCCGCAGCAACACCCGGAGATTGCTCAGCCCACTAATCTGCGGGTAGACTTGCTCAGACATGTGTTACAGCCGTGTTCACGCCACAACCCAACATGTCAGCAAAACCCAAGTCGTGCGAGGTAGGTATGACGAAGTCCGGTGCGCCGACGATGCGTAACTTAAAGTCATTGGCCACAGGAATGGTAGTTGATATATGGAGACACTTCCCTCACTAGCATGCTAATATTCGAGACTTGCCCTCAACTAGGCAGTTCCTCCGGAGCTGTTCGCAAAATCTACCGCATTCTTGTGATAAATCCTACAGTCCCAACATCTAGTTTCCGAGGAAGCGCAGCAAAGTCCGGTGTGAAGGGAAACAGCTGCAAAATTCCCTGATTTTCTCAGTATGGGTATTACCTTTTTTTTTCGGCAGAAAGTGTCCAAGTGCAGAAAGATAGAGCCTACTTTCGTTTCTTGTTCCGGATGAAGACATGTTCTTCCAATTCTGGCTGTCGATATTGGCCCTGATTATCCAAAAGCAGTATGTGCCATGTTCGCAATGATGAAAATATCCATGAGCCACTCAACGAATGTCTAGAATACATTTCAATGTGGACCCGAAGTAGGACAGTGTTTCAGTCAGCAGTGTGTACAGATACTCGCGACACCGCGTCTGCGTTCTTTCAAAGCATGAAGAGAAGAAATAAAGGGACCCCATCTTGATCCTTGGGTTGTAGCAACATAGCGGCAGGCCAGTGGATTCGGGATCAAGCTTTGCAATCATGTTGGCATCATCAACATGATTGGGCAAACAGCCCGCCACTCCTGCCGTTCCCCTGTTATGCAACACAGCCGAGCCGTAGCGTCGACATTAAAGCAATGTAGCGTGCATTTATGGAGAAGCAGGTGTTGGGCCGGACCAATACTGATCCAGATGTGGCCGTTTACTGTAGTGCACAGTCTTTACACTGCGTGTGTCTGCGTGTCACTTTCGGACACACGGTCATGGGGCGTTTTTGAGCAGAGCCATGAAAACCTACATATCTGTCTTCTGTTGATCCAGTCTTTGCCTTCGTTTTGTTGTCCTTTGAGGGTACATTTTCAAAATGGCCTACCATCATCTCATTTCGAGACAGGGATGGGGACCTCCCCCAATGCCAGCGCGATCGCCAGAATACATGGGAGAAAATCAAGCTACCCATCTGATGGCGGTAGAGGGTCCCCTGTTCGCATTATCAACCACTGCGGTGCTTCTACGGTTCTATGTGCGAATCTTCATGTTGAAGACATTTGGCTGGGATGGTATGTAACGCCATTGACGTACAGGAATCATTGAACATCACTGACCGACCCAAACAGACATTATGATGTTGGTTGCAGTAGTATGTCTACCACTGTCGGAAATACAGACAACGTCTTTGTTCGCGGAACAAATAGCTGACATTTACGTCTGCAGTGCATAAGCACAACGACACTGGGTCTATTTTTGACAGTCATCAACCTTGGACTGGGGAAACATGCCGAAGCATTCCCAGCGGAGAATATTTTTCCTTTTTTCAAGTACATGTACTTTTACTCGGTTCTCATCATTGCCGGATACAGCTTCATCAAGCTATCGATCGGTCTCTTCTTGCTCCGACTGACAGACCGGACAAGATGGCGACCATTTTTGATCAGCATGCTCAGTGAGTAGCATCTGGCTAGAAGATTCTGCATTTTCCGCAATCGTAACTGACGGTCCACTCAGTTTTCATTGTTGTTTTTACCATTGGCTCAACATTCGCCATTATATTCCAATGTGTACCCATACGAGCAGGGTGGGATTACACCATGCGTCCGCCAACGGGGTTGGTACCAATACAACCCTTGACATATCCGAGCATTATGACTAATAGAAGCACAGCAAAGCAAAATGCTATGATGCAACAATCTTCAAAAACGTCGGTGTCTTCAACTCTTGCACCAACATCGCTACAGATCTGATATTCGCCCTGATTCCCATCCCCATGGTATGGAAGCTCCAAGTTACTATCCAAACGCGCATTGGTCTCGCAACAATCCTGGGTCTCGGTCTCTTCGCCTCTGCTATAGCAATCTACAAGACACCGATGCAGGCCAATTTCTTCAAAGTAAAGGATTGGTCTGGCGATGGATCCTGGTACTACATCTGGCAGCAGTACGTCCTTACACCACGCACTAGAACCACTGAAGAACTTGAAATTAACTTTCATCGCAACAAAAAAGAGTAGAAATGCACGTTGGCATCATCGCTGCCTGTCTTCCAACCATGAAACCCCTCTTCGCAAGCTTCTTCGGACAAGTCCGATCTATTGCTACAAGAAGCCGAACAACCGGCTCGAATGGCCCCAATAGTACACCCTTTCGCTCAAGGGGGTATATGAAACAGAGCGAGCAGCAGAACGGGAATAGCTTCGGCATGAAGAATATGAGCGAGGGCAGTCAGTCGATAGGACGTGACCCTTACGGCGAAGACACAGTGCTAGCCAAGGACACGTACACTGTCGTAGCTGGTCGAGGTAAAAGTGGCCTTGATAGACTGGGAAGTCCGGCTGGGGAGAGCGATGAAAGTATTGAGAGTTACGAAGCACGGTGTGGTCCGCGGAGGTCTGTGCCGAGAGGGTTAACGATTGTAAGGACTACTGAGGTAGCTATAAGTCGATGATATGGGAAAAGAAGAATTTCATATGTATTGGTCTGATTTTTATTTTTCTTGCGCAACGAGATATACCAACTCAAGGAAGCTCTGTTTTGTTACGCCACTCTGCAGAATGATAATGTAGACAAGGTGAGTCGCTCTGCTTTCCAGTTCGCCCTCATGTCACTCTCTTTCGAGTCTCGATAATGTAGACAAACCGATGTATTCTAGTTTCAGATACTAACAAATCATGAGTAAACCGAAATTGTAGGTTTCTATAGTCTATCGTGTAAATCATGTCTATCGTCGTGTTTAATCGCCTAAAGACCTAAAGACGTTTGCGTTTGTCGCAGTCACCTGCGAGACCGCGGCGCTTCCTCCTCCCCACACATGCGGGCCGCCCGCAACGACGCCGCAGCCACTATTGCGGGCACTACATCCGGAGCGATCCGCCTGGAAGAGGGGAATTATGAAAATGTCCGGGAATCAGCTGCGCTGCAGCGTGGAAGCCGGATAATGAGAGCTTTTCTGTCTCTCCGGTTAAATCCCTCCCCACAAGTCCGCCATCTAGTTCTTGAGACCGGCCTCGCCCTTCTTGTACGCTTCGTAGCCTTCCTTGGCCGCGGCCTGGACCGTCGTCTTGCCCTCAACAATGCTCTTGCACTTCGCCAGGATGTCGGACCAATCTTCAAAGACTGTAAAGGGGACATCTTCGCGAGCACAGTAGCTAATCAAATCATGCCCCTTCTTCGCAAAAAGTAGATCTGTTTCGCGCGCAGCCGATAAATCCGACACACCGTCTCCAGCGTAGAACATAGTCGGGCGCACGTTCTCAGGGAGCGACGAGTACTTGCGCAGCTCAATTGATTTGTCATGGCCGAAACCCGAGTCCGGGTGCTTGAACAGAATTTGCCATCCACCCTCTTCATTGATGCTCTTGCCCTCACGAGGGCCCACGTAGTTACCCAGAACCTGCATCTTGCTTGCGCTGGGCCCGACAAGTTTCTCAAGCAGCGCGCGAATAATAGGTTCCATGCCGGAACTCAGGACTACAACGGGAATGTTGTTGTCGAGCGACCACTCGAAGAAGGCCTTGAAGCCTGGGTCTAACTTGATGTTGTCGACGAGGTACTGGATGCATTGGTCGTAGGGCCGTGTGACGCTGTTCATCATGTCGCGGAAGGAGTCGCGGAAGGAGATTTCGTTGTTAAGGCAGGCAATGTTGCCTGCGCGCCTCTTTTCCTGGCCGTAGCCGATGTTATCGGTCATGAAGTCATTGGAGTCTTGGAGTGTGATTGTGCCGTCGAAGTCGGTGAAGAAAATGAACTGGCTCGTAATGTCAGTATAGTTCTATTTGAACATGTCGAGTGGGGTGTTGCATCATGTACCCTGGGGTCGCTCTTCATGGCGGGCAACTCGGCCAAATCGATAGATCCCATCTTGAACGTGTGAAGTAGGTGAATGTCTCGAGAAAAGGTCGAGGGGCTACAAAGGACAGAAAATCATGTACATCAGGTCACTCGCCCAATACCTGAAATACTTGAGGGGCACTAGGTACAGCCTGAATGGGCAAGCCGGGGCTCAACACGTCGAGGGCAACCCCACGCCTCTTGGCACGTCAGAGCGCTTCGGAAGTCCGCATGGCTGGTGCTTTTTCGTCATTCGTTGTCCCCGTCACTGCGCTCTTGATGTGAGGCAAGAGATAGCAATGAGGCCATTGCTTCAGCATGCTTCACGCGAGCTGGTCACTAACAAGGTAGCCTCTTCGCTCCGCCTTTTCAGTCGCCGTGCGGGCACCGCGTCGTCGCCATGTCTGCCATGCCACCATCGCTTGTCGTTGTCTGGCAGTGCACCAAGATGGGATTCAAGGCTGCGACTAACCATCAATACAACTGAGACATGGCAGCGACGTGCCCTCTCGAGCTCAAACCGATGGAGAGAAGAAGGAGGAAAGCCACCAAAACCGTCAGATGCCATTGCAATGCCACCGCCCGCAGCACCAGCACAACCACAGGCTCCATCCCAACCACGACCCAGTGTTTCTGCACCCCCGCCATCACCAGAAGATCAGGAGAGATTACAGAGGAGACTCAATGCATTACTAGAGGATCAGATAGCCATTCAGAGAGCAGCCGAGAGCTCGGTAGCAGCACTCAAGGAATCACCGGCTACCGAAGCCTCCAAACCTCCCCCACCAGAGCCCGAATCGGAACAAGCCAAGAAAGCCGAGTCCCAAGATACTATTGCACGCGTACCCGACGAGCACTTGCCTTCGCACCGTGAAAGGCAGAGATGGAGCCTCTTGAAGCGCTTCTCTGATGCTATGGACGAACTGCTACCCAAGCTTGCCGTAGTCACACAAAAGGTCAACACATATACAGGCACCGACTACTCAGGAGTGGAAGCCCTGCGAAGAGAAATCAAAGAACAAGGTACGCCATTTCTTCATTCCTCTTGAGAAAACTAGCTCTAATCTCAGGACAGAAAGGCTCGTAAAGGCCCGCCGCTCAGCCATTGACGCTGCTAAGCAAGCCCTCGATACTGCCCTCGCCCACCAGGCCACCTCGCAGAAGGAAGTCGTTGCTCTCCTCGAACGGAAACACTCATGGTCGAATGGCGATCTCGAACGCTACATGGCTCTTATCCGATCCGAGCACCTCAACGACCAGGCCGTCCGCGAAGCAAAAGATGCTGTTGCAAACGCTGAGAATGCCCTGGAGGATGCACGGGCGCAGTTAGAAAAGAGAGAGCGCGCACAGTATCATGAGGAGCAAATCTGGAGTGATACTATTCGCAGGAACAGCACATGGGTTACCTTTGGACTGATGGGCGTCAATATCTTCTTGCTGTTGCTCAGTCTGGCAATTCTGGAACCCTGGAGGAGAAAGAGAATGGTCAAGGAGATCAAGAACGCTTTGGAGGCGCAACAGAAGATTGCTTCTGAAGCTGCATCTGCGGCGGCTGCGGCGGCTGCAGCGCCTGCTCTTAGCAGTCAGGGACTTGCAGTCATGGAGAGGGAGGCCGAGAGGGTTGTTGAGCACGCCTATGCGCCTACGACAGCTGCTGCACCTGCTGCGGTGGAAGAGACTATTGAAGAGTCACCAGCGGCTGTAGAGCCTGAAGTTGTCCCTGAAGTTGTTGCAGAAACCCTTGTTGAGCCGGTGCCTGGAGTTACTGAACTCAGCCCAGAAGAAGAGACCTTGACACCCGAAGAGAAAGTCACCGTGGCCAGGGAGGCTGCTCCGTCGTATCATCCCTACAGTAAACTGGAGACTTGGCAGGAAAAGGTACACTACATTTCCAATGACTTGCTCAGCGAACGTGTCATTTCCATGCGGAGAATCGACTACACGACTGCTGTTTTACAAGGTGCTGCGGCAGGGGCCGTCATTACTGCTACTCTGATTGCTATGCTTAGACCCAATTGAGACGTTGATCTGGTCCCATACTTTTTTTTATGTAGAAGAGCGCAAGTTCTCTTTTTTTCCACCACATGTATCATAGAGGTTGTGTATAATAGATTCGCTGTCGTGTGTACTCGCCGACTGCCTTGTGTCGATGGAACGGTCTGTGACGATTTGGTGTATTGTCTATTGCATACCGCCGTTGACAGGGTACACTCAAGCGTATGTTAGCTGAACGAGCGCGCGGGGGTTGACTTGGGAGAAATGCCACAGCTCTCGACTGTGAGCGCGTGACTCGTCCTCGTCCAGGAGAAACAGGTTTATGCATATACCTAATATGCATCAACCAGTCTTGCAGAATCGAGGCGCTTTTGCGTATCACACACCAAGCGAGTTTACCCAAGAGTTGGCTTTCCAAACAAGTTGGAACCCCGCAACTACTCACTCATATCTTCACTATCACTCTCATCATCAACTTGAGCGAGTGCCTTCACCTCTCCCATCCGCTCTTTCTCCATTGCCTTCTCCACACTCTGCAGCATGGGTAATTGTCCCTCGCCTTCCCACTCCCTCGCTCTTCTGATAATCAGTTGCGACTGCCGTATAACCTCTTCCTCTGCTTTTTTGATGGTCCCACTAACTCGCACCACTCGTATCACAACAGGGGTATCGAGCGGCCGCGGGAGGCGCGTAGTGTATGTCAAGGCTGCCCAGACCATTCCGTAGTGGTCGCGTGGACACCGGATTATGGCTGTGCTGGTTGAGGGGGAGTAGTAGTTTACTGTGAATGCAGAATTGTTAGTATTGGGTAGTTATGCGACATTGCATGTATATGCATATGTATAACTAAGAGATGGAAGAAAAAGACGGATACCTTTTAGCCCAGAAGATACCATGCCAGAGCCATAATCGCCAAATAACTCTCCGACTCCATCCCGTATCATGCGCACAATGAAGCCTTGCTTAAGCGCGTCGGGCGTAGGCGAGTGGATTTGAATTACGTCGGGGAGTTTGGATTTTGTCTTTGCGGGGGGCTCTGGGTACAGGAAGTTGACTACTAAGTAGCGATTCTTGACGCGCACCATTGTGGCTTCAATCCGCTGATGTGTGTGTGTGTATGAAGGTTGGACTAAAGTTGTGTGCAGAGGGACGTTGGAATAGAAAAGTAATCAGAAACTATGTACGATAAGGTTGCGAAATCGAGCAGTAAGCGGTCGTGATGTCTGTGCCCCTCTACAATTGAAGCGCACGCGCAAGACACGCGAAATCACGTTGTATCTTTTTTTATTCAATTTTTCAAACAAGGCAAAATAGCAAAAAGGAAATGCAAGACCACGGTTCTCAATCTTTTGGGCCATGCATTAGCGCGCAAGGCAAGTTGATTGGGGACTTTCTTGGCCTATGACGCACATGGTTAGCATATCCCCAGCTTTTAGCGCCCTGTCCTTGCGTCTGCGCAGCAATCCGACATCCTGTGCCTGCAACACTCACAGCTTTCCCCAGTTAGACCCACACAGCCACAGCAGCAGGTACTACTCTATTGAGAATCCAGATCGCCTACGAGACACACGACATACTATTGGAATAGAAGCTGAAGATAAACAACTCCATCTATCTATCAAGCACCAGTCTTGTTCCTGCTCCAAGAATAACCTCCCCCAAAAATGGCGTCTTCATCCTCGTCCTCGCCGCTGCTATAGTACGACTCTCCCTATCTCCCTCTCTCTCTCTCATACCAACTATCTTACTAACACCCCTCACCAGTGCCTGCATTGCCCACAACACCACCGTCCTCGCCGAACACACAGCCTCGGCTTCCTCCAACGCCTCCTCGCTTGTCTCCCTCGTCCTTCCACGCATCGCGCACGACAAATCCGCACACAAGACAATCGACCAGTCCAAATTTTTCATTCACTGCCTCGTCAAGTCGCCCTCCGATTTCCCCGCCACCCACGCCACCGCCGGCGGCCTAACCTTCCTTGTCATCGCTGAGCGCGAGTTGGGCCAGCGCATCCCGTTCGGTTTCCTCGCCACGCTCGAGAAGCGCTTCTTCGCAGAGTTTGAGCCTGAGAGCACAAATTTCCATGACTTGCCACCGTATGGGTGCGCGAGTTTTAATGGCGCGCTCAAGAGGTTGATGCTAGAGCAGGGGAGTACGCAGGCTGGGCAGCAGGACGCGCTAAGGACGGCGCAGCGCGAGATTGAAGGTGTGAGGGAGATTATGACGGAAAATATTGAGCGAGTGCTCGAGAGGGGCGAGCATATGAGTGTGCTTGTGGATAAGACGGGGAGACTGGGTGAGAATGCGAGGGACTTTAGGGTCAGGAGTCGGACATTGAAGAGGAGGATGTGGTGGAAGAATGTCAAACTCATGGTGCTTTTGACCCTCGTCGTCATCTTTTTGGTCTACTTGTTTGTTGGCTTCGGATGTGGGCTGCCTGGTATGTTTCTCCCTCTTTGGACACCGAGTGATTGGGAAACCATGAACCACTAACATTCAACAGGATGGAGCCGATGCCTCGGTCACTAAGTCTCTTACCACATCCTCTACAACCATTTCACTCCTCGAGACGAAGAACTTGAATCATGTTTGGATCCGTAAACAAAATAATGTGGCTGGGAATGAAGCAGGCCTTTGTGCCTACGTCAACACACACTTTAAGGCGTGCATGTGGTATTCTTTGTTATAGTCCTTACCTAAGTGGCAAGGCGTCTGGCGTCTATTTCCTTCCCTTTCCAATTGCGCTCTTAGTAGGCTTGAAATCGACTACTTCTTCTTTCCAACAACCAAAAAAACTCCGCCCAATGCAGATCCCTTCCCTAGGATAACCTGTTTGCGTCCCAAGATGTACCAAACCATTGCCCAACTGAGCTAATCCGAATCCGCCCCACCCAAACCTAATCATAACCCAAACCTAACCCTAAGCCCAAGCATCAGAAAAAAACAAAAAACAAACTGAAATAAAACTGAAATAGCTTCCCCCTACCCTGATTACAATAACATATATCATACATATACCCTTATATGCCGTTATCACTTAACTCCGTGGAAATGCTTTTGACTATCTATCTACAGTCTGTATGTCTACCCCGAAACCACGGAATAGACCCCAAAGGAAAAAGAAAATGTATCAGTGGGAATGGAAAACAAAGAAAGGAAACTTTTTTGCTGTTTTGTTCGTATTCGTTCAAAACCGTCAAACGCCTGTCATGAAACTCATACACATTACTGTGCATCTACTGTGCCATGACCATAGCGAGCAGTGCCATGCGGGTATACAGTCCGTATCTCATCTATGCATTTGTTAGCCCTTGCATATTCTCTTTGAAAATTTCAAACCTACCTGTCTGAAGTATGCCGCCCTAGGATCAAAGTCGACCTCCTCATTAATCTCGTTGTTCCTGGGCAGTGGGTGCATGACAATCATGTTCTCCTTGGCTCCCTTCAACAACTTGTTGTCAATGACAAACGCGTCCTTCACAGCCTCATAGCTGGCCACGTCGGGGAAGCGCTCCTTCTGCACACGAGTGCAGTAGATGACATCCGAAGAAGCGACAATCTCGTCCGTGAGCTCGTTGGAAACCTTGTTCAACTGACCTCGTGACTTGAGAGCGTTGGTTACACCCGAAGGCATAACGAGGGACTCTGGAGAGACGAGGTTGATGGTAACGTCGTAGTGAGAAAGAAGCTCGCACAGGGAGTGTACAGTGCGGCCGTACTTGAGGTCACCAACGAAGGTAATATTGAGGCCGTTGACGGTTCCAAGCTCCTCACGGATGGTGAAAATGTCGAGAAGGGCCTGAGTCGGGTGCTCGCGGCTTCCGTTTCCAGCATTGATGATTGGAACATCAGAAAACTTGGTGGCAATGTCGATGGATTCCTCAGATGGATGGCGGAGGACAATAGCATCACCGTAGCAGCCCAAAGTGCGGATCGTATCTGCGATAGACTCGCCCTTCTGAGTAGAGGAAACAGACTCGTTGACGACAACAACCTCACCACCCAAGCGCTTCATGGCAGCATCGAAGGAAGCTGATGTTCTGGTAGATGGCTCACAGAACATGGTGCAAAGCACGCGGCCCTTGAGAACATCGAGACAGCCTTGTCGCTGAGTACCCAGACGCATCTCCTGGGCAATAGTGAATAGAAGATGGAGGTCTGCTCGGGAGAACTGTTTGACGGAAGTGATGCTCTGGCGCTTGAATGGTGACTTCGCGAGGAGCTGCGATAGAGACAATGAGCTGTTGAGGCTAGAAATGGCTCCAGAAGACTGGTCGTGGGATCCGGTAGCAGCAGCAAAGTCTTGGAAATCAACCTTGCTGACCTCCATATCGTAGTGGCGGGCAATTGCCTCGATCAGCAACTTGGCGTTCTTGACATTGGTGACCAATGGTGTCTGATAGTCGACGGCCATACGACGTGTTTGGTAACCCCTACTCATGTAGTTGGCAGGTCGGCGGAAGCGGTTGCTTGATGGCAGATTGATGTAGAGATCGATAAGGTTGTTGGACAAGTGCTGCGTGAGCGAGTACTCTTGCTTCTGCTCGTCGTGTTCGCCACTAGAAAGGACTTCTAGGAACTTGACTGGAATGCCATGCTCTTGAATGTAATCGGCAGTTCCAGCGGTTGCGAAGAGATTGTAGCCCATCTTGTGCAGGCGCTCAATTGATGGAAGCATCTCCAACTTGTCCTTGAACGAACCAATTGACAGGAGAATGTTCTTCTTTGGCAGCCTAAAGCCAGTGGCGATGAGACCCTTGATATAGGCCTCGTACTTGGTACGACCGAAGCAAGCAACTTCACCGGTGGAAGCCATCTCTACACCAAGAACCGGATCGGCACCAGAGAGACGAGAGAATGAGAACTGTGGAACCTTGACACCAACATATTCTGCGGGAATATTGACCGGTGGGTACTCCACAACAGGCAGACCAGCCATGGCCTTAGTAGCCATCTCAATCAGGTCGACACCCATGACCTTGGAGACGAAGGGGAAAGATCGGGAGGCGCGAACGTTGCACTCAATGACCTTGATCTCGTTGTCCTTGGCAATGAACTGAATGTTGTACGGTCCTGTAATGTTGAGAGCTGCTCCGATCTTGCGAGTGGCATCTTCGATCTGTCTCACGGTCTCGGGGTCGAGATCCTGGGGGGGTAGAATCAAAGTGGCATCACCAGAGTGAACACCAGCATTCTCTACGTGTTCAGAGATGAAGTGTCCGATCATCGTACCCTTGTTGGCAACAGCGTCCATCTCGATTTCCTTGGCGTTCTCAATGTATTTTGTAATAACGACAGGATGTTCCTTAGACACGTCTGCCGCTTGGTTCAAGTAATTGGCCAGATCGTGCTTCGAGTAGACGGTGTTCATGGCGGCTCCAGACAGGACGTAGGAAGGACGAACCAAGACGGGGTAAGATACCCGCTCGCAGAACTCGGTCGCCTCCTCAATGCTTGTGAGCTCCTTCCAGGCAGGCTGGTCTACAGAGATACGGTCAAGCATACGAGAGAACTTATATCTGTTCTCTGCGGTATCGATCATCTCTGGGGAAGTACCAAGGATCTTGACGTTCATGCGGTGCAGCGGTAGGGCAATGTTGTTTGAGGTCTGACCACCCATACTTACCACTACGCCGCTCGAGTTCTCAATGGCGTATATATCCAACACAGTTTCCAAAGAGATGCACTCAAAGTAGAGACGGTCGGCCTCGTCGTAATCAGTGGATACGGTCTCTGGGTTGTAGTTCAACATGACAGTCTTGAAGCCCTGCTGCCTCAGTGTGCGGATGGCACGGACGGAGCACCAGTCGAACTCGACAGAAGATCCGATACGGTACACACCGGAACCGAGTACCATGATACCCTTGTCATTGAAGCTGATGTCATGCTCAGTGCCGTTGTATGTGAGGTAAAGGTAGTTGGTTACCGCAGGGAACTCAGCAGCGACGGTATCAATCTGCTTCACAACAGGGAAGATGCCAGCATCGACACGTACACGGCGTACGGCAAGCTCATTGGATGCCCAGAATTTGGCAAGCTGGCGGTCAGAGAATCCGAGTTGCTTGGCCTTCTTGATCAAGGGCTTGGTGATGCTGACAGTGTCGTAGTCCGCCATCAATTTCTCGAAGTCACTTAGAGACTTGAGACGGCTGAGGAACCACTTGTCGATCTTGGTCATTTCCCAGATCTTGTCAACACTGTATCCAGCCTTCATCGCATTGGCAATAGCAAAGAGGCGCTGATCGGAAGGTGTTTGCAATTCCTGATCGATCTCCATCAAGGCAGGGGTCTCGTTGAAGCCGAGATTGCTGGGGTCGATCTCACGAATAGCCTTTTGCAAGGCCTCCTCGAACGTCCGGCCAATACTCATGACCTCTCCGACACTCTTCATAGATGAGCCGAGAAGGGTCGATACGCGGGTGAACTTCTTCAAATCCCAACGAGGGATCTTCACCACGACGTAATCGAGTGATGGCTCGAAGCAAGCGCAAGTCGAGCGTGTGACTGAGTTGGAGATTTCGTTGAGAGGAATGTTCAGACCAAGCTTGGCAGCGACGAATGCAAGAGGATATCCAGTGGCCTTGGAAGCAAGAGCGGAAGAACGCGAAAGACGAGCATTGACCTCGATAATGCAGTACTCTTTGGAGAATGGGTTGAGTGCGTACTGGATGTTGCACTCACCAACAACACCAAGATGGCGGATAACGTTGACAGCAGTCGTTCGGAGCATGTTGTAGTCGGCATCCGAAAGGGTCTGCGAGGGCGCAACGACGATAGAGTCCCCAGTGTGAATACCGAGCGGGTCGAAGTTCTCCATGTTACAAACGGTAATGCAGTTGTCCCGGCAATCACGGACGACTTCATACTCGATCTCCTTCCATCCTTTCATACTGCGCTCAATGAGCACCTGGGGACTGGCTGCAAAAGCCTTGTTACACAGATCAAGAAGTTGTTGCTCGTTGTCCGCGAAACCACTACCGAGTCCACCCAGAGCATATGCAGCTCGGACAATGACAGGGAAGCCAATGTCCTTGACCGCATTCATGGCTTCTTCGACATTGTTGGCAGATGCAGACTTGGCGCACTTCTCTCCGATAGACTCCATACTACGGGCAAAGAGCTCGCGGTCCTCAGTGGTGATGATGGTGTCAATTGGGGTACCAAGAACCTTGACGCCGAGACCTTCAAATTCATCCTTGAGCTGAATACCGACCTGGAGTGCAGTTTGACCACCGAAGGTTACGTAGATACCATCGGGTCGCTCTTTCTGAATGACCTTGCGGACGAAGTCTGCGTTGACAGGCAAGAAGTAGACCTTGTCGGCGAGACCTTTTGAGGTTTGGATGGTGGCGATGTTGGGGTTGATCAAGATGGTATAGATACCCTCTTCCTTCAAAGCCTTGATAGCCTGGCTACCAGAGTAATCAAACTCTCCAGCCTGTCCAATACTCAAGCCTCCACTTCCAAGAACAAGGACCTTCTTGACGTCGACCCTAGGGGTGAGCTTCCTGTTCTCCTCGAAAGTGCCACCAGGGAATTCGACTGGTCGTGACATAATCTCTGGCGATGTCATGGCCTTTTGGATAGTTCCGATGAAGACATCGAAGAGATACTCTGTGTCGCGGGGGCCAGGTGTGTGTTCAGGGTGGAACTGCACACTGAAGTATGGCTTTTGCTGGTGCCGAATACCCTCATTGCTGCCGTCATTGGCGTTGACGAAGAGCTCCTCCCAGCCGCTGGGAAGGGTTTTGGAGTCGACGGCGTATCCGTGGTTCTGCGAGGTGATGTGGCACTTTCCGGTGAGCAAGCTTGTGCAGGGAATGTTGGCACCGCGGTTACCAAACTTCATCTTGGTCGTACTGGCGCCAGCCGCTCGAGCGAGCAGTTGGTGGCCAAGACAGATACCAAAGATGGGTGTTCGGGCCTCGTCCATGGCAGTCTTGATGTGCTGTACTGTAGACTCCATCATGGCTGGGTCACCGGGACCGTTGGAGATGAAGAGACCATCGTAATCCTTGCCGGCAAGCTTGGGGAAGTCGTAGTCCCAAGGGACCTGTAGGACTTCGACTCCCCTTCGTACCAAGCATCTCAATTGGTTATATTTGAGACCCACATCAACGGTTACTACACGAACCGGACGGCCAGAGGGATGCTTGAGCGCAGTCGCGGGATCGGGAGAGTAAAGCTTTGGCTCCTTGATGGAGACTAGAGAGTGTCAGGAAGGGCGTGACTTTGGAAGTAGGTCGAACGTACCTTCGGCGACAAGATTCTTCTTGTTGGGGTCTACCCATTCAATCTGCTCGAAGCTGCTCCTCCAGTCGGCCTCGCCCTCGGTGAGAGCAGCAGGGGGTGTTGGTGCAGTCCTCTGCAGAAGACGTCCCAGCATGCTTCCCTCTTCTCTGATACGCTTGGTCAGCACTCGCGTGTCAACGCCTGTGATGGCGGGCACGCCCTGTTCCTTGAGCCATGCACCCAGCGAAGAGGTGGCCAAGTGGTGGGAGTATTCCTCGCCGGCGTATGTAGCCACGACGAGTCCAGCAATGTGAATCTCTCTAGACTCAAAATGTGCTGGAACTTCTTTGAGTATACTGTCCATGTCCTCTCGAGACGGAACGCCATAGTTGCCCACAAGAGGAAATGTAATGACCAAGATTTGGCCTCTGTATGAAGGGTCTGTTACAGACTCGGGGTAGCCGACCATACCAGTCTGGAAGACAAGCTCTCCGGAGATACTCTTGTCGGCACCGAAGCTCTGTCCAAAACAGACGTAGCCATCTTGAAGCTCGAGTGCCAGATTGTGGCTTTGTTCGGGCAGGGGTGCCATAATTGAGGATACAAGAGACAGCTCTAGGGCTATGGAACCCTGGGGATGCGAGACTGCCGGGCAATTTGAGGGGAGAGAAGAGTTCTTGAAGGCTCAACGGAAAAGAAAAAAAAAGTTTCGGAGCCTCACTGCAGTTGAAAAAAACGAAAGCGGCCTAGCTGCAGGTGTATGGCGGGGTTGATTGGTCTGCCCCACCTAGGCGAATGACGAGGGCTTGTGTGCGGTGCCGAGCCTACGAATCGAGGTATCTGGGCCACTGCACATGTACGTAGATAGTTTTTTCTACAAAAATGGAATGTCATGATTTGGTGCTGAACCACCCTTGACACAAGTCCCAGCCTGATGTCTCTGGGCTAGGGTGATACATGTTGAGAAGTCAAAAGTCAACAGACAAGTGCACGTGACATGGGCTTATCGATAGTCGAGAAGGCAGAGCGTTGACTGCCCCTCATGGCCTATGTAGTATGTTCGGATTATGGATTTTACCAAGTACGTACACTGTGCCTCGGCGGTACTGAAGGTGAGATGAATATGTACGTACGTATGTGGTCATGCAGCAGGCTAGCAAACAAGCATATCCTGCTGTATTCAAGCAGGATCTGCGCCTACTCGGACATGGACAGAGACGCTATACGCATCGTGCTGGATGCAAGGGATCGCAGGGGTGTGGTAGGGCGGTGTGCATCGCAAGTCGCCAGTCTCGCCAGTACTGCCAATGATGAAGATCGGGGGGCGCAGTGGAGTCCATGATGCGCGCAGGATCCAACGGTTCAGCTGCAGCACGACATCACCGTCGTCGGTTCTTTTTTTTCACGCGCGGCGGCATTTTTGTCGGCGTGGGTGGGTGAGGGAGCAGACATGGTCATTGCAAGTAAGTAGGCCGTCGATGGCCGCGCGCAAAGCCCGATAGCGGATGGGTGACAAATGGGATATCGTACATGGGCAGTACATAGTACTAGGAGCAGATAGATCTAGTCATCGTCCTTGTCGAGGGAACATGCAGGGCTCTCGCGTCGCCGTGGTAGCGAGCAGTGAGCCCCGTCGCAGCATCTTGGAAGCTGTCGTCTAGATGCTCGCAGACCGCGCGGGGCATATGACGGCACCCCCATGGCCATATGTCCAATTTGGCAGGACAGAAGCATTTGCATTCCGTGGCTTGCGGCTGAGCACAGCGGGAGCGAGGCATCGGGGTCCTATTGCGTATTTGCGCCTAGTGGTTAGCACTGCGAAAAGTAACAACCCCGGCAGCCAAGCATGTGAAGATCTGAGGTGTTTTTAACGGTCCAAGTAGAGTAGGCCGTCGAGGGCGCGCGCATGCTGCACCCCAGATGTGCGCGCCACTTGAGCGATAAAACCAATCCCCATGTAGGCATCCGGTGTCGATGACGAGGGGCGAAAAGGAAAAGAGGTGTAGGCCGTGGTCGGATTTGCGCCTGTCTCACCTGGCCGTCGTATGCCCTCCGCGCCGCCCACGCTCGCAGGCCCTGGCTGCATGTGGTGCGCGCCGCCGGCTATTGGCTGGGTAGCCGTGTGGATATGGACGAGGCGACATGGCGGTCGCGTCTCACCCTTCCTCATGATGCCTCGACGGCACGATGCCGCATGACGGCCTAAATCTGGGCAGTGGACCATGTGCGGCACGAAAATGGGCAAGAGCGCCTTTATCGCCTTTTCTGTGCTTCATTTCCCACCCCGTGGTGAAACCTGGTCTAGCATCTCCACCCACCGAGCCCCGACAACTCTCCCGTCCTCCCTCCTATCTCCCTTCGGTCTGCTCCGACTTTGACGACAGACGCCCCTGCCCTGGAGACAAGAGGCCCTCTCCATGTTCTCCTCATTCTTCGCCTCAAAGTCACGCCGGCCCTCAGAGACGACACCATTGCTCGCCGCAATCGACAGGTACCGCCGCCGCCACAATGGACACGAGTCGGACCAGGCTGACCACGACCCGGGCGCGGTAGCCCATTTCGACGGCGACGATGACGAGTATGAGGATGAGGACGAGCACCAGTACCGGCATCAGCCCCGCCAGCGCGATGGGCCTTTGCTGCCAGTCTTCTCCCCCGAAATCCTGGGTAGGCGCACCGTCTAGATGCTGCTCATGTTCAAATCTCCTGACACCCCATACAGATCGCATACCCATTTACAACACCACGCACGCCATCCGTATCATCCTCGTCCAGCGATGTGAAACGACGCTCTCCTGGGATCAACTGCGCTCGCCCCAGGTCTCACAATTCCTCGTCAAGCCCATCCAGCAGCAACTTCGCTCCGACCAGTTCTCGCGCGGACTGCTCTATTGCCTGCTCGCAAATTGTCTGCAGTTCAAGAAGGAGGGCGAGGAGAATCCTGGCAACGTGGGAGTTAGCAAGACCCGTGCCCTGATATGCGAGCTGCTGGCCGTGAGGCTGCTCAAGGAGTTTTCGACCCGCGAACTGATCGATGCGCTCTCCTATGACTTCGATCCCTTGCAGGGCTTGGCCATGCCGGGGCGCGACAACATGAATCCAGGCAGCCGAAATTGGTCGAGACAGGGGCCTCGTTCTGCGCGCATCTCGACCCTCGAGATTGCCATTCGCGCTCAAGCAAAGAAGTTTCTCGCCCATCCGCTTGTTGTGCGCCAGCTCGAAGCTATTTGGGCAGGCACTATCGTCTTCCACTCCATTGCCGACAGCCTGCACCGGAAGCCCGACTCCCCCCAAGTGTGCAGCTCCAATGCCTCTGGCGCCGCTTCGCCAAGAACGGGTCCCTCTCGCCGCGCACCACCCACTAAGCCCACCCCTCCTCAGCCCCGGCCCGCTGCAATTCTTCGACGAACAGTGACGCTATATGATCCCCACGATGCATCGCTCTTCAAACTCTCCCGCTTACGAGTTCCTCGCTACCGCAATTTGTTTTCGACTCTCTCCTTTGCCATTATGCTGGGCCTGTTTCTCGCCGTACTCTCACAAAAGTCCGACGATATTACTGGACTCGAGGTCCTCTTTTGGTTTTGGAGCGCCGGGTATATGCTCGATGAGGTGGTGGGCTTCTCAGAACAGGGTTTTGGTCTGTACATTATGAGTGTGTGGAATGCCTTTGATCTGGGCATTCTGCTCATGTTCATGGCATACTATATTCTGCGTCTATACGGCATCCTCATGCCAGACGTCAGCAGCACCAGAGTTGCAGCCATGGCATATGACGTACTGGGGTCTACGGCAGTTTTGCTGTTTCCCCGACTCTTCTCAGCCCTGGATCACTACCGCTACTTTTCCCAGCTACTAATTGCCTTCAAGATGATGGCTGTTGACTTGGTTGCGCTACTTGTACTGATCATTATCAGCTGCAGCGGTTTCTTTGTTGCCTTTAGCTTGGCTTTCAAGCGAGATCTGGGCCCCTCAAATGCTGCATATGCGATCTTCCAGCTCGTCATGGGGTTCAGCCCTGCTGCCTGGGACCTCTGGGGAGAGATGAACTTTCTTGGCAAGACCCTGCTTGCCTTGTTCCTCTTCATCTGTCATTTCCTTGTTGTGACCATCCTCATCACAGTCTTAACAAACTCGTTCATGGCCGTCGTCAAGAATGCTGATGAGGAGCACCAATTCTTGTTCGCTGTAAACACGATTTCCATGGTCAAGTCGGATGCACTGTTTTCGTATATTCCACCTACTAACATCATCGGATGGTTATTGATCCCGCTCAAGTACACGATGCCGTTCAAAAAGTTTCTACGCATGAACCGGTTCATCATCAAGGTGACCCATCTTCCCATTCTGTTCGTCGTCTTCGTCTACGAGCGCCTTATTCTGTCGCATCTTGCATATGGCCCAACTGACCTTGTCGAGAGGCGAGGACGGGCAGAGTCAAAAGCCCCTGTGCCAGCGTTTAGCATTCGTGGTCCTGTAGATTTGTTCAGCCCCCGCTTGCGCGAGCCTTCTGTTACCACGTTCCAAAAGGACCAGGCGTTGGAAGAAGTGTTTCGTAGGCCATACCTCGACCCTAGCTTCCAGCCCACTCCTAGGTATCCAACTCCAAGAAGGAATTCTGGTAATGTCGTGTCGGACTGGATGAGAAAGATGGGCAACGATGATGAAAATACGCCACCTCAGGATGATTCACGGTCAGTTCTGGATCGGCTTGAGGGTCGTCATCGGCCCTATTTGCGGCGGACCAGAACTTCCGGTCAGAGGCGAAAGCATCCACTCGCTGCCGCGAGGGCTGTTGTTTCGGATCTAGATGAGCTTGTGACACCTCTCACTGGTCCCATTGCAGAAGAGTCGGAACCCGAAGTCGACAAGGCAGTCATGGAGGAAGCGCCACAGCAAACTGATGCCGATGGAGATGATGAAGACGATCAAGCCAGTACCGATCAAAACGTTACTCCACGACGCGAGCCTAGTCCGAAAGAGAGTAAGATGCCCCAGACTGGATATGAGTCTTCTGAGGATGAATTCTTCCGTACGCCCATGACTGGCGTTCAGCGGACGCAGACGCGCTCTTCAGGAATTGCAATTGCGCCGTCAGAAGCTAGTTTCATGGAGAACAAGCCGACATCACCTGGCAAGAAGCGGTTGAAACCAACGCACAACCGAAATACATCTACGAGCACGATCCTGTTCAGTCCCATTAAGGACACAATGAGTACATCTCGTGCGGTATCACCCGAAAAACGGCCCAAGACTGGAAATCGCAGTGGAACAGCCACCGGAACAGCCACCCCAGGTCGCTTGGAGGGCTCAAGCGGGACTGGTGCACGTACACCTAAGCGGGTACTGCCTCCTCCCGCTCCCGGCTCTCGACCTCGTGCGATCATGCCACCACGGAGGAATTCGGCTAATCTGCTCCTAAACGACAACTTGACGCGAGAACCTTCTTTCAGCGCAATTGCCTTGGACCTAGCGTCGGATATTGGAGACAATGCACTTAACCCCAATTTTGGCAACCTCAGCGGATTGCCTGCATCTTTCACGACGCAATTCGAAATGGCTGCCAGGATGAAGGCGCGCGAGAAGCAAAAGGGTAGCGACAATGACTCAGACTCGAATCGTATGAGCAGGATTATGCTTGCACGAATGACGACACTGGAGGAAGGCTTCCGTGACATGCTCCAGGAGGTAAAGGGCCTAAAGCAAGGGGAGAGCCAGGGGGGCAGTCGGGGAACGCATTCACCACCTAGCGAACCTATGAGTAAGAAGAAGGGGAAAGCGAAGAAGAAACTCAGTAAGCGCGGTGACGGTTCTGAAGATAGAATTGGTTCCAGTACGTGAGACAGCATGGAGGGGCATGACATGACATGATGCCGTCGCTTGCATTTGCATATATCTGGTGTTATCTGCGCATTTACAAGACCCATGGTCTTTTTTTTCGGGGTGGTTTGGCATTTTGCTTTTGAGAAACATACCCAATGGGTATTTATGTCTGATCAGAGGCGTTTCTTTTTCGGATTTGGACATTATAGTCCTCTCGGTTCTGGTCTGCTTTCTTGTATCATTATAGTGTGTTTACATTGGCCTCACGATTTGTAATTGATTAGTCTAATATACTTGCTGCCTATGCATTCATATGCGCGGCTTGCAAAAATCACTGTCCTTGATGAGAAAGATATTAGGAGTAGCCAATAGAAGTAGCGGTGGTAATCTCTAGCGTGTGCAGCTATCGTGCTACTACTACTACTACTACTATTCGCTAGACACTGTTGATACTCTCTTGTCTATTTTTCTTGGAGACTGCTAGGTACACTTCTCTTCGCTCGTTATCATGCTCATCTCCCTAAAGGCTTCCCGGCCCCTCTCTCATGTATGCATTTATATCATACCATCAGTAAAATAAACAATCTAGAAACACCCTAAAATAGAGTTATTTCTTTCCTCTGTACGTCACGTGATACAAGCCAGGGGATCAGTTAGCACACACGACCCAGACCTGCGCATATCCATATCCGCCGATCTACCGCTCCACAAGTCCCTGAAGATCTTTTCGGACCTAAGATCTTACCATGACGAATCGCACATTGCGAAAGAGGTAACGATCAGTGTCCCGGGTCTGGCTCGATGGAATCCAAGTGTCTAGAACTATTGCTAAAAGGAAACACGCAACACCTATGGCCGTGCACGCCCACAAATATTCTATTGAGATTTTGCAGCCAGTGTGGTTTAATAGGCAATATATGGGGCATACCGCTACACACAGATGCATAGAATATGTAAAGATACGACTGTACCTAAAAATTGCACACGTACTGATAGCGTCACGAAAATAGCATGATTGTGCTATCCTATCGCGGCGAGATTGCCTATAATGGATAAAAGGAGAGATATAGACATATATAGCTATGTTTAGGACGCTTCCACCATCTTCCTAGTGTTTCCTATACAATGCAAGACCGAGTTCCAGGCGATTGAATAACAAGTATGAAAAACACAATACTTCTCACCTCTAATCCTTCTTCATCTGAACAATCCTAAAAACGCTTTGTGGGAAGAGAAGCCATAAAAAACTCCCTGAGTATATTGTGGCAAGGCAAAAGACGAGTGATTCTAGAACTCTGTGTAGCAACAAGAAAAGAATAAAAAGGTGGGTCCGCTACTATGCATAGAAACGATGGCATTGATCGGAAAGGGACGGGGAGATGAGGTGCAGACGTAATTAACAACGTTTATGTATGTGCTCATGGGGTGACGCGCGCCCTTTCCCCACAATCCAAGCCAAAAGGTGGGGGGGAATTTGTTTCTCGACCGGAACTTCAAGGCAGGGAAAACCAAGGTTCGAGATTGCATGCGTCTCCCTCCGCCCGTCCCGCCCCGGTGTCTCCCCGCGCCCTTGCTAGGTGAGAAGCTTGTGTATTACGAGTTTCTTCAGTGGTACTTATTCCGCGTGTTTCTCTCTTTCTCTTGGACTTTTCGTACTTTGACTTTGACTTTGCTTTATCTTGCAAGCAAACCTAAAATAAACCCTGGTTCATCAATTCTCCGACTATCACCTCTCAAATCCCCGACTCATTGCGACTTGAGTGATTTTCTTTTATCCCTCTCAGTTTAACAGAGTCGACTGAATCGTCGTTTCCGACTACTTGAATTAAAGTTCCCCATCTCCAGCCGCTAGGAAAGCTACCAAACGAACCCTTATCCCCGCAGCTTTCCAAATAATTTGGAATAGGGTACTAGACAAAGGACCAGTGCGGTTAATTGACCCTGCGAACCCCTTAAAAAAAGGAGCCTCAGACGATATAGCCTTACAAATACTTGTGTGGTCATCAACAAGGGGGTAATTCACAACGGAAAATCCAAAAACAAATATGGCGCCCATCCACAAGACACCCAGCGAAGAAGGTACACATCCTCAGCGATCCCCTCTACACAAATGAATATAGAACTAACACTCATGCTCCTAGAAATCGCAAAAACCCTCGGCAACCTTAAGCTCTCCCCCTCACACCCGGAGAAGCCCCTCAAAAAGCCAAAATCCAAGCCCGTAGCTGACAGCTGGGACGACGACGACGCCCTCAGCTCTTCGGACACTGAAACCGAAACTAGCAACAACAACAGCAGTTCAAAAAAGGGCAAGGCAACAGAACAACAAGACGGCGAAACCTCACCCCAAGACTCGCTAAAACCCCTCTCAACAATCTCTCACGATACCGACGTGCCCCCCAACCCCCCACCCCCCACCCCGGCCTCGCCCACGCAATTCGAGTACCCACACGGCGACAGCGTGGGATATAGTGTTGGGGCCGAGGGACCGAGGAGTAGGAATAGCCCTGCAAATCTGGATAAGCGGCCGGAGAAGACGACGGCGGTGGCGGGGAGAATGATTGCAGGGGCGTTGGGGATGCGGGCGCCGAGGCGGACGGAGGAGGAGAGGGAGTATGATCGGGTTATGAGGGAGAAGGAGAGGAAGAGGCGGGCGGAGGAGAAGGAGAGGGAGAAGAGGGAGGCCGAGGCTAGGGAGGCGAGGAAGAAGGCTGTTTGGGATGATTAGCGTGTAGTTGGATTGTGTGCCTTTGGTTTCTGTGAATGAAGCTGCTGGTATTACATGCGCCTAGGCGTTGTACCTTGTCATTGTATATATGAGATGTGGCGGAGAATGTACAATTAGCCTTTTGCTTTTGCAGGCAAAGTTGCGTCATCGCGTCACGATATCCATTGTGCCATGGCATAATACCTGAGGGTTTCTCAATGCATTTAAGGGCCAGATGGAAGAACAGTAAATGTCGTGAATTTCAAATCATCTCCTACGTTAAAGCGCATCCACACACACATACACACACAGCCGCCGCCTCCGCTGCTACTGCCTGAATAAAGAACACCAAGAGGGGACCGCCCAAAGACGGAGCTTGGTAGTACCATAACACCAGAAAATCCGTAATATCCATATCTAACAGCAAAATAAAAGAAAAAGGACAAAAAAGAAAAAAAAGGACAAGGTCAACTCTTTCCGCCACACCTTTGCTCAAAGCAATCATGTCTTCGTACGTCTCGGGCAAGTTGCAAGGTCGGGTTGAGTTGGGGAATTGGATGGTCAGGGGAAGTATAGACAATTAGTTGTCTAGCCGCCGGTTATTCAGGGCACAGCAAAACTCCAGACAAAGCCATGTAGTCGATGGCGCTGGTTAGCATCCGCCAATCTGCTCCTGGTGGACCTCAAGGGTGTCGCCATCCTGCATGTCAAGCTATGCCATGTTAGTCTACACGTATGCGTGCGTGTGTGCTGTTAGGCTAACGGTCCATGTACCCCGCGAAAAAAAGAAGGGGAAAATAAACAGGGATTGGCGGCAGTGGAGGGTGGAGGGCGGCAAAAAAGAAGTTGGCTACGTACCGTGTCTGGGTTGTCCTGGGCAGTGACACGCTGGCCGTCGAAGAGAAATCGGACGCTGGAAATGTTCTTGCCCTGACGGTCGCAAAAGGCGTTCATGAGTTTGCCGAGGGCCGTGGTGCGCTTGATCTTGAAGAACACCTCGTTGTTGTTGTCCGTGACCTTGATGTTCAGGTGTTCGCTCTGGCCGCCGTCCTCGGGCTTCTGCTGCACGTTGTTGGGGGAACCGTTCTCGGACATGTTGGTAGTGGTGGTGGTGGTGGTGATGGTGGCTGTTGGTTGTGCGACTGTGATGCTGAGTAGCAAGAGGAGTAGACTGGATGCCTTTTCAGTACGAGGTCAGTCGCGGGTGGAGTGGGAGGTGGAGCGGGAGGTGAAGGAGGAGGGCACGATTTGCCGCGCGGGAAGAGGTTGCAATGTGTGGTGCGGAGACAGTCGTACCTTAATACCGGCGGACGGGTTTGCAAATCACGGCGGGTAATAGAAGCGTCTAGTGAGGGCGAGCAAACGCGTCGGACGGGACTGCAGTAGCGATGGCAACGCGTGAAAAGACGATTGTGAAGGATCAAGGCGCAAGACTGGGGTGTGAGCACTTCGGAGTTAGTGGGGGTCTCGCTCACCAAGCTTTGGCCGTTTCTAGCCCTCCAGCCTCACCTTGCCCAGCTACCTTATCCGCAAAACTAGGCCGCCTGACTTTGTCCTTTACATAATCGCTTCCTGTCTCATAATTGTCATCTCTCAGTACATCAGACTTGATAGTTTTGCGGTACTTTGGGGCGGATTCACTATGGTATGGTTATGATGTCACGCTGATAGGACTGGGTAGGAGAGCCGCACTGATAAAACCATAGGGAGAAATGGAGAGGGATTTGCAGACAGACCCTCCGTGTCATCCACGGGCATGTGCAATTCAAAGTATGTCGTGCAGGAAATGCTATACGTGTGTGAAGCTAAGTGGTAGATTGCATACAGAGGAACAACTACAACGAAGAAAAGTGCAGAAAAGAGGTTGGTTCCCATGATCCGAGGCAACATTACGGTATCCTGCAGGACAACAATTGACAAGCCTCAGGTGGACGCATTGTATGAGTGCTGCAATGCCTTTTACGAAAGACAGGGCGAGAATGCAAGCACTGTGAGCTGTCCGAAATACTCTCTTTTGAAGTATGGCCAAAGTCTGTCGACATGTTCCTGCTAGGCTAACAGAATGCAGGCTCAAGATGCAACAACGTGCCAAAGGCATCTCATAAAATCCAGTCTTAATCACCGCCGGATATGGCCTTGTATTATTAGCTCTGTGAATAAGAAGAAGAAGAAGAAGAACAACAACAACAACAACCAGTCGTTAATGACAGAGGGCATGTTACACTTTCTTTCTTGTCCGCACCATCAAACTTCCGAAAAAGTCCAGGCGGTTTTACCAGGAAGTGTGTTTCTCTAACATGGCATGAGCGCGTCGTAGAACACTGACAAATTTCCGACGAGACTCTATAGTAGCACATGTATAGGTTATAAACATTGTAAAGAAAAGAAGAGCAGCGGAGCGCATCGCCCACGAGGTTTTTGTACTTTTGCATTAGCGCGCGCCGTGCTTGGCAACACGCTAACCCGCCAGGCACGTCCGGGCGCGACTTCTGTTTTGTGATGGGCTTAGGACGCTCAACCACGGCCATCGCAGACCCTCACCAACCCATTGACAAGTGTCTGATTACACCGGTCTAGAGTCGCCCCATCTCTTGGTCTTCTGCTGTCTCCTACAGTCCCTTCCGTTGCCCCCAACATGGCGTTACGACCCTTCTCGCGCCAGTCGCAGTCGACTGCAGCACAGGTAAGTCATCAAAGAGCTTCCAGCCTCGCCCGTGACAATACACATAGATGGTTTCCATGGCAGCTGACACGGGATTCAGTCACCGAATAGTAATGCGCTTTCGTTTGGCGCTTCTCGGCCAACAAATGGCACCACCTCCAACGACCCACTTCAACCACTGCGCGCAATGGCCGACCGCGTGGGCAAAGAGGTTGAGAAGTTTGCAGAGCGAGTTGACCACTGGCATACACACGGAAACGACTCCAAGAGGGCCAAATATCACACCACGGTCAAGTTGGTGGGCAAATTCCAGGATGTCGCAGAGTCTCAAGTCAAGGAGTTGAAGCGAACGACCGAAGCAGAGAACAAGGGCAGTCTGAGCAAAACTATCCGGCGGCAGATACAGAGCATGGCAGATGCGTCGGAGAATGCGCCTCAGAGTCTTTTCGCTCAGTCCTCCCAATCCGTCAATTCGTCGATTGAGAACAACACCGCCCCTGTTCCCGCAAACGTCCAGGAGCTTCGAGAATGGCAGGCAGAGCTTG
The DNA here is from genome assembly GCA_002286855.1 of Bipolaris cookei. Classification (NCBI taxonomy): domain Eukaryota; kingdom Fungi; phylum Ascomycota; class Dothideomycetes; order Pleosporales; family Pleosporaceae; genus Bipolaris; species Bipolaris cookei. Next base: position 403,770 of record NRSV01000004.1, on the reverse strand, counting down.
CGACATGGAAACTACTAAAACTCGTCATCGAACACTACCACCCCGACCCCGATACCGATGTAGCTGTAGAGAAGAAGGCGCGTTTGGCAACTGCTGGAGGCACTGCACGGTACTGCAAAAATAGTGAAATTTGGGACCGGTTCATACTGGAGGATGACCAGGCGAAAGAGAAGGCTCTTGTTCTTCGCTGGTTAGAGCAGACCGCACGAGACAGCGAAAGCGATGTCAAGGCCATTACCACAGCACTTGAGGAGCATTCGGGCAAGGGCGCGCATACCTGGACAAGTGGCTGGCTCGACACCAAGGCAAAGATCAAGCAGGCGAAGCGTATGGAGGGTGCCGAACAGCCATTAAAGCCCACCAACACCAACATTCAGACCTCGGACAAGACCGCGAGCCTTGTTACACAGCTCGACCCAGATGCTCCCTCCAGGCAAAAGCGTGCGCTTGAAAAGAACGACGAGTACTATGAACGCTCTCTTTGGATGGTTGCATATGAGATGATGCGACGTGGGCTGCCGTGGACAACCATTGTCGACTGGTGCTACGAACGAAACGAATCCTGGCGCGGAGTCAGCATCGGAGCAGCGTATGAGAGTCACCCTGAAGGTGGCCCCAATGTTGCGGGGCCAACTGTCGGCTATCTGTTCCGTCGCATGTGTTTCTACGCCGCGAGGGGGGCACGGATACCTTATGAAGGTGCCGTATACGGTCTGTTGAGTGGAGACTTGAAGCAAGTGCAAGCAGTCTGCCGATCTTGGGACGACCATCTTTATGCACATTACAACGCTCTCCTTCTTTCCCGGTTCGATACGTACCTCCAAAAGAACTACCCCTCCAAGGTGACGGAGAGCTTGACCCAAAAGTTCCTTTTCCAGGATGCAGTAGCCAACATCGGAGATTGGGAGACTTCACCTGAGAAGGTCATTGGTATATTAAAGCAGCAGAGGAGTACCGTCAGCCAAGCTGTCTCACCGATCAAGCTCATTCAAGGCGCGCTTATCGGCAGAAATGCTAACGACCTTATGCTGAAAGTTGGCATGGCCCTAGCGGATATGTTTGCTCAAGACAAGCGACCTCACAGCCTCATCATACACCCAGATTCACCAGAGGAAGACCGATCGCCTATACCAGCGGGAGAATACCGGACCTTTGAAGCGGAGCGATACTACCAGAACCTTGTAAAAGATCCCCACGCTTTCCGAATCTTGGTGCACATCTTCATTGTCCTCCGTAATGGACTTCATACGCTCTTTGAGGATACTCAACAGGACAAGCAATTCCTAACTATGGACAACGTCATCGCTGCCTACATTGAGTTCCTGCGCCTTACTCAACGTTTCGATGCCATCCCGCTTTACGCGGCGCAGCTGATTGAAGAGCGTGCGGCATATACCCTAGCACGCGTCCTTCCCGACATCAAGAACAGCACTGAGCAACGGCACTGCGTTGCGCTGATGGAATCGTATCGACTCGACGTTATCCAGGTCGTGTCTCAGAGCTTTACATTTGCTGCACGGGATAGTGGATTCACCCACTTCAACAGTGCAGGCATCACAGTCATCACAAACCCCATCAAGCGTTTCAAGATTCTGGAACAGGTCAACGTACCTCATGAGCAAGTCCTGTGGCCCGGTGTGCGTATAAAGCGGTCATTCGATGGCGAGCAAATTAGCGAGCAAGACGAGATTATTGTTGATGCTTTGCAATGGTACAACTACATTGGCAAGGATTACGAACACACATTTGAGCACCTAAATAATGCGCTGACCATCTTCCTTCGTAAGTACCGTTTACAAGTTTTAATGTTGCTCCTTAACTAACATATAATCTAGTCAACGGCCGCCTAGCTGCTGCTGAGAAGGTCATCAATGATCTAAGCGTCGAGTCTCTGTCTCTGTCGCGCACGGAAGCTCTCACGGGTTATCCTTTCGACTTGATGACTCCTGGGGCAGAAGAGCAAGACGAGCATCAGCTCCACGAGCATCGTGATAACCTCTCAACCGCTGCACGAACTGCTGCAATTCCCATTTCACAATTACCTGATGCCAACCAGCACAGGGAATTGGTGATGCAATTGCGCCAAGCCAGCTTGCCATACTACAACCTCCAGCAAATCGTTCGCCTGCTCGTCCTTTTCCGCGAATGGCGCGAGGAGGAGCAAGCACTCATACAGTCAGTCCATCTCCTTATGCGTCTCATTTCATGCCAGCTAACAAACAATTCAGGATCCGTGCAGACCGTCAGAAAGAGACGAGTGGCGCAAAAGCAAAACCAGACACTCAACACACAAAAGCTCTTCTTGACTCCATTTCCACCATCTTTGACACCCTTCTACCGTCAATCTCTCTTTATTCCGCTGCTGACCCTCACTACTTGACGGAGCAAACGTGGGATCTCCTCAAGGCCTACATTCCTGACATGGTTCTTGCCTATCTCTCCGTTCTCCAGTCTGCATCGTGGTTCTTGAACAAGGACCCTGCCATCAAAGCCATGGAGGTTGCTGTTGTCATAGCCGATAAGAGTAATGAGTGGCTGCAACGCTGTCTGCTAGAAACTGGCAGGATGAGTGAGGTATTAGAGTGCTTGGCTGGTGTGTCCAAGTGCATGTTGAAGCTTACCGAGGGCGGTAAGGAGAAGGGTAACAAGAAGCGAGGGGGCAAGGGAGAGACGCTGAGGATATGGGATTTGGGTGCTAGATAGCGTGGGTGCACAGAAACGGAAAGAAAATGGCTGCTGCATGTGTAATATACTTTTTTTTCTGGGTTTGCGTTGGTTGTGGTCCGCACGAGGAGCACACCAATAGAAGAACTATATGATATCGTAACACGACTAATTTGTATTCGAACGTTATATATAGCAAATGGTCAGGTATGGAGGATACTCACTAGAGAGATTCTTACCAAGTCGTATTATTGAATTGCAAACAAACGAAAGAGATCGTTGTAAATCCGACAGGACTAAGATATGTTTAAGGAAAACAGAAAGAATGATATGTACCATGTACACCCTGACTTATTTGTGAATACCATTGACACCTAGTGGAATGCTCTCAGCGACTGTTCGATAGCAATCCCCAAGCCACCGAATCCCAGCACGATCCAAAGCCACCTATTCTTCAGCTCATCGACACTAGGCCAAAATGCGTTTTTATCGGCGCGGAAATTTTCCAACTCACGAAGTTTCTCAGGAGACGAAGCAGAATATCTACGTTGTTGATGCTGCTCCTTTTGCGCATCGCCGCCGAAGAAGCGAAGAAAGGCGTAGTTTGCTGCAGGGCCCAGGAGTTCAACGAGTGCTAGCATATCGGAGCCGTATAGCATGACGATGAAGGAGATATGGACTAGTGCGTCACCTAGGTAGCTGGAGTAAAGTTAGAAAGGTTCGGAATGTATATGGGGGGGGGGTCAGAAGTAACATACTTAGGGTTACGGACAATGCTCCAGACACCTTCACGCAGGATTCCCTTGTTGCCCTCGGCCTTGTACTGGTCAAGCTGGTAGTCTGCGATACTCTCGAGAGCCAAACCAGACGAAAACAAGCCAACAGCCAACATCTGGACAAGAGGATGGTAACCCGTCATAACCGCGCCTTCGTGACGAAAAGGGGCAGTAAACGGCAAACTAATCAGCATCTGAAAGAACGCCTCCGGAATAAAAACCTTAAAAAGCGCAGTATTCCAGAACCCTTCCTCCTCTTTCACCTCAACATATCGCGGATCGTCTTCGGTCCGCTGAATAGACCGCCTCGCAATACGGTAAAAAAGACGTCCGCCCCATAACGTAACTCCAGTGAGCATAACCCGCTCGTGCCATGACAATCGACTAAAAGCCTGCGAGACAGTGGACCCAGCAGCAATACGCCGGCCGACAGCAGACCACCAAGCGTTAACAACCTGTCCACTAGGCCACAACCAGTCCTTTGCCTCAACACGATCCGTATACCGCGCAGCCCCGTAAGCCAGGACCGCCAAACCCGCATGTAGCGAGAAAGAAGGAACAAGCGTATCTTTCAGTATCCCGACATCGAACAGCGAAGCACTATACACGTGCGTTTTCGAATGCGTTCTATCAACTGCGATCTTCGGTAGGCTGGAAGTATTTGTCGCGGGACTTAGCCCGGAGCTGGGTTGGAGGTAGAAATCGTGGGGGCGTTGGTCGGCGACTTGGATGCGGAGGTCGGGAGGGTCAGAAGGTGCTGAGTTGGATGAGGTGCCGAACCAGCTGGACGCCATGGTTTGGGGGGGATAGGCATGGAGCTTTTGCGTTCAGTGTACCATGGAGACTGTTGCACGAACATGCAGTTATATCACTTTTCTGGATAGAGCGTTTCCCCGCATTTGCGATGGAGGCGGGCGTGCGGCATGGTGCTTCTTATTCGTCCGGGTGCGGATGGAGGTTCTTGGTTGCATTCATTGCGTCGATGCTACGATCCAATCATGCAGTGGCTTGTGTACGGCCAAGTTCTGGTATTCGTTGGGCCTGTGGATCGGTTTGTGTTGGGGTGATATCGCGTGAAGGTTGGTGATGATGTCACTATTAGTCCTAGCTAAAAGGTGGGGCGGTGATGTACCCATGTACCATATAACCTACTTGGGTACTGTATAAGTGGTATGTACAGTTTCACCACTGACTTGTGATAGGCAACAACGGTATGGTATAGTGACTTCTTTACAATTGGTGAAAATATATTGAAGGACGCTCTTGCCTTCACTACTACCACAACAGATATGGCGTTACCTTACTCTACCACTATGGTAACAATGAATCAACCACCCTTCTACTATATTCTATAACCTCCAGCAAACACCACAAATTCGATTTCGCCATACTATCGCAAATACGCATCAACATCACATCATGGTAGCAACAGACGCCATTGCCAACAACTACAGCGACCCCTAGCTTTCAGAAGTGGCACGTTTTTAACCAAAAACAGTGGATGCCATTTATCAGTGACAGGAATTCCCAACCTAGCATCAAATACCAATGGATGGACTCATTCCGCCTCGTGACTTGGAACATAAATGCGGGTGCACCGTTCCCAAAATCTTGTATATCCGCTCTACTGGAGGTTATCAAAACTACCGGAGTTGAAAATATTATTTTCCTGCAAGAAGTATCAAGAGAAGCGCTTGCAGCACTTCTTGAAGACTCCTGGATATAGCAAAATCGGTACACAAGCGACATCGATGCTTCCGCGTTTGGAACCCAGAAGTTCATCAGTATTACCCTGGTGTCCAAAGTTTAGGTAGCCACAGAAGGTATCTTACTCGGCGCCATCTAGGGAATCCCCTTACCAAGTCATTTTGGCCGAGACGCCCTATCCTATGATATGATTATTAACTCTTCAAACAAGTACACTCCCGGTAAAAGTTCCCTTCGAATTCGACTCATCAACGACCACTTGGATTTACTGCCAATCAAACCGTCACTCAGACCGCTTCAGCTTTCCATATGCGCGCCGTACCTTCGTGCAGCTGGCCGTAGGGTCATCGCCGGCGATTTTAACCCCGTTCTCCCAGAAGACGACGACCTTGTGCGCACCAACGATCTTACCGATGCGTGGGTGCAACTTTGTCTGAATGACCCGGGTCATACTTGGGGTGTATATGGTGAGCACACTTTCCCGCCGAACCGGTTGGACAAGGTTGCGCTGTTTGGACTTAACCTTTCAGCAATGGGTATCTTGCAAACCAGGGAAGTGAGAGTATGTGGTGAGAAAATATCGGTTGATGGGACGGAATTGGTTGAAAAGGCGCATTTTAGTGATCATTTTGGGCTTTGGTGCAAGGCCAAGTGGGAGGAAGACTGAGCGTAGTCGGAGTGATTGATGTATGGAGATTGAGATCTTAGTAACGCTTGGGATAACTGAAGTCATTGGTGAAGTTATATGGAGGCAGCTGGATTATTAATACCTAAGAGTAGTAAGTTGAGGTGTGACTTACTATTTCTTTCCAAGGAACAATAAGATGATAGGCTGGGCGTGAAATAGGTAGGTATAAACCTATCAAGTACTAATCGATGACGTCAGGTGGAACCGATTGTACCCCTCATGCCGAGACATGGCTTCATAGCAAGACTCGCAGTAGAAAATACCTACAAATATACGTATTTATGTAATCGCCTTAACTGAAAACCTTATCAGGGCGCCCAACAAGCCCAATGCATTCAATCCACCTTCTGTGCCAGGGCCACCACCCACCTACTCTCAAGTTTGCGTCACTCCCATAGTAGCTTCATCCGCCTTGGTTACGCTCGCCGGCCAAACAGGCCTACAAAAAGATGGCACGGTGCCTTCTGGTATTAAGGCACAAGCCAAAGCTGCCTATGAAAGCATTCACAAGTGTTTAGAAGCTGCCGGTGCAACACCGCGAGACATTGTACGCCCTCTGAGACCGTGACGCAACTCGGGGAGCATGAAGTTACTGCAAAGGAAAATTCACGGGCATGTTGCTGACTATGCTTTCAACTCCAGGTTTTCGTCCGGCACTATATAGTTAAAGAAACGGGTGATAAGGAGCAAGATGCAAAGGACGTCGTGGACCGAGGTTGGGGCGAGGAATGGATGGAATTCATGAATCAGAACGCAGATGGACATCGGCCTCCGGACACAGTCGTTGGTGTGGCAAGTCTGGCGTTGGGGAAATTGTTGTACGAGTGTGAAGTCACGGCCATAATTATTCGTTAAGACTCTTGTATTTGAATGCGATATCTTGTACAACCGTTTTTAGTTTGACCAAGCGATAAATTAATCATATCTGCACATGACATCTGGAGGATTCCTTTGACGAATAAGAGATCACAGACGTACGGCATACAATCTAAGTTCTTGCAAAATATCTACATGGGTTATGATCCGTTCCTTCAGCGGAAAAGGCGGCTAGCAGTTGTTGCCGCGAGGGGAGACTCGGATCGGCAGTACCTTCCGGTTCGAGAATAAAATGCTTCTTATCGCTGATGGCTACAGGCAGCATAAAGGCATAGTACATAGATACATCACAGCTCTACATGACGTTCTCTACTTCACACCAATTCCTCTGATAGCATTTCCCCTTCATCATGGCTCTTGTATCGTTGCTATCCATTGCGCCATTTCTCACCGTAGCATACACCCGGGAAATCACTTTTCCACCCGTCTCAGGATACGCATCTCAGCAGGTATTTCCTCAAGGACTATTCGAGACCGATGTCACTCAAGCCAAGTTTGCAGGGCTAACGACATATGCCAACCTGCCATATGTACATTGTCTCGCGCCTGAAGGAGAGGATGTTGAGCCATTTGACATTGCTATCCTTGGTGCGCCATTCGACACTGTAAGTCACATACTGTGCAGAGTGCAAAGGTTATATATGAAAAAGGTGTGAATGAGACGGATGTTGATGGCTGGTAGGGTGTAACCACTCGTCCTGGAGCGCGCTTCGGTCCGGGCGGCATCCGAGCTGGATCGCGTCGGATGGGCCCCTGGTGGAGCATTTATACTGGTAAGTGGAGATTCCGTGAAAGCCTTTGGGTGCTACAGTTGTTTCCTCGAGCATGGAAATTGGGTGTAAGAGCTGTTACATGTGAAAGTTGCGCACGTAATGAGGTCACAGCGAGTAACAATCGCAAAGCATCATGCTTGAATCAGCAGCACTTGCGTAACATTTGGCTGTTGAAAACTGCCATCTCCGCGTCACCTTAATTTCCCTTATTGATTCTTCTCGGAACCGTTTACAGTATGAGAATCGAACGAGACTAACTTAAAATAGGAGAAAATGTGTTCCTCGACTGGGCCAAAATAGTCGATTGCGGTGACGCTCCATTGACTTTCTTGGTAATGCTACTCATATACAATACTAAAAGCAACATTGAATAAGTAATGTAACAGGACAACACAGTGGCCCTGAAGCAGCTTGACAAATCCCACGAGGTTCGTAGCGCACCCCTAATTCTAACGAAGACTTTAGCTGACGGTTGGCTTCCAGATCATCTCTTCCAGAGACGTCAACTCAAGCGAGCATGGTCGTACACCAAAGATTATCACACTGGGGGGGTGATCACACTACCACACTACCTGCGCTACGATCAGCTCATAGCCACTGGGGTCCAGTCAGTGTGATACATTTCGACAGCCATATAGGTACGCCAGACCAGTCTTTGTAGCTGATTTCCGTTGACCGTTTAAGACACTTGGGATTCAAAGGTGATGGGTAGGTTCAATTCTTCCTGTACACAAATACATGCTAATGTATGACAGGTGGAGGCATATCTCATTACGCGTAAGTTCTGATCCAAACGTGTTCCATGAACGACTCGCTAAACACCAAAATCACAGTGGTGTCAACCACGGAACGTTTCTGCATATTGCACACGAAGAAGGCTTGATTCGCAATACATCGATCCACGCTGGCATCCGAGCACCAGTTTTACGACCAAAAGGTGATGTGCGGAATGACATTCGCTGTGGGTTTGAGATGGTCAAGGCCAGGGACCTTGATCGTGTTGGCGTGTCGGGAATTATTGACACGTTGAAGGCACGAGTGGGTGATAGCAAGGTATATATCAGTGTTGATATTGATGTGCTTGACCCGGCCTTTGCTCCTGGTGAGTTTTGACTTGACATCCTTACACGGCACGGCACGGCACCCATTGCGTCACGATGTGGTGATGCATAGTGTTGCTGCACTACCTTCAGTAATATAATATTGAACGGTGTGACTGAAGTAAACTACAGCCACAGGAACTGCCGAGGTCGGTGGCTGGAGCACACGAGAGTTACTCTCTATCCTGGATGGTCTTGAAGGACTAGATGTAATCGGTGCTGATATCGGTATGTATCCCGCTATATTAAGATTTTCCTATTCAACAAGATTAAACACTAATCACATTGGTCGATAGTTGAGGTCGCTCCTATATACGATAACCCAGGGGAGCCAACGGTATTGGCAGCTGCAGAAGTCGTGCTTTCCCTCATTACATTGATGGTGAAAGCGCCAGCTTGAAAGACTGGAAAATCTTGGTTTATATTGGAGTTGTGTAAAAGTCTGAGTGGTGTAACATCGTATATCAGGTCGTTTAGTGGTCACTATCTTAAGGATAAGGAAAGAATAGTCGCTACTGGATTATAACCAAATACAAATATGCATGTAGAGGGCCTAAGATTCGAAGCTAGAGATACTTTGAACAAGTCTGTGTAATCCGGAGATACCCAAGGTGTAGATAGATGACCTTCGCCATAACATGACATTCACAAATCGACTCTGAGAAAATGAACCTTTTCTACAGATTCGAGCTTTCCGCCTGTAGTCGTCCTACAATATTGTACCGCTTGCTAAAGAATGTGTGCCAGTCATTCAAAACTCCCAACTCTTTCTCAGACAACCCAGAGTAATCCGATATACAATCCTCTGGCTTGAGAGAAGACAGGCCAAGAGCGCGGTTGGGCTCCTTGCCTGCAAAAACTGGGACGATGTATTAGCTGTATTCCATGAATGAGAAGGGCTTAAGGCTAAACAAACCATGGTAACCCTTTCCAGGCGCATACGTCTCCTTGCCGCTCACATCAAAAACATCGCCCTAGATCACTGTTAGCTTCGTTGCACGTGCTTCGGGATGGGATCGTAATGGGAACTTAATAATTTACCTTGATAGCAACTAATGTCGGGTATCCTTCATTTGTACCTACACTTATCGTTAGATATCCTGGTGTTCCAAAACAAAAGCTAGACGGAAGTCATTTGGAGAGAAGCCTACCATCGCACTTTGCCAGATAATCCCGCTCGATGATGTCATCTTTGGGTGGGTTTAGTGTCACAGTCTCCTTTGGAGCGAACTTCTCCTTCTTGGGTTCGGCAGTGTCAGACATGGTGGCGTGTTTAAACGTTCAGTATAGGTGTGGTAATAGCGAGGAAGTGCCCGGGGACCTTCAAGTCGCGATGCTTGCCGAGGCGTGTGAGGTGGGGTGGGGTGCACGCCAAACCGTTACCGCGCCGGATGGTCATGTGCCTCGGACGGCTACATGCCCGATCTGCCCCACTAATCACTACCAACACCACCCACCCGATCGCACCGCAACCACCCTAAACGGATCCTATCGAAGCCGCTCTTGCAGTTGTTAATGCTTTAGAACCTAGCGAAAAACTTGTGTATGCTCAAATTGCGCGAAAATTTGGTGCTAAGCCAACAACGCTAAGGCGCCGTCGCCAAGGTCTAACCACCTCACACGAGGCTTACTACCGAAATCGACGTGCGCTGCACCCACAACAGGAGCTTGAACTTATTAAATATATAGACCAGCTTACTATATGTGGTACTCCACCTAGTCAGTATTTAGTTCGTAGATTTGCATCTTAGATTGCGCAGAAAGAGATTGGTTACCACTGGGTTGATCGCTTTGTTCAACGCTATCCAGATCTTTTCCAGGCAAAACAGGCTGTGCCAATGGATCGCAATCGCCACCGAGCCGATTTAAAACGGAAATATTATATCTATTTTGAGCTTCTGCACAAAAAAAAGCCCAATATAAGATCGAGCCGTGCCATATATACAACATGGACAAGAAGGGCTTTGTAATTGGAGTTCAATCGCGCTCAAGGAGGATCTTTTCTAAAACTTCTCTTCAATCTAGATTGAGAAAGACTATGGTCCAAAAGGGCAACTGAGAGTGGATTACGCTGATAGCTTGTATTTGCGCTGACGGATCTCATCTTGATCCAAGCATCATCTACTCAAGCCAATCTGGCTCTATCCAAAACTCGTGGTTCCAAGGCTTTGATCCAGAGGTTCACTCCGCCTGGATCGCCACATCGGCTACCGCCTGATAGAACGATAATATCGGGCTCCAGTGGCTCAAACAGGTGTTTGATCCGGCTACCAAGCCCAAAGCTCGATCTTCTTACCGATTACTGTTCATACATGGGCATCACGCTCATCTTATGATGGATTTTATTAACTATTGTGATCAGAACTAGATCTTGATCCCAATACACCCACCTCATGCGACTCATACGCTCCAGCTGCTCGACGTTGGGCTTTTTAAGCTGCTCTCTACTGCTTATTCAAACAAGCTATCGAGCTTCATGGATAGGTGCCAAAGGCTGCTGCTTATCACCAAATCTCATTTCTTACCACTGTTCTGGAACACCTCGCACGCCTCGTTCAAGGAATTGACAATCCTCTAGGCCTTTGAAGCTACGGGTATATGGCCGTTCAACCCAGAGGTAATACTCCAGAAGTTCGAGCCAGCAGCTCACCAGAGCAACATTGATTCGTCCGTGTTTAGTGCTTCTGATTGGGGAAAGATCCGAGAGCTTGTTGATCGTACGGTTAATCAAAAAGAGAGTAGAAAGATCTCACAGCTTTACCGGACGACTATAAAGCTTACCACCTACTCAACACTCGTTCAGCAAGAAAACAGAAAGCTGCGAGAAGCTCTAATTAGTGAGCGCCAGCGGAAGTAACGCTCACAGCCTGGTGCGCTCGAGCTACCTAAATATCAACATGATGGAGCTAATTTCTGGTCGCCGCGGAAGGTGCGAGAAGCGAGCAGCCTCTACGAGCAAAGACAACGTGATTGTGAGATACTACAACATCAAAAAGCTATCGAAATTAAAGTTCGGGAGGAGGAAAAGCTGCTTAAAGCTTAAGAGCTTGATACACGGCGTCGCGCGCGAACAGAGGCGAGGCTACTGCGGGCGAAGCAGAAAGCTGATGAAGCTACTGAGCGAGCTGCTCGCCAAGCTGCCTGTAGAGCTGCAAAACAACTAAAACAAGCTCTCAAACTTCCCAAAATATTAAAAAAAGAAGTCTTAAAGCTTGTATAAAGCCTGCATAAAAAACAATCAGTGGTAGCCGTGATGGTGGTGAGCAGCCACTCGATCGCTCAGTAGCTCCATCAATACCGCGATCACGGCGCGGCTGCGATATCAAGTTACCAGCCAAGTATCGATAGACAGATGATTGTGATATTACTTTTGTATCTCAACTCCAAGAAATCTCGCGTTAAAAGCTGTTTGATGCAGCTCTACGGCCTCAACTTTGTAGTGGTTTTGATGGGGCAGATTGGGCATGTAACCGTCCGAGGCACATGACCGTCCGGCACGGTATGGGCTAGTGCTGCTGCGACTTCATTGTATCATTTTCTGCTCGGCTTCCTATTTGTAATTGCAGTTGCAAGGCTGGTTTCCAGACTGATACCTGAGAAATACTCCATCAGCTATTACGCCTGGCGAAGTTGCTTGATCGTTCATAATCCAACGATCTCTCATCCACTGTGCATGCCGGACAAAGCGACAGAAGTTTTTCTGCCTGATATTGAATCGTATGTACATGCAAGATAAATCGTATTGTAGCACGATACGAGATCGAGCTCAAAATATCAAGGGGCGACCCGCAATCGAGTAGGCAAAGGAGAGCTGAAATATAATCGCTAAGTTTGTATTAAGCGAAGAAGGTAGTCTGTCTACTCTAAAACGAAATCCCAATATATATCCGCAGTATGATCGCGTGATACTACACCACAGTATATAGTGAGTCCCAGCCCCCAAAGTGCTAACCCAGTCATTCAGCAAAAGCCAAGGCTATGCGCCCAGATTATGTCACTAGGACAGAATACTTACATTATCCAACCGGACGGAGAAACACTAAAGTCTGTCACAGGATTCCGATGAACCCTCCCAGAAGATACCTGATCATTATACAACGCTACGATCAAGTGAGCATAGTAAAATACAGCTTCACCTTTTGCTGCCAACGCCATACGTCGACTGCGCGTCATATGACACTGGGAGATACACCTGCTGCCTTGCACAGTTTTTGCAAAGTTCTTGAGGCTCATCCCATTCGCGCTTAATGTTCCAAGCGCCAAAACATTGGTGACCGGGGTCGTTTCGGGCGAAATGGCAATGCGATGCAATTCGATACTCGAAGTGGTTGCAGAGAAAGGTGATTTTGTTATAAGAGCACATTGTGTTGTGTTAATTGACAATCGAAGATTGGAAAAGGGACATGAGCTATACTTCTGATTAACTACTATAAGGAGGGGAGCTGAAGTTACTCACGCGAAAGACTCTTCTGTGGTACAGTAGGTGCAAAGATTATGGAAGGCACGTGTTCTTGCTGTATTTGTGACGGGCAGTTGGAGTATCGAGTCTGAGAAAGACGCGTAGAATGCGGGGAAACGTAAGCATCGTACTTCTGGCGCGATTTACAACTCTTTATATGCACTGGTCTGTATCAATGCGCTCGCCGGGTACAGTGCCCGGCTTTCCCTTCCTTGACTGGGTGACCCAAGAAATAGAATCTACATCGAGCAGCAAGGAAATACAACAGTGGGGCCAGGCTGCAAGCCCCCTGGTTTACCCACTGTCGTTGTGAAGGTCACAGATTGCTTTTCTGATGCCTTTCCGATTCCGTTAGATCCTTAGGGTTCACAACACTGACACGCTGGCTCACTGTTGAATATCCTTAATTCGTACATTTTTTAAGTCTTTCCACGATACTATAAGCATTTAGCTTGAGACAATAATGAAAATTCCTGAAGCCATAGTTAGGTGTGGGCCGTTGTATCCTCTCGCTGTACACCATCTGAGGAGCACGGCCCTTCTAGATGCATGATTGCACAAAGGTAGCTCGTGGCCCATGACGAACGAAAACGGCGAGCAGGTTCACAAGAAATCGTTCCACAACCATGGAAATTGGCACATCCTGCCGACAGGTGCATAGCGAATGTTGAGAAAGATGTTTCTTGGCAGTATGGCAACTACTGGATTAGTTGTCTTGTGGCGTGTCTAGGGGGCAAATCTTGGTCGCATTACTGTGAACCTTCGCATTTTGATCCACGTCAAGTAACATTCCTAAGTTCTTCTGGAAGGGTCTCAAAATAATTACTTGTTTTTTCCATCTCGTAGATGACACAAGTCTCTGAACCGTAGCCATTCCCTTATCCCTGTAGCTAACAGCGTTACGCACATTCGAGCTCAGGTAAAATGAGATTTGCTACAAACTTTTCCTACTGGGCGACTTGATATTCATTTGATTTGAAGCTATAACAAACATGTTCTGAGGGTGTGCAGTAACAGGCTAATAGTGCTCAGTGCGTTGGTCCTACGCAACACGCTATGGGGGTTCCTGATGCATCGCAGCTTTTTACGCACACCACAAACACGCAATAGATATTTTTGTATTAGTCTCTACCAGATTATAGTAAGAAATCAACTCAGAAGGCCCTTGACTGCATATCGCGATATCCCCGTAGTTCATGCAGATAAATCGAGTATCTCGAAGTATGTGTTTGCAGTGAAAGACTACCACATGTTAACAGGATACATGTTAGCTAACTGGAAGCGCAAAGTCCAAAATCTAGGCACTGGGGCTAATGGAAGATAAATAACGCGTTCCAATACCTCTTTACATGCAAACTTCCAACAATCCATCTGCGTCCCCTCAGACATAACCACGTTCCAAACTATCAATCCCACTCTACCCCATGTAGCACGCCCCAGATCCTCGAGGACGTAGCATTCGGCCATGCAATAGTCACACGAAATCGATATATGCGAAGCATCGCCCATGCCCAAGTATGCATGCTTAATGTATCGACTCTAACTTGGGTACGCTTTATTAATCCCAAGCTCATACACTAAGCCCACCCCACACCTGCATGCCGTACATAACGTGGAACTACAAACTACACACATTCCAATTCGTACATCAAGACAATCCTCGAGGAATCTCAGAAAAAAAGTCCCCCTTTCCACAAAACTCTATCACGGCACACGGCGCCTTACACCATCCCAAACTTCCTTCCTAAATATTGAAAAAACTCCTCCCATCACACTCGCCATCTCCTCCAAAACCCCCCAACTCCTCAAAATACCGTTGGGAAACCGGTTAGCCCTCAGCCCCCCACAGCATTTCCTTTGCCATAAGAACCCCCGTTTGGACAGTTACACACTCCACTCTCCATTCAACCGCGGCATCGTCGTGCCGCCCAAGCAGCTTTGCTTACACAGCAGAACGGTGGCGGGTACTGTAGCCTGCATGCACTTGTGTGACGCGTATGTGGTGGAACAGGAGCAATTTTAGGTGAAGGGATGCCGATTCGGGGAATAGAAAGGATAGGAGGCTGGGTCGGGGTGGGTGGCTTTGTGGCGGTTTGGGGGGAAGGTGCTTGGATGTGGTAGGGCGGAGGCGGTCGAGGGGGATGATGGGGGAGAAGTGTGGTACATATGTAGCATGACTCCATAGTGAAGTGCTTGCAATGGAGCAAGGGCTCGAATCGAATTGCCTACTACTATCTGAATTGTGCTTACAGCTTCCAGCTTGTTTTTGACTATTGATATGTATCGCTGTTGTGGAGCTACTTTGACAGAACAATACTCCTTAAGAGAAAAAATAGTCTATCATCCACACCTTGGTGATATCTTCCGCGAGCAAGCCTATAAAAGATCATACTTTGAGCTATCCAACACATCACCCCCTTTCTATCAAGCCTGGTACCAGCAACCCAATCTACACGCTCCACACTGATCGATTCCAAACTCACACTTAAAGCCCCAGATCAACACCCTACTCGAACCTTCTATCCTCCCCAGTCCATGTACCGGTTTAAGCACGTTACACCGGTTCAGCCGCTACCAAGCTTCTTCTTCTTCTGCATGTGTATGACAAAAGCCCGGGAGGATCCGTCTGGAAGCGTTCGACCAGCATGCATGGCGCTTGCGACTCGGGGAAGACGGGAGCGTGTGTAGCGTTCGGGTGGGTGCTGCAGATAGAAGAAGGAATGCTGAATCGTTTTTTCAGCCCTGGAAACGTGGGGAGAAGAGGCAATGTTTGTTCAGACTCCGCTCAAGTCATGGGTCCAGGAAGAGGAGAACAGTTACGTAGTAGAGAGACAGGGGTTTCTTTCTTCATTGATCAGTGATCTAGAATACGAAAGAAGTAAAGCAAAGAAAAAGAGGGATACGTAAATGACTCGGCGTTCCCAAAGTTAAGCAGCAGAAAGAACAAACTCGAGACATGCGTCAAGGCAAATAACACCCTCACCCCACAGCTTTCATCACTGCCCAGCTACCGTCCAGGAACTACGAGGCTCATGTACTACTTCAACAGTACATCTCCTCCCCCACACCCTTCTCTATCAAAGGTATGACGTTCCCACGCCCCCATCACCACCTCATGCTGACGTATGTAGACGGATGCGGACCGAGCCACCACATCGGTAAGACATGGGAGAAGTTCGATATTGGGGAACTGTTACCGAGGCCCAGCGGACGGAAAGCATGGGACGAGATGCCGCGAAGCGCGTTGACTGGGATCATGCATATGTACACCATATAGGGGGGCTTGGACCGTGGGGAACCATAGTGTCAGTAGCTCAAAGTAGGGATGCATATGTTAAAACCAATACTTTATTTGCGTGATCTACTCAATCATATTGAAATGGCCGCGGAAGCAAGATAGGATTGGCATGTATACAGCGGATCTCAATATTCAAGATAGCAATAACTTCTTCTCCATTAAACGTAAACGCCGCCGCTAATGCTATCATGCTTTTGTTTTGGTTACAATCATGCCTTTCCTGACCTCTTGGCCTTGCGGGCTTGCCTCTTCTTTGCAATGATCCTGGTTCTCAGCGCGAGTTTCTCATCACTGCCCTTGTTCTTAGCGGAAGCAGGACCTGCTTCCGCACCCGAACCCTGTTTCGATTTGTCGGTGGTCTTGCCCTTACTATTTTTGTCTACGGCACTCAAGTCTCGCTTTCGCTTCTTGCCCTTTGTTTTGTCTGGCTGGGTTTCGTCCTCGTCAGTCTCGCCGCCTGTCTTCGGCTTGCGAGGCTCTCGGGATTTTTCCTCGCGGTCTGTACGTCTGTTGACGACGTTTGCGTTCTCGATGGCAAATTCTACGATGAGACGCTTGCGCTTGTCTTCCAGTGCTTCCTGCGCTTGTTTCTTGCTTTTTGGTGTAGGATCCGCCTTGATCTTATAGTCCACAGCGTGCCCGTTGAGCCATCGAAGACCCATCAAAGCGTTGCGGTGAGTGTAGTACTCGATGAAACCATACCCTCTACTCCTTCCAGCGCCAGTTTCTTCCGGAACTTTGCTACCTGCAGGTGTCTCGAAGACAACCTTGGCTTGCTTGACAATACCTTTGCCCTTCTTCTTACGCATCTTTTCCGCTACCAACATCTCTTGGCCTCCACGAATGACCTCTTCCTTACTGAGTTTTTGTCGCTTGCCAGCCTTGACATCGGCAGCGAACCCGACAACAGCACTACGAGCGAGCTGCTTAAGGTCCTTTGAGGTGATGCTGCGAGGAATGTTGCGAACCGAGAGACGGGTGAGAGAGAGATGGAGCGAAGGGTTTTCTTGAATTTGCTTGCGGCGCATCGTCGCACTTTCCTCTCGCATCTTAATCTCAGAGGGCGAGAGTTTTTGATACAGCGGCGAGTTAGAACTGATGGTTCCTTCCGAGAGGAGATATAGGCGGCGCTTGTCCTTGTCCCGATTGAAGCGCGAAGCTGCGCCCTCGGCTGTGAGACGACTAGCTTCGTTCTTGTCGACGGCGCGGGAGATTTGTAGAATACGGCCGTCAATAGTGTATCTGCCTGTAGGGTCGGCGTCCTCGTCTTCAAGCACGGAATGTGTGACGGTAATGGTGGAACCATCCTGCTTATTCAGATCCCTCTTTTGCAATTTGACGCGGGGGACACCTTTCAAGCAGTTAACCATGTCTTCTTCTGTGAAGAATGCAACGAATGCAGTGCCCTTTGGCCGTTCGGTGTCGCGGTCCACGACAACACGCGCATACCGTATGCCTCCGAACTGCTGAAAGTGCTCTTTCAGACGTTCATCGTCTACAGTAAATGGTACGTTTCGTACAAAGACTGTATAATCCTCGCGCTTTGGTCGATTGTCTTGTTGATCTAGCTCAACGCCACCTTCCTCTTCTTCCTCGGACATATCTTCGTTGTCAATGTCGCTGTTGTCCGACTCGTCTTCGTCGTCTTCGCTGTCCACTCCTGAGCCGTCCTCATCGTCCTCGTCAGAACTGACTACGGAGCTTTCGGCATCCTCCATATCTTCGTCTCCATCTGCTTTGGCGTCGCCTTCTTGTTCGGTTTTTTGCAGATTCAGCCAAGTGTCACGATCGACAGCCCAATCAACAGCAATGGGCCTGCCGCTGATCTCTTTGCCATTCAGCTCCTGCATTGCCTTTTCTGCATTCTTCTTTCCGCGTAGAGACACGAAGCCAAATCCTCTCAATTCGCCATTGGGCTTCTTTGGTAGATTTGCAAAGTTGACCTTGCCGTAGCTTCTGAAGAGCTTCTCTAAATCCTCCGGTGTCTTGATGGTCCAGGGCAGGTTTCGTACGATGATTTTGGGTACTTGCGCTTCCTTGACCTGTTGCTCGCGCTCTGCCTTGATCCTGTCAGCGGCCCTGGGTCGCTTCTCCTCGCCCTCACGCTGTCTAGCCTCGGCGAAATCGACCTTGATCTTCTTGCCCTTGATCTGTGTGTTGTTCAATTCCTCCTTTGCTCTTTGCGCGTCCTCGACATCGGCGAATGTGACAAAGCCATAGCCCTTGGACTCGCGCGTCTCTTTGTCCAACACAACAAGCGCATTCTTGATCGGGTAGGACTCGGAAAAGTACTCGGTTAGGTCTTCGCTGGTGACGTCGGGTGCGAGGCTGCGAACAAAGAGTTGTCTACGCGCGACTTCCTTTGCCGTCGCTGCAGCTGCGGCATTGCTGGAGGGTTGGTCGACGTCAGCGGTGGCGGTGATGACCTCTGCACCGTCGAGTGAGAGGCGTTGGCGCTTTCTACGGGGAGCCATTGTAAAAGAATGTGAATTTGAAGTCTTCTTTGCTCGTACTTTTCATTCGCATGTCCCAGAAAAAAAAGTTCCAGTATCGTGACGCACGGACCTCGGCCTACCATCTTGGCGAACGTAAGGTGGAGCTAGACCCTTTGCGCTGGAGACCGACTACATCTTCACGTGCCACACACCACAAACCCATTTCTTCAAATTCTCGTCCGCCCCACCTGAGTTTGCTATCCTTCACCGATCAGATTTCACATTTCCATCATGATCACGATGTGTCCTCAGACTGCGCCCCCTTGGCGGAATCCTGCATGCCCCCCACTCAATTTACAAAGCCTGTAGCGCTGTGTATTGATGTATGCGTCCTAAAACGACATAGCCGCCTAAACCATCGCGATCTTGTAGTGTCATGCGCTTTCTCAAACACCCATACCGGTTCTTGGCTACGGCAATTAACTACTCGAGACGCACAATGACGTAGTGCGTCTTTGACTACAATCGGACGCAGCGGGAGACGAAGAGAGAAGTAACGGCGCAACGTCTTGTAGCACCGAGACGATTGCGCAATCTGTTGCTTTGCCTTTTCAGCTGAAATCACCAGCCATGTTCCTGGCGATCCACCGCAATCGCACTCTGAAACCCTTTCCAATAATCCACATTTCGGTCATCTTTCATAAGATGCTCCATCGATATTGCATATCTCCGATCCGATCTCTTGTCAGCCTCTTCGGAATGAAGCCCAACATGTCTCACGTCTATTGGCAGCAGGCAGAACCGTTGGGCCCTTTGATCTACCGAATGTGCACCGGTACCCGTTAGCGCCTCGTACCCAACGTCTGCACAAACGCCATGGGTGTAACTACTTTGACAATTAGACACTCAAACTATGTTTCTCGCGCAATCAGTGCTGCTTATCTGCATCGCTTAGCTACTACTACCCTCACCCTAGTCCTCTGGCGGCACATCGGAGCCTGGTACCGTCCTTTGTAAGCCCACAATATACATACAAGAGGACAGCCACCAAAAAATATGACAGTTTTCCAGACTGCCATCTTTGAAGTGCCAGAACTGATACCCGATCATGTCGCAAAGAAGCCACGAAGCCAGTGAAAGCGAGGCGCTTTTAAATCCTCGTAATGTCACTGCTTCCTCCTCCTCCTTCTCCTCCTACTCCACACTCGATAACACAGATTCCCCTAGAACGCCACAAACAGAAGGAGGTCTCTCAGAAGCAAACAAAGAAAAGCTAGATGTCCTCGGTCGACTCAATGATCTGGAGAGACCGAGTTCTTCGGCTGAAGAGCCGGGAGAGACTGGCATCTCACTCTATGAAAAGAAGTGTGAACTGATCAATAATGAGATCGACCTCATGGGTATGGGACGCTATCAGTGGTCAATATGGGCCTTATGTGGCTTCGGGTACATGATTGATCTCATGTGGGCACAAGCGTTTGGTCTAGTTTTGTCTCCAATACAGCAGGAATTCGGGTTTGGAGCTGACGAGACCGGCAAACTCTCCACCGCCTTCTCGGTCGGACTTACATCTGGCGCCTTCGTCTGGGGTGTTCTAGTAGATGTGATTGGACGAAAGTCTTCTTTCAACCTGACCGTCTTCGTTGCTTGTGTTTTTGGGACTTGCATCGGCACCCCTAGCACCTACAATACCATCTTGGTCCTTACGGCTCTTACTGGATTCGGTATCGGAGGCAATATTCCCATCGATACAACTATTACGCTAGAAGCCACCCCACAGAATAAGCGTTACCTTCTTCCTCTTCTCTCCATCTTCCAGCCGATCGGCGTCGTTATATGCTCAGTCTTAGCCTACGGCTACATTCCAAACTGGTCCTGCAGTCCAAACTTCTCGGAAGGAGACCGTGCACTCCCTGCTTGCACCGCCGTCGGCCTGGGAGAAGCGTGTTGTTTAAAAGAGGATAACATGGGATGGCGATACCTACTGTTCACGCTAGGCGGGGTCACAATTTTGGTATTTGTTCTGCGCTCGGTCCTCTTCGACTTCCAAGAGTCGCCCAAATTCCTCATCTACCGCGGCAAAGACGCCGAGGCCGTCAATGTTCTACACAAGATAGCTGAGTACAACAAGACTAAGTGTACTATGACCTTGGGAGACCTTGAGGTCCTGGAGCATGCGTTTGAATCCAACCGAGGCACAACACCCATACTTGGAGGTGGCGTTAAGCAGCTCAAATCTACGTGGACTGAGAAGCTCAAGTTGGAAGGCGATCGCTTCAAAATCCTCTTCTCAAGCGTCCAGATGACAAGATTGACCTTGCTAGTCTGGTTGACATATATTTGCGATTACTGGGGTTTTACTGTCGCTGGTACGTAGTTGCAATGCAGTCATTTGTATTCGAACTTGACGCTGACTCTGCTTCAGGAACCTACCTCCCACAAATCCTGGCCGTGAAGAATGGCGCTCTGGACCTGTCTCTTCGCTATACCTACCGATCTTACATCTTCATCTACCTTCCTGGAGTCTTTGGAGTAGTTCTGGGCACTCTGTCTTACCGCGCATCGCGAGTAGGCCGCAAGTGGACCATGGTAGTCTCCTCAGCCCTCATGGGCATCTCCATCTTTCTCTTCAGCAGCGTTAATTCGGCAGCGTCCAACGTAGGCTTCAACATCATGGAATATTTCTTCCAGTCTATGTTCAACTCGGTGCTGTACGGATGGACGCCGGAAGCTTTCCCAGCGCCCATTCGGGGCACTGCATGTGGAATTGCAAGTTTCTGGGGCAGGCTTTTCGGTATCGTTAGTCCGCTGATTGCACAGCACTTATATGCTGGTGGAGGAGCAGGGAGGGATATCAACAGTGTTCTGTACCTGGCTGGAGGTGTGACATTGGGCTGTGTCATTACTACCGCACTGCTGCCTAGTAATCTTGTAGGCAGGCAAAGCTTGTAGAGACAATGCGTGAAATGGAGACGGGAAGCTTATAAGGACAACGTGGCGACATTTTATGAATGCTGTGGTCGAGTCAGATTGCTAGAGATACCCACTACGCCATAGAGTAGATGTCGCTAGTCGAGCAGAAAGACCGAGCTTGAGTAGCACTATAAAAAATTACAAGCCAAGGACAATATGGTCAAGGTGTATTTCACCAGCATATCATGCATGAAGGACATTACTTCTCTTCAAAAAAGAACCCCAATCAGTCGCTCAATACACCCAACACCGTCCAATGCATGCCGTTTGGTTATCAATAATCATAACTTTGTCTTGCCCGGTGCCTCTGCCCTCCTTTGCTCCATGATGTATCCGCTCGCCACCGGATTCAAGCCTTGACTAGCAACCTGTGGCAGAGGGAATGGGGGCTTCTTCAAATCCTGAGTAAAGAAGACCGGATGCCGTACTGCGCTGTCGTATATGGGCGTGAAGAACGAGGCAGGCGTTTGTGGGGGGCCAAAAGGCGGCATGGCTTCGACTTGCGAGCGCGGCTTTGGAGGGTTCTGAGGGAGGCTTGAAGGCTGCAATATACTTTGCTGTGAGGAATGGGCGGCATGTCGTTGTTGCTGTTGCGCGTACGCTGGCTGTGGGGACTGCTGTGAAGGCTATATCGTGTGAGTAGGCAGGTAGGAAGAATAACTCGTCCTTACTTGGACAGAGCAGCTCACCTTTGGTCTCGACGGCTGCAAGCTAGGAAGCATTTTTGCAGGCTCGTGCACATATGATGCCCAACAAAGCGACAGCAGTGAATGGCTTCTACAGCGAAATGTGACCGCAACTTACTTATCGCGTACGTACCTCGGCAGAAGATTGTAGCGAACGTCATCCCAACCTCAGTCGTGGAATCGGACGCTTCTCCGCTACTGTACCGAACATCGCTCTACGCTAAAACATCAAAACATGATGAGTCCACCATCACCAACACTGATTTCGACATGCAAAGGACGCCAGCACTATTCCTGGCGGTAACAAGATGTGCGAGATTCCACACCTCACGGAAATTGTACTCGGACCCGCCCATTGTGAAGATTAACAACGGCACCTTTTACCGTCACCACCCTTCTTCGAAACTCAATCATGGAAACGCAAATGCGAATCCGGCTCTCTTTCCCGGTCTAACAATCTCCCTACCGTCCTCCTCAACGCCAAACCAGCATTGGGCCATCCTGAGTCCATCATCAGATATCCGAACAGCATTCTTACAAATCCTGCGAGGCCAATTTCTCTGTTTTCCTCCAACAGCACGCTCATTCCCCTACCTCCTCAGCTCAGCCATCACAGAAAGGAAACCGCATCTCCGCTTCCCCGAGCGCGCAATCGAGTATGTCGGTTTCGACGTCGAGCGCAGAGCTTTCGGCGGCGCGTACCTATCTGCACGGTACGAGTCGCTAAAGGAAGAAACGGATTTCACAGTCCGGCGCTATCTAACGGGTATTGTGACGATGAATCCTGGTGAAGAAGAGCTCAAAGCTAAGAGTATCCGAGCGGAGGATATGGAGAGGGTGATGCGGGATTTGGAGCTGGAAAGGTTCATTGAAAAGCCGGTTAGTATGCTAAGTAATGGGCAGTCGAGGAGAGCGAGGATTGCAAAGGCGTTGCTGAGTGGGCCTGAGATGCTGTGTTTGGATGCGCCGTTTAGTAAGTTTTGCTGCACAGTAGAGTTTGTAAGAGGATTAGCTAATGACAGAGTGAAGTTGGTTTGGATCCGATTGTCACGAAGAATATTTCTGGAGTTCTGCATCGCTTGGCTGAAGCGAACGCTCCACGCATTGTGCTTAGTTTGAGGCCTCAAGATGAGATTCCCGAGTGGGTGACACATCTTGTGTATGCGGGGGAGGATGGAGTAGTAGGACGGTTGGGCCCTAAAGAAGATTTCCTGAGATTTTTGAAAGAGGAGTATAGATCTGTTCAAAAGAGCGGCACTACCAAGATAGAAGGTTCGAATGCAAAGGAAGTACAAGAGGTAGGTCGCCTTCTATCTGAAAAAGACTCGAAGACCACAACAGATACACTGCCTATTTTAAGTCGCGACGGCTACGAAAAAACCGACAAATCTACCCCATCCCCCGGCGAACCCCTCGTCGAAATGAACGGCGTCCGCATCTCCTACGGCGCAAACTCTGTCCTAGGAGACTGGCACCAGTCCACTACCTCCTCCAGTACCCCTTCCCTCTCTGGCCTCCACTGGACTGTCCACCGTAACACCCGCTGGGGCATCTTCGGCGCCAACGGCTCCGGCAAAACCACTCTCCTCAGCCTCGTAACATCCGACCACCCACAAACCTACTCCGCCCCCATCAAACTCTTCCAGCGCTCACGGCTCCCCTCGCCAGGCACCCCAGGCATCTCCATCTTCGAGATCCAGGCCAGGATGGGACATGCGAGTCCAGAAGTGCATGCGCTATTTCCTAAGCGATTGAGTGTGGCGGAAGCGCTGGAGAGCGCGTGGAGTGAGACGCCGATTTCGCGGCCGATGTTTGACGAGGGGGCGGAGAGCAAGGTTGAGGCGGCTTTGAAGTGGTTTGAGCGTGAGATTCGACCGAGTTTCCAGAGCCAGAAGGAAAGTGATGGGGGGCTTGAATGGGCTCGACAGACGTTTTTCGGAGAGATTTCGTTTTCCGCCCAACGCGTAATCTTGTTTCTGCGAGCTACGATTCGGAATCCTGATATTGTAATTTTGGATGAGGCGTTTAGTGGGATGGATGATACTGTGAGAGATAAGTGTTTGCTTTTTCTTAGCTGGGGGGAGGGCAGGGAGGTGGATGAGGGGGGTAGAGTTGTGGAGACGGGGAGAGAGGATGGGGCGGTAAAGGGATTACAGGAGCATCAGGCATTGCTTTGTGTTAGTCATAGTAAGATGGAGGTGCCTGGGTGTGTGAGGGAGTGGGTTTGTCTGCCTGAGCCCGGGACGGGACCGCCGAGGTTTGGGAGGTTTGATGGGCCGATTGAGTTGGATGAGGGACGCTGGAGGGAGGTATGGGGAGAAGTTTAGATACTTTTTACATTCAACATATTATGTCTTCTATCAATTGGCCTACATATTTTTTTCATCCTGCTTCACATCCTTCTCCTGACCCACTTTCTGCGCCTTCTCTAAAATCTCCCCCGCCAACCTCTCAAGATAAAACCTCGCCATATCCCCTGGTATATCCCTGAATGCCCTTACAATCTTTTCCACATCCCTCCTCCCATTCTCGTACGCTTGTAAATCTCTGTTGCCATAGACATCCTTGCCCGCCGCATAGCCCTTATCCAGGCCCCTCCAAAACACGTTTACCGCTACACTAACACCATCCTCGGGTGTTGCTGTGTGACTCCACATAGGAGGAATGAAGAGGACGTCTCCGGGCGCGAGAGACGCTACGTGCGGGTGTGTACGACGTAGCTTGTGGTTTTTGGACGTCAGGATATCGGTGTTTGACGAGGAGCCTCCTGGTGGGAAGTCTAAGAGGGAAACATCGGAGGGTGGGTAGAGAAACAGTGTCTTTTTACCGTGGACTTGGCATAGGATGTTGTATAGGACGTCGTAGTGTAGCCATAGAGACACTGGACCTGAAATGCGAAGCGGAGAGCTGTGATAGTTTTCCTTGACTACGTCACATACATTTGGGATTCTAAAGTCATTAGCGATGCTTGGGAAGTCTTCTTCAAGGTTTGTAGGCAATTTGTTTGGTTGATTTGATGATACAGCACGTAGGTATTCATGGGAGCCATTTGCGATTCCGTCGAGGAAGGCTGTTGTGGATTTCTTCACGTAGGAGAAGTTTTTGTCCTTGAACGTCATCCGATCGGATGAGCAATTGTGGACCACGATTTCCCTTTCTGGACCAATTTTCTCTTTCAGGTAGTCCAAAGTCCAGAGGTCTGTGCACGGACCAATGTCAAGGCCGGTGATGATGGCGGGCTTCGAGGAGGCAACGAGTCTCGCAAAGTCATCTGACGAACTGACCTGGATCTTTGGGATCTCGGCCGTACATGCCGCCATCACAGGCCTCTTTTTCTCACTTGCCTTCTCTCGACGACCATCACGTCTTGTTTCAGCTGCATTCGCTTGTCCTATGCCTTTTGTGTCTGCTGTGCCGCTGCCAGCCTGACTCGGCTGAACACGACGCCACGACTTGGCCCCTTGCGTAGCGCCAGGGAGAATGGATATTGGATCTTGGTTCCAGTAGCTGCCCATCGAGAAGCATACCGCTCCTCCTCCTGCAAGCACAATCTCGCCTCGAGAGGATGAAACGGCTCCTACGCCCACGAATAAAGGCCACGACGTCTGAGGCGAGACGTGCATGCTGGGACGTTCCACTTGAATGATCGTGTCTTTGCATGTCAAGAGCAGAAAGTCGTCTGATAGACTGTGGATGTGCTTCTTTGAAACACCTCCAATCACCAACAGAGCATCGTTCCAGGGCACTAGGACAGAGCCTATACGCGCGTGTGCAGAATTTTTCAGGCTACTGCGCACGTCATTGGTGCGGTCCTTGAAGCTCACTCGTAGTTTTGGTGTGTCGGAAATGGACCACTCCCATAAAGCGTCATCAACAACCACGCCGCTCTCGTTGCCGCCTCCTGTGAGAAACCCGCAGTTTCTAGCTGAACTGATCGTACACGTTGCGGCACCAAAACGTGGAGATGGGTGCGGTCCGTCGACAGGAATGCTGTGCCAGCCGGTGTTGGCAGTCCACAGAGCACAGTAATCGTTGGCGTCAAGTACTATGCCGTCACTGGCTTTGCCGCCAAATACTAACACTCCATGCGTCTGTGCATCTCCAGATCCTAGTTGAACAGCGACTGCTGAGTGACGATAACGAGCTGGCACAAGATCATCTGCTTTGGTCCAAGTTCCATGCTTGAAGATCCAGCAATCTGCGCATGCTTGGGTGGGCGACCCACGTCCTCCGACCAACAACGCCTCACCATCTTGCATCGATGTGATAGTATGGCACATACGTGCAGTAGGTAGCAGATCACCAGGTTGAATGGCACGATCCTGGTCAGAGTCCTCCTGTCTCAGCATGTCCATATCGGCGAGACGGGTCTGCGTTCCTTGTCCTCCGTGAAGGGCCACTGTATCCTTGTCCAGTGCAAAAGCCGTCAGGAAACGGCGCGGCGTCAAGGTAGCATCATTGTGCTGCTTCCAACAATGCAAGGTAATACTTCCCACATCGGTACCATTCACACACTCCTTAGTGGCTGTCTCTTTGTGGATCGGCTCATTTGACCCCTGCGTTTCCACGTTGGAAGCCACAAGCAGGAAATAATGGCCGCCGAATAGCGCAAATTCCTCCCACTCGTCAAAGGGCTCGGTAGCATTGATCGTGCGTCTGAGGCTAGGAGGGGTAAACGAATCATCAGACCAGAGGTCCCACAGATTACGAGCCATGACAAGCGTTGGCCAACCGGCATTGCGGAACCGAGCTGCTTGTTGATCCAGTGACGAATGTAGCTTAACCGCTTTGATTGATGCCTGCAATTTGTCAAAGTGAGAGAGCATAGTTTTAGCAAAGGGGTGTTCTGGGCCTTGAGGAAGATACTGTTCTAGACGGCATCGAGTCAGTGCGGGACGGGGTATATACAGATATGCAGGATCCTGTTTTACCTAGTATACAGAAACGGGCTACGATGGTCAGTAATTCCCGTCAATTAGGTCTTCGAGCCGACATACCGTCTCCGATGATGCTGGCCCACTGTATCAGTGCATCAGAGTCCTTGAGCGGCATGTAAGTCACAGACACTTCGGCGACGAATAAGATCGAGGTCGCCGAAATATCAAACTCGGCTCGCAGAACTCTTTCGAGTGTTGCAAGATCTTTGAGGTCGCAGCCTAGCGCCATATAGCCGTCACTGCGGAGAAGTATAGGCTGCTCGGTCTGGCGGAGCTTGGTCTTCAACAGGGCGTTTCGAAGGAGGTCATTGCTTAGCATGCGATCCCGCTTCTTCTCCATCAATTGCGGATAGTCAACATCCACAAAGGCAGCTGATCGCGCGAGAGAGGGATACCTGTGCCAGAACTGGAAGGGCAAGGGATCACTCCTAGGGGTCAGTGTCGTCTGGAATAAGATGAGCTGATGCCGAATGTCTTACTCACTATCCACACCCAAGATTCACAACGACTTTTGATTTTCCATTTTCTTCTTCCAGGAAACGATGGACTGCCTGCTCGATGGCGTGCATTCGCAGCCAGTAGCCGCGGTTGATGAGCGGGTCTTTTTTGGACATGGTCAGTATGCTTGATTAAAACACCAAGAGGGTGGACCACATACTGCGACGAACAAATTTTGGCACAAATGGCTCATAAAAGTCTGGTTCATGGCTGAGATACAGTTTGGAAACGCTTCTCTTGGATACAATGCTACTATCATTCGTCTGGTGCTACGTCAGTCCCGTGACTGTGAAAAAGGGTGGCGGTGGTGAGGATAGTGGACTGCCTCACATTCATAATATCAATATCCCTTCTTTCACGTAGGGACTTCTGGTTGCCTTTGCGCTTAGCAGAGCCCCTCTTGGGCCGCGCACCGGTATCCGTCACCATGTCTGGGTTGGAGTTGCTCGTAATGTGAAGGGATAGTTACTGAAGAGTAATGTTTTTGCTGGGCTGGTGCCTCAGCCACAACGTGGGGCTGAGGCTGACGTCGGGATCCCTGCATGCGCGTGAACCATGGCCGGCAGGTGGAAAGTAGCTACATACAAGTTGCAAATAGTCTCTAGGCATCTCCTTCTGCGCATTCCAAGCTCTGTACGGATATATCAGCTACTTCATCGCCATCGCTTTGGCACACGAGGATATTTTACACGTCGCCCACAGGGCTGACCGCTCACAAACGGCTGCCCCAAGCTCCACTTGGCTGTCATCTGGGTAGCTCACAGCTATTACAGCTACAGCAACAACTACTTTCACACAGCATCCACGACACCAAGAGCGATACACTCGGAATCTCTCTGTAGCCATGAACTTTGTTACATTCAACCAGGATCACAGCCACCTTGGCGTCGGTATGTCGTGTGTACACCTGTGGCGGCATCGAAACTGACATAGTTCACTCACCAGGCACCACAAATGGGTACCGTATATACACAACCGACCCGTTTAACAAGCAGTCCGAGTCGCGCGAAGGAGATGTTTCCAGCCTTGAGATGCTCTTCTCAACGTCGCTAGTTGCGCTCACATTGTCGCCCCGAGTGTTGCGGATACAAAACACAAAGGTTTGTTGCATGGCAACCTGCGCTGTCCTGGCTAGGCACTGACAAGGCCAAGAGACACTCCACGATATGCGAAATGACCTTTAGGACGGCCATCCTTGCGATGCGGATGAACAGGAAGCGGCTAGTTGTCGTTCTGGAATCAGAGCTCTACATCTACGACATAAGCAACATGCAGATGCTCAAGACCGAGAAGACGTCACCGAACCCCAACGGTAAGACGACCCAGCCAAATGATTCACAGCTGCTAACATATGTAGCCATATGCGCCCTCTCTGCGTCATCAGAAAACAACTACCTCGTGTTCCCGCTGCCCACAAAAGCCGCACCTGCCACCTTCCAACCACCCTCTCATGCGCCACCCAAGACTGATCACATCGCGCCTACAAGTGGAGAGGTATTGATATATGATGCAACCAAGATGGAAGCAGTCAACGTCATAGAAGCGCACAACTCGCCGCTGTCGTGTATTGCGCTCAACAGTGATGGCACCCTGCTCGCGACAGCATCGGAAAAAGGCACTATTATTCGCGTTTTCTCGATTCCAGATGCGCAGAAACTATACCAGTTCAGGAGGGGCTCCATACCAGCGAGGATATACAGCATGTCGTTCAACTCGACCTCAACACTATTAAGCGTCTCCTCGGCAACTGAGACGGTACATATCTTCCGTCTGGGTGCGCCCAATAGCAGGAGTAATAGCGTGTCTTCGGGACCTACGCGACCAGGAGGTTCTGTCCATCAGCGAAATAGTAGTCTAGCAAGCGAAGAGGCATCTGACGAATTCGGTGCTAGTACAGCAGATATGGCGCCTCCAGAACGAAAAGCAATCAACCCCACTTTTGGAAGCTTGATACGCCGCACATCTCAAACGGTCGGAAAGTCATTCGCTGCTACCGTGGGAGGGTACCTACCCAATGCAGTAGCAGAGATCTGGGAGCCCTCGCGCGACTTTGCCTGGGTCAAGATACCGCGCTCACCCAACAGCTCGTCGTCGGGCCCAGTAAGGAATGTGGTTGCGCTCAACAACAACGGGCCTCAGATCATGGTTGTCACTAGCGAAGGCAGCTACTACGTCTTCAACGTCGACCTCGAAAAGGGAGGCGAGGGCACTCTATATAAGCAATACTCGTAAGACACATATTTGCTTGTTCTTGGTTGACTTTTGCTAACGTCGACAGTCTTCTCGAACCGAACGAGCTTGCAGCAAGCAACTCTCAAGACCTACCAGAATAGGCTTCCCGCTTTATGGATTTTCTTATCTGATTTGTGAATGTGTTAGTGGCGTCTTGCTGCATTGCCTCTGGTGTTTGGTGGTCTCGTATTATTCCCCGCGGATTGGCGTATTCTTGTCTTTGGTAGTGCCATAGCCCACACTGACGTACTGGCGCATACTTTGCAGCTTTGTTATACAGCAATATATGTATCCTGTTTGTGTCTAACGCTTTGTACCTCTGGTGATGTCATTGAATATTATATCTGGAAGCTATACTGCAGCATCGTGCATGAACAGATATCGTGAGTGTGAGGTGCGGCGATCTAAATGCAGCAGGCCCGCAGCGGGCGTGATTAGCGCAGCCCCAGACCCCGCCCCTGCGTCATTGGCTCTCTTTTGACAGCTCCCAACTCCGCTGCCTGATCGGGAACCATACTTGAACCTTGACAAACATCGATTCCTTTGATCACTCCACGCATCCCCTCTCTCTGTCTTTTCTCCTGCCACTACATACGTCCTACACAACTTCACCACCTGCAGCAAAGATCAAGCCCCCAAAACATGGTCCAAACAAATACAACGGGCAACCCGCTCAGCGCGGGTTCGCTCGCGTTGTTCATGGCCACTTCACTACCTAAAGGCGAGGCATCACAGCTCAAGAACAGTACAGAGGCCGTCGCACTGGCAGTCCATGCTGGCATGCTTGCCGTCGGTTTCCGTCTCATCGGACTAGGCGAAGACGAGCGCATAGGTAAGCATTCATGTCCTCTACTTGTCTGGTTACCTATCATAACTTAGATGCTCACAGAAGCGCATGCAGACGCCGAAGACCCAAAAGAACTACCTGCACAATGGAACTCTTCATCCTCGTATGCATTCCGATATGCACACGCACAGTCAGCTATGGAGTTTCTCGTCAAGGTCAACAGATTAGGAGGCAAGGCCGTTGTCTTCGCGCTGGCCGTGGGCGACGACAAGACAACACATTTCGAGCTCACCACAAAAGACTACCTCTCCGAGTCACAATTACCCTTCAGCGTCCCTGAAGGAACGTCAATAGAGGATACATCACAAAAACTGCAAGACCTCTTCATCTCACCAGGTCGGCTGAACGATCTTGGCTCGCTGCTCAAAATCTCCGTGATCCAGAAGCTGGCGCCACGTTTGAACAAGCCGGGCTATGAGGAAAGCACAATAGATCAGGAGCGCACACCGACAGCAGATCGACAGGATCCCCAACGAAGTGATCCTCCCAATCCGCGGCAGCCATCGGCTGATCCTGACCCCGCGCGACCCCACCCGTTCAATGATCCCCTTGCCATTCCACCACAGTCCGGCCGACATCTGCCTGAACCCATATCCGGTTTCGATGATGAACTAGACTTGAACCGTCGGCCAGGTCGTCTCCAAGACAACCGGAATCCCATCAACATTGGTCATGACGACTTGTATCCACAGGGACTCGGGCCCAACGATCCTCTACGACCACATCTAGCAGGCGGATTACCAAGACCAGGTGGTTTTGGTGGCGGCGGTATGCACCCTACATTCGATGATCCGCTGTTTCGTGGTCAAGGTGGACAAGGCGGCTACGATCCAATGGCTCCTCCGGGCGCGCGATACGATACGTTTGGGCCAGGAGATCTGAGAGCAGAGGATAGAGGACGAGCTCCCCCCTTTCCCGGTGGCGGTGGTGGTTTCGGCGGCCGGCCACCGAATCCGTTTGGAGGCTTTGGGGATGGCGATTTTATCTAAGCAGGTCAATATTAGTGAATGCTAAAAGCATTTGATGGGATGATGGATGTTGATGATGCGAGGAAAAGTCGGCGAGTAACGAATCTTATGACGACACCTGATCAGTACGGCTGACGACGCGCGTGCGGCACAGTTGGAGCTGCAGTGCCTCGACATGACAATCTGCATGGGCCGAGGCACCACGTTTGCAAAATCAACCCAGCCTATGTAGCAACATTGTACAAACAAATCTCATCTCCTGATGCGTAATTGCACACAGGCCCTGCCGCTCTTTTTTCTGTTCGTGCAAGACCCGCCCTATCTTGCCTACCCAAGATGTGTGCCCAGTGCGTTACCACTGTTGGAGAAAAGGAAAACGAGACATCAGGTTGTCAAAACCTACTAACTGTACCTATGGCATACACACGTCGTTCTCAATCGAAGTTCATGCAATCATCCTTATCACAGAGCGAATAATGACTTGCCTACCAACACTGCCTATCCTGCCCGTTCTTTGTTCCTGCCTCAAGCACAGCACAGCACACAAGACAATCCACAAGACCGGCAGCGTGTTTCACCATATCCAAAAAGTTGAATGCAAGCAGGCTGTGTACAGCATGTGTAGCGCTTGGCTTGGCCCTTCTGTCTCACATATATATTCAAAGCTGGTTGAAGTGGGGAAAGGAGGGGGGGTTGGTTCTTTAGCATGCGGTGCAGACTGAAGAGTGGTCTAGAGTATACACGCCTGGGTCGATCTTGTCTGTTTTGCGTATGGATTGAAGATCGAATGATGCGTTTTTGTAGGATCACTGACGATGTATGTATGTGGAAAAGGTACCTCGGAATTCGCTTCCGCGTACTGCTCTTGGAAGGTCGAGTGGTGCGGTGGATGTGTGTGGGGGGGGGGGGGGGGGGGCTGCGATTGCGAATCTGCAACTCATACATGGGCAAATCGTTTTTTTGGAAAACAGGCTAGGCAGAAGTTAGTGTACCAAAGTCATTTTCAGTCAATCAAACAGAGGTTGTCAACAGCAAGATTTCCTCTGATTGGTAGAACCAAAGTTTGGTACGCTAACTTCTACTTATCCTGTTTTCTAAAAAAACAATTTGCCCATGTATGTCTGCAGCGAACGCGCTTTTTTGAAGAGAGACGATTTGGTAATGTTGGGGACAATTCACGCACATTTGCAGCGCGAGTGCAAAGGCTTGCGGTAATAGGTAGGTGCTAGGCTCCCTCCCAGTCACAAAAGGGGACCGGGGGGGGGGGGGGGTGAACAATGGGCTGAGTGGGTAATAAGGACAAGTATCAACATCCCACGCAAGTACCTGGCTGACCACTCCTCCTACATGTTGCCTTAGTCCCCTCCACTTCGCTATACTCTTACAGAGAAAAGTACCGGTAGAATCACGCGGTGTGGCGCGCTGCTAGGCAGTCCTTTCGCCAAGCAGCCGCCCACGAGCCTGTAGCCCTTGCCCAAGTCATCCTAGTTTTTTTACGTGGTGCTCATCTCAGCCCGGGTTGCGGTGCCTTGACAGGAGATGTGGGAAGATGGTGAATTTACCAGGCAGTTGGGTCGAACACGGCTCGCATATTCTTGGGTTTCAAAGGGTTGCCCTTTGGCAGTTGCGGCGAGAGGGACTCGAGGAGCATTCGTCATATACTGCCGGTGGCTCAAGACACCGGGCAAGAAAAGAAGCGACTTGGTCCATGGCATTGACTACTGTTTTTTTCTGGGACCTCTAGTATCGGCGTCCTTGGTGGGTGCGTGTGAAAGTCTTGTGTTACACCAGACCGTGCTGTTGGCAAGGGAGGAGACGTGTGGGGGGAGGAGCGAGAGCAAAAAACTGCGCTTGCACGGCGCTTCTACCTAGGCGCGAAAGGGCGGGATGCGAACGACAATCCTTATCGTATCGGATTCATGCCTTCCTGAAGGATCGGTGCAAAATTCGTCCACCACTCCCGCGCAAGACTTTTGTTGCCTCACTTTTCTGCCGTGTGACGGCCGCATCCATGGAGTAAGCCTTGTAGTTCTCCTTTTTGTAGCATCTCCAGCATATTTTCACTCTTTTTTTTCCCTTGGCTGACAAACTCGTGTCGTTGTACACGCCCCATCCCGGTTGACTAATCCGTTGATAGGCTGGATGGCGGTACCGGTACACGAAGTCCAAGGAACATGTCCCCACCGGACATCAATTAATCCGGTCAACCGTAAGGACATATATCGACGGTTGTGTATTTACCGGAAGCATACAGCCTTGCGTGCCTTGGGGCGCTTGAAGGGTACAAAAATCCCGGGTGCCGGCATACCCTTCGCATGGCCTTGCCTTCCGCGAGCCGTTGTCTTGTACACGAGGAGACTCTCGCAGGCACAAACGCTTAGGGGAGAAATTTTGCCGCCATTTGCACCAACGGTAACGGCGCAATGGGCCTGCCGATTGCCTGAAAAAGCGAATACCCACTCAAGTATGCGGCCTCATTTATGCAATTATCCCTCTTTTCATACCCCTTGCAAGTGATTTTAGGGGCCGAACACAAAGCCATCGTTCATCCTGTTGGTTGCAGTGCCGATCAACAGGCGCCGGGCGCTTAATCAATGGCCACAAAAAGACAAAGTACTCCACTCTTGGTGACGATGTCTATATGCAAGGTGAAGTGTTAAGAGTTTCTGGGTCCAGGCTGTTGATATGCGCCGCGCATGAAGTTTTTTTGTCGCAAATTTGCTGTCGTTTCTGTTTGGCTATGTTTCTGAATTCAGCGTATTGGGCTTGATTGCCGTGACTTTGTTGGCAGCGGCCATTGCCTATAGGCTAGACTAGGGAGCTGACCAACGTTTTGTGCAAACACACTCTTGCCGGGCTTATGAATGTATGCCCGTCGGCACACTACTGGACCAAAGGCTTACGTGTGATAGCCATGGACTTGCTAGACATACAGGTGGTTGCATGCCACGCAGTCGCTACCAGTAGAGTGGACAGTGTGTCGTTGTATGTGGTTGCAGTACGCGATGTGAGCATACATTGCAGACTGGACCTTGATGACTTGCTTGTTATTTGTGTTTCGGGAGCTCGTACGATGACGGGTCAGGGAATCAGGGGTGGTGCTTCCCCGCAAGCGAGATGAAGGGGATCTAGTTCTCTCCCCACGGAGCGCAAAGCCCATCCTCCATCTACGCCCTGTCTGCGTTCATCCCAAAGTCGCTTGACACGATCGTGCATTCTCGCCGCATCATGAGACCAAGTTGAAGATCTCGGAGAAACAGCCGGTTGTAGCAAGCAAGATGGTTGCGGGATATGCCAATTACCGGCCCGATCTGGCCGTGCCACAACGTTGCGATCTTAGTAGTAGAAAGGGGGCCGGGGGGCATTCATGGCGTAACGCCATCAACTTGACTTTCTTTTTGTCCGTGTGATGCCCGACCTGAGTGGCTCAAATACCGACGCCATTACGTGTATTTGACGGGTTAACCGCAAAATTGCCGAAGCTTGGTTGAAGAAGTATCAAGCGCCAAGAGCTTTGTCTGTTTGAAGACAGGCCCCGGGCTGCGAACACGCCGAGGCTGGTTATGATAGGTGATTGAGGATGCTGTCAACGTAATTCCTGTTCAGATTCAAACTTGGTCGTTCGGCGTTAACATTAAAACATCCGTTTGCCGATAGGCTGGGGAATAGGACCGACTGCGCTTGAACCAGTCTTTGTCGCGCCAGACTAGGCCATGCAGATACAACAGGTACATATACACTATATACATACACACATGGACGTATTCCTGATCCGAGGAGTGCAGAGTGAGGTCGCGCAACAGCCTCGCCTGGCAAATGTGTGCAGGTCAGCTTGGGGGCAGAGGCTAACCGTGTAGAGGATGCAGTTCGCCGCCTTCCTATTCTATCGTGGGTGGTATTTTGCCAAGGCGCTGCACTGCGTTAGTGCGGTAAGTGTTCCCAGCTCCCGGATTTTTGGGTGGGTTTCCTGCATATTCTCAAGGTCTGTGATTCCACATGGACGCTGCTCGGCCCACGTCTGCTTCTGGAGAGTGGTCCATACACGCGCTCAAGCATATCATTGGTTGGGGAAGCCGACAGCCGTGTCCGAAAATAGTGGGCCAGCCCTAGGGCACTCGAACGATTGGCTCGGCCGGGCTGACGTGATGGGCGTTATCCTGATAATCATCAAGCGAAACCAGGAATATACTCCATTATTCTCCGTTCTGATGCCTGGGGGACTAGCCACGCTTGACATCACCATCATTATCATCATCATCATCACCATCATCATTAGAGGTAAACACGGAATCCGTCTCTCTGTGCTTTTTTTTTAGCACGCCTTACGTACGTATGTAGATATTTCCATTCGCAAAGTCACCGACTTTTGGTAGCGAAGACCGTAACTAGTGACCTGCCCCGTCAGTTAAAGGATCGCGCATCGCAAGGGAGGAAATCCAACTGGCTGCTTGGCTAGCCTCGCAAGGCTCTGTTGTGGATTCCCCTACTAGACGTATCGTCTCGGCACTAACAACCCAAGCCGAAGAGTGGGTGGACCGCCTAAATTATGAGTAGCTGTGACTTTGCGCAGCCTCAATCCTGTTGCCTGCACCGGTTAACCTAATGTGAATACATGCCGTGGTACTATAACACCTCCCTGCTGCGCGATTCTCTGGGCATAAAAAAAACTCGTGATACCGCCCATGGTGCAAGTGCGCGGCAGCAGAGCAGTTGCCGTGCGACGTTGGTTTTAGCAGTGTTGTACATGGCTCTAGCGAGGCGGCGTCTATCGCGGAGGCACACGCGCGGCGATGCGCTTCGCTAGTAAGGATTCAGCGGCTCGCGCGGGTGGCGGAAGCATCGCGGCTACTGCAGCCTGGTTAAACGCCGTAGCGCCGCGTACCTGGTGATTTGCGCAACACGGCGGCAGAAAAGTCAACATGATGTGCAATGGCGTGCTGTTGCGTCAGATGCGTTACCAGCACCGTGTTTGCGGTGTCCCAGCAACCTGTCCGTCAATTTGTGCCAGCACGATCGTGTACGGGTACCCACCTCCTGTCCTTTTGAGAAATTGAAAGACGCGAAGCCACAACAACCCCGAGTGTTGAGATAGAACTGACCACAACTCCTTTTGGTCCATGCATATCGGAAATCTACAGCGCCCCGTTTGCTGCCCTGTCAATAACGCAAATCGTTTGCCAGGATACCGCGACTGTGCGTTTGGGGGCCTAACGCCTCTATTCCTTCCCTTCCGCAGATGTCCGCTGTGGGGGGGCTTGCAGCGTACGAGAAGCAGGGCGTTTTGGCTGCTTCATTCCATGATGCGAATGCAGGTACCTGCTTACCACGTTTGACTGTCCTTTGGGAAACACCTCTAGGTGAAACTCCATGTCTTGAGAATAGAGACACCTGGTCAAGCCACAACCACCACAGGTCCTTGCATCTTAACGCTAGAAATGTGACAAAGGGAGGCAGTAAAGTTGGGTCCAGCGTCATTCTTGTCCACGCAGTGTTTCCAACAGCCGCGTCTTTCTTTGCAGACATGGGATGGCTGGTCGCTTCGCGGATTACTGGCTCCTTTGATTGCACATGGATCCCCTTACCAACTGACGGCAAGCTTGAAATCAACGTATGACGCTGTTGGTTCTATATTGCAGGAGCTGAAAGGCTACGTCAACGGCCATGCACTGAGTGAACGTGATACCGTGTGGTGTTGCCATCAGCGGCGCCCATCGGCCCTGGGGGAGGCCGATAGCCGGCAACGACGGCTGATCTCAGGCATAGGCAGAATCAGGCTTGTCTGCACACGGTTGCCGTTGGCCTGATGTATTGCTGTCCAATGAGGCTGTGGAACCCACAACTCGTATTGATACGCCGGGAGTGCTGCACATCAATACTCGTGGACTCTAGAGTCAATCTGGACTCCATTGCGAACATGTGCCGATGTTACAGTGGCCCATCCAACGACCCGACTGCGACGCAATGCAGTAAAATGTCTCAGTCGAGATGGGCTTGACGAGCCGCAGGAGAGCCAGTCCAGGTACAATCCTCCGCGGCAGGGCAGACGGCTTCAATACTTGGGGGTGGAGGGGACAATAGCTAGCCTGGATTGGGGGGCCTCTCCATCCAGCCGAAGAATGTGTGCCGTCACTCGCATTCGAAGCACGTCACATGAGTGGCGCCGGGTATTGTTCGGGAAGCGTCATGCCCACGCCAGATGCCCCTTCTTTTGCAGTACTGGTACCGTCGTTCTGAATGCAAATGCCAATGCGTATACTATATGGCGACGCGGCTGTTGCTCGTCTTACGCACCCATTACCCAGCGGCAGAACAAAGAGAGCGACTGCTGGGGCCAGAGAGCGCGCGCAGCTGCATGTGTGACTCGGCCCAGACTGGCGGGTCGGGCAGCAGGCGGCCGTTATTGCGATGACGGGTTCGTGCAAAGCGGAAGAGAGAGTTAGACGCAGAGACGCGTTCGAACAAGGAAGACGAAACGGGGAGGTCGCTGGGGGGTGTGCGGGTGTGCGAGTGTGCGAGTGTGCGAGTGTGCAAAAGGGCTCTGGTGCCGTGACGCAAGCAGCCTAGCGCGCTCCCGCTCTGCACCCTTCCAACCTTCCAGCCAGCCGACGTGGCTCGAGCCAGATAAGACGAGCCCAGACGGCCATACATTAAGCGCCCGCCGCGACGCTATCCCGCTAGTCTTGGGGCAAACGGCTAAGTTGCAGCCAGCTCTTCCAGGGATTGATATGCCATGTGGGTCGTGAGGGATGTGAGACATGGTAAAGCACTGCAGCACTGTGCGAGCCACGGTCGCCCGCTGTCACTGCTGTCAAAGCCGCCCCAGACCAACTACAACAAGCGGCCAGGTAATATCACTCTCCCTCGCAACCGAAGCACCCTGCGTCTAATTCTGTACGCCCGTGAGCCTCGTCGCTGTGCCACAGGTCGCAGCGTATCGTGGGCCAGTCAGATGCGGCCCGCCTGCGTCTTGCTCAGCGAGGGCGCTTATTATGCACCATGCCTGCACCATTTCACAAACAGACGCATCCATGTCGTCTTGGACTGCTGGGTATGGGCCGCGGTTCGTGGCTTGCGGTAATGGTCCCCGTGTCATCTCTGCCTCAGCTGGCTTGTACAGAAAGACGTTGTGGGCAATCCATGCCGGCGTGTGGTTGCCACGAACTGCCCTTGGTGGCGTTTCCACAGCTACCCTGAACCCAGAGAAATGATGCCACACTCAGGACATCTCTTGTGTGAGGGATTGGCGGTATAGTCGGGCTGAATGTGATCATATTGGCACTACGTGCAAGAGGGCCCAATGCGCATTGAAGCCAAGCACCCTCACTATGTCACTCCACTTTATCTACCACTCTCACGTCCTTTCGAGCGTCTCAAAAACTCCAAAAATGCAAATGTCCACCCACGCCAAAAAAGAAGCAATGTCATCCAAACCCAAAAACTAAAAACACTTGCTGCCATCTGCCATGCGAACCTCAAGAGGGGGTAAACGATCGTGTTTCACAGATGCGGATTGACGTCTCCGGAACTTATGATCTCCATACGACGAGAACATCCATCACTCTTATGCCTAGAGAATTGTCAATGACATGGACAAGCAAACTTGTTCGACTGTTCCTTACCTTGTCAACGTGTCCTTGCGACCAAATACAGCAGAGCACTTCTCACACTGCCATGGCCTCTTCTTCTTGTGCACACATTCGTCGTGTCGTATCAAGTCCGCTCTGCGTACAAACTCCTTTCCACACACTTCGTGAGGACATACATGGTCTTTCCTGCGGACTGGCTCGTGTATGAGCATATGCTGCGTCAGGTTGTGTTTCCTGGCAAAGCCCTTATCAGGACAAAGTTTGCACAGGTATGCAGCATGAGCTGGATCGGTATGTCTGCGGTTACGAGTTTGTCTGCGTTGTACGGCTGTGACGGCGAGGTTGGGACGAGCTTTTCGAGACTGTGGGCTGTGCATGCTCCCCTCTGATGGTGTTCTCTCGTAGACCACATCGTTGTAGTTGTACATGGGATTCGGGTCGTTTCGGAGCATGGCTGGTGATGGATATGCATTGTCGTACGTATACATGCCTGTGCTAAGCCGTTCTGGCGCTACTGTGAGCGAAGATTGCCTCGAGCTTGCAAGTCTATGCATTTGTCCTGGACTGTCTGTACTGAAGTGAACTTGTGAGTTCCATCCAGGAGTTTCGACCTTCACTGCGCTAGGGTACGCGTGCTCTGAGCCATCATGGGAGAACGCCGACATTTCGCGTGTATATGACAGAGACGAACGTGGAGATACTTGTGTGGATTGCCAGGGCAATGGTGAGCGGGACACTGGATAGTCTAAAGCCCCCGAGAGATATGGGTTGGCAAAATCTCCTGACGAAGGTACGTTTGCAAATTGGCTATTCCAGTTCGGTGAAGGCTGAGGTGATGGAGGCAGACCATTTGGGAATGCGGGCTGAACTTCGTATAGACCGAGGCCTTGCGGGTACTTGGACCGCGACTCTCCTCGCCCTGGCGAAGGGTAGGGCGATTCCATTAGGGCGCCTGTCTCTGGAGCACGGAGTTGGTAGGGCGATTTGAAGGGTGGCGTAGGTTGGTCCGGGTACAACATGATGAAAGAACAGAGGGAACAAAAGGGAAACAATGTACAAAGTCTTTGAGGTTGGCCAAGGTGGTGAGGAGTGGAGGTAGATAGAGGGGATAGTGGAGTGCAGGAAGCTGAATGAAGAAGGTGAATGAAGGCTGAACCGAGATAAGTTATATTTGCAAGAAGCAGCAGCTGAGCAGCCTTGTTAGATCCAAGGTCAGACTTCGGTTTGTATGCTCCACCAGTGTATTCTCGAAGCATGCGTTCAAACAGTGGGCTTTTGAGTGTTAGGCAGACTCCCAAATTATGCTAGGCAAGACCAGCATGAACAAAGCTCGAGCCGCCTGCGCGGCAGCGCCTGTTAGTTCATGGGGCTATGAAGGAGTGTGCGTGTGCAGGGGCATGCAGTCGACAGTGGCTTGACCGGGGTAGCCAAGTGAACCACACTGTCGGGTAGCTAGACCTAAGCGGGCCGAACACAAAACCCTTGCGCCGACCGGACTTTGAGGCGGAAGAGGAGAGGGCGGTTGTATCCATGCCCGTGTGCGTCCTCCATGAAATTGTTCATCCTGGCCAACGTGCCCTGCGCGCATCCGCCGTTGATCGTTCGTTCGTTCGTTCGTTCATTCACGGCCCCAGTGTTGTGTGACTGCGAGACCCCAACACCACCATTCTCATGCGTAATTGCTTGACGACACTTCTGGACACGAAAACATGCAATGGTATTTGATTTTTTACCCACAAATTTGCTGCCTATCCTGAACATGCCTACCTCTATTCCCGTGGCTGGAAGCGCCGGCCCTCACGCGGCCGATGTACTCGCTTCGCGGTCCTCCCGGAGCTGCGACACCATCGCAGTAAGTTCTTCTACCTGGGTGGATAACTTGGCAACTAGTGTTCTCAACTGAGCATCTGATTCCGGCAACCCCGTTCGAGTCTGAGGCCGAATCGCGTGTTGAGCCCTTCCCATAGAATTGGGGAAGCTCGCCATTAGCAAGCGCGGCGAATTCACAGCCAACCGAGGGGCTCTTTTTGACGGGGCAGGTGACTGGGGACCGCTAAACGTCGTCATCTTGGCCTTGCCACTGCGAGGGTTGCAGAGCTTCTCAAAGGTCCAAATAACAAATACATGGGGCAGATGTGTCGCCTTGAGCATGACGATTCGGACACTCCTCAGCCGCTCAGAGGGCAAAATGAGCCGCAACGGGCGGATGACCAGCGGAATAAGATTCTGGAAGCCGGTCAGCCTTGCGACGGGGAAGCCGAGTGTGCGAGTAGCTTCAAGGGCCCACATGGGTTTGCAGTGCTGCTGTGTCGAGAAAGCCTGAGCGGCAGAACGAGGCTCGCAGGCAGGGCAACAACGGCACAGCGCCCACACAATGCCACTCCTCGACCAAGTCGAGCACAAATTTGGTTGGATATGAATGTGTCTTCTACTCTGATCATAGTGGCTGTGCCAATTGGCCGCTCAGCAGCCCGGCGCTTAATACCCGCTTTTTCGTCCCGATAATAGCATTACAAAATGTACGTACCAGTGGAGGCAGAAAGTATGTCAGCCTGTTTGAGCTTGATGCTTCAAGCACATAGACTGAGTAACTGTATCCATGCCCTGGTTAGTAATTTTTAAAGATCAATGGTTGGGGTGGACGAACACAAACGAGTATTCATCTCTGGCATGGTCCAAGACCTAGCGTTTGTCAGCTCTTTACACGAAATTCATCACATAGTGCACAGATCAGCACTATAACCATGCACCTCATAGTCTAGGGTGAAAGACACTGTTGTGGTGAAACTGAGGTTGAAGGTCAAGTGTGGCTGTATCATACCCCCCAAAAAATAATGGGCGGGAAAATTCAAGGAACCTCTCCATGTCATACATCCTAGGAGAGTAGCTCGAAATGAAGGGGGCGCAGTTGAATGTGGATCGTGGCTTGGCGTGCATAAAACATGTATGTCGGCTTTAGGAATGGGGAATCGACGACCAACGAAAATAATAAGTACCTTGCTCAATGAGTTACTCAAAAGCGATATTAAGCTAGTAATGAGGAGGATATTCGTCAAAGTGACAAAAATCAGCTAATACACGAGTCAACAGACGGCAAGAGGACGTTATAAATAATCCTACCATGACCGGAGGCCCAA
This sequence comes from Bipolaris cookei, assembly GCA_002286855.1. NCBI lineage: Eukaryota > Fungi > Ascomycota > Dothideomycetes > Pleosporales > Pleosporaceae > Bipolaris > Bipolaris cookei. The sequence continues at coordinate 361,130 of NRSV01000004.1, read as the reverse complement.
ATAACGGCGAACTGTGTATCGTTAATAGACAGCCGACATTTATGTTGAGAGACTGCTTACATCTCTTCAGCAACATCTGCCCAGGATTCTGTTAGTTACTAGTAAATCGATGGTGGTGGTAGTGTATCTGTCGTGCAGGTTCTGCAAGGAAGTATCAACTCACCGAATCCTAGATAACTCGATCTGACAAAGAGTCAGCGGGTATAATGACAGTATCCATATAGCTTCGCTCACCCAAAGAAAACTTTGACCAAGATCCAACACTAAGGGGGGCAAGTAAGTATATTACGGTTCAAGCGGAAGAGTCTGCAGGACTGACCATCTGTTTTGCATTGAACCTGCTATCGCGAGCTAGCAACACAAAGGTAGTCAAGAAACCTAGAAGTGACAATGAGTTAATATCCACTGTATTTTAGTACGCCTTCTTACCTAGGTACAAAATCACCACAAGTGATAGAAATTTGACAAAGTCCTTCGTCATCTCTGTATCCGATTTAGCGAAACCAAGCGAACACTGCACAGCAAGGTGCGCCAACCTTTTAGACAGGGGATCAGGGTTCCAAAATAACGATTGAGACTCAGCAAGGAGAATATACGTGGAACCAGGAAGAGCGCCTCCAGCCCAAGTACATCGTATGCCTGATCAATTGTCACAGCATGGCCTGTCGCCAAACCAACAACCCCTGAATGGATTTTAGATCTTGTCTCAATCACGTTTCTGGGGGGTCTCACTCATCACGCAGAATACAAAGCCAACAATCACTATGCTTATATCCCACGTCCACCTGTTGAGGTTAGATAGTACCAGATCGACTCAAACGGATAGGAATGTTACCAAAAGTCCGAAGCATAAAATGACGTCTGCCCGGCATCGATCCAATCTGCAAATTCATCATAAGCAAAGCTGGCAATCCATACGTATAATAGTAGCTCAGGAACAGTGATGCGGGTATTGTCGCGCCTCACTAGTACCGCGTAGTAGAGTGCTAAAAAGGCGGCGAAGAATAACGTCTCAAAGACTTTGAGGTATAACGGAACACGCAGACGGGAAAACGGATCGGCCTGTTTCCGGTTGTATCTCCTGGGCTTCTTCGCTGAGTGCAAGCTAAGGGTTTCCCAGAAGACGATCTCGCCCTTCCACAAGCCGTTGATGATCTTCTGGACCGGTTTCTGTGAAAGGAACTTTTTGGCACCTACACTGGTTCAGTCTCTGGGCCATATTGGTGTCAACACAAAGCTGTCAAAAACGTACCGGATACGGCGGCAAGTTCTAGAGCACTAAGATTTTCACATTGCGACATCAATGACCCGAACCGGGTCAGGGCGGAACCATTGTGGTTAAAGTAATCACCATTGGAAGTCGGCAGAAGAGGCGAGCGCTCATTTGGGTCCGCACTGCCAGCTCCATTCTGATGATCTTGCTGGACGCCCGCTGTATCCGGGCTGTTCGAGGCTGATGCAGGAGGCAGTTCAACCAGCAGGTACTCTATGATTTCTGCTTCCTTCAGATTTGTCAAAAACTGCCATGCAACAAATTCGCATGCGTATCCACGGGCTTCGTTGACCCCCAATTCGTCGCTGGTTTCTTCTAGGGCTGAAAAATGTCCTTTCAAAGCCCTGACTTGGGTCAGCTTTCTTTACGAGTATTATAGTCTACGTCTCTCTCGAGTGGTATAAAGCTGCTTCGACGTACATCAGGGCGGAGATTAGGGCTGGATGATCGACTCGGTCGGAAAGGTACTGGACGAGAACCTTGACGGCATGACCTTCCTGCGATCGACGCAGGTCTTCGAAAGCATGCGGTAACTTAATGTTGTGCTCAAAGAACCTATGGCTCAATTAGAGAACCGTGTCATTGGCACATTGCACCTCACAAACTGACTGGCATAACTCGTCTACCAAGCTCCCAAAATCTTCATTGCCGCTTATCTGGGGTATGATTATATCGCTGACTGGCCATGTCGGCGTAGGAGGTACCGAGACGTCTGGTTCTCTATGCATCGTCATAATTAATTGGTGTTGAGTATGGCAGAGTTTCGCGACGCGTGGGGTGCAGCATGCATCGCGCCGCCGTGGAGCGCGGCAATTCCCGCGTCATATTTTTCTTGGCAGCCTACTTCTTTCTTCCTTGGATGTTTCGTGGTCTTACAACACATGAGATAATGGCATAATTCTTTCAATATGTGATCTGTTCGACTTGTGTTTTAGGAATGATCATCACTGTTACAGAACGTGTAATATGGTGCTGGCTTGGGGACACTCGGCTAAGAATATTCAGGCACTTTCTATAATAGCTGCATAACCTGCAACAGTATAGTATGGCCATGGCCTGCTGAAGACTAGGTTTCTTCGGAACTATCCTAAATTCACGCATCATCCAGGATTTTACATTGGTCTTAACACCATTCGATCTATACTCTACAGGAACGAAATTCTAAAACTCTGCAATCACATGCCAGAGTAGTCCGCACGAAAAACCCACGACAGCTACTTCATACCCATGCACTTTTAGAATGCCAGCACTATACTATATAAAACATGAAAATTGTAATACTAAACGATTAACTCTTAAATTGCTTTACTCCCCTAAGCCACAGCAGCACCAGTGACATAACCATTGCAAATAATATACGCCTAGACAATACTCTTTACTAGAAGTGCGCGGTATATAATAATACCACCCCCCGCCTTAGAAGCCAAGACTCTATTATTAAACCTTGATGAAATCGCCAAAGCCGGCGCCAATACAGTTGTGTCAGATTTAGCAATCGTAGTAACTGCAGTCCCACTACTACTCTAATCTATACTTCCATTGGACGAAAAAGGTAACTCTTTAGGTTTAAGTACACTTCACAATCATGGGCAACAGGAGCCAAAGCCCTTATGATATGTCCAAACACACCAGAGATAGTAGCTAGAAGTGAACTCTGACAGGGAGGCGCCAAGATAACTCCATGTCAAGAATCAATATTGAACTGATTCATTTAATTTTCTGTCTTGGTAAATACACTAGATCAGATCAATCGTGTTCAGATACACAATGCAAAATAACATGGTATATATCAAAATCACCCCTTTCTACTGTACTCCCACGACCTCTCAGCTCTTTACATATTGCTTTCTATATAACTAATGTTCCTACCGCCTAAACCTCGTAGCCTACTCCCCCGTGTTGCACACTGCAAGTGTAAATCTTCTTAAAGAGTGAAGTGGCCTTCGCAAAGAGGCAAGAAGAACAAGGGTGAAGAATAGCAAGGGGTAAGAAGAACCAGAATGAAGAACAAAAAGTGGTAAGAACATCAATGCATAGAAGGAGGCATTCGTGATAGCTCTCTGGTATATAATACCTGCTTTCGTCTCATCCATTCCGTCTCTCCAACCATCAACCCTTTCCTTTTCTTTGACTTCAATGCACAATCAACACCTTCCCATCAGGCCCATAGCCTTTATCTCTCGCATGATCCACCTCCACTTTCACGCCCGATATCTGCTTCACACAGCTACCTGCCGCCGAACCAACATGTCCAAGCTTTGCTCGTATTGGCATAGTGCAGGTCCCGAGTACATCCAAAGGCAGGTAGGATGATGAGATAACTTGTTACGGTCTCAAGCCTCGGCCGATGAGGAAAACACTTTGGACTGACCAGAAAAGACGCCATGCATGACTTTGCTAACACGCGCAATCTCTGCAGGCTCTGCTCCTTACTTCATCCTCGACAGGCTACCTCTCATTGTCGCAGATCTCAGCTTGGTTTGTCAGCGTGATAGTTATCAGCGACGAACTCTCATCATCGGTCTGAACTTGTTACGATTCAAGGCGCCTTGAGAAATGATGCATGGGCAGGAGGGACAGCCAGTTTTATACTTACATTGGGAGTTGGACAATCTGGTTTGGTGATGATGAGTAGACCACCTGAACCTTTGGTTGAGGGAATGGGTAGCTGTTCATAATTTGGTTACCGAATAATAATGTTTTTGCACTTCCCACTTCTTGTATCAGTGACGTACTTTGGTTCTGCATTTTCTCTTGGCGCGCTCCTTCTGTAATACATCTTTGGCAATGGCAATGCGCCAATAGGTGGCCTGGGTTTGCTGTGGTAAATATACACTTGCCCGCCGGTGACCGCTGTTGCCGAGAGACATTCTGTGGCTGTTCAAACAATATGCAATTAGTCCTATTAGCAGAAGCCACTGGATACCAATCAATATAACCAGAATTTCTTACGTGGAAGCTACTGCATTATGAATCGCACGGGACATTAGAGCATAGGTTGGTAAGCAAGAATCGAGCTTTGATAGATGGCAACGTTGTGATGTTCGGTTGCAAACAGTACTGATTCGAAGGGAATAGAATTTGGGCGATATTGTCATCTATATGCTCTCACCTACAACCTTTTAGTATGAGGGTGACCAAGCATGAGCTGTAAAATGACAATATATATATGGCTCAGACTTGCCTTTTACAACTAGGCATCAGCGACTCCAAGCGTACATAGGCTGGCACCGTAGATTGGGTAGCCCTGGCCCGAGGAAACACGCTGGTGTCTCGCCGTTTGTTTGTCTTGTAATCATTGCGAGGGAAAGGGAAGAAAGAGACAAGTGACTAACCTCATTTGCCAAGCACATGCGTGCCTTTTGTTTTGCCTGTCTCCATCTTGGCGGTGCGGGCACCGAACTGAATCGCACGCTTCTTTTCGGAAGCAACTTTCCTCATACCTAATTGCCATGCTAGCAGCCGAAGTGCTCGCTTTGCGGGTTCAAGGGTCCGCATCGGATCCTCACTATCAGCTTCTTGGGCCAGCCCAAAATCACACTTGGCAGTCACTGGAAGACGGAGCGCTAATGCGATGAAATCTTCATGAAGATATGGGAATCGAACTTCTTTGCCGCTGTCACTAATGACACGATCATCTCGGCCTAGATTTCGTTTTCCCAATCGACTAAAGTCAAGTTCCAACTCCTCAATAAGGCCAGGATAGCCATGCCGGGCAAAGGCCAAATCATGTCGTTGATAGCCTCCGAAGAGCTCATCAGCACCCAGACCTGAAAGAAGAACACGTGCAGTGGTTGTGTATAGCTCGGTCTTGCCACTATTTGAGGCACAGACTACCCCACTGCCACGTGAAGCGAAATAGAGGGCGAATGATATAGAAAGGTCCATCTCAGTGTTGTGAGGATGCATTAGTGTCATGACATTGAAGCGATGTGCCTGCGTCTCAGAATAGGGCACGTTGACTGCGACAAACCGCCACGTGCGACCTGGGCAGATGTCAACAAGCTCGGCATGCGATGATCTTCCAGTAATGCGATCAGGACAAAGCTCATATGGGCTGGCGCCAGGTTCAAGCTGAGAGTGAATGCGGGGGTTCTCGAAAGCAACATTGAGAAGATCAATAGGTGCGCTTGGTGGCAAGAGGTTGTGGCACAAGCGTGCAAGAATGGTGCAGTCAAGGCCGCCCGAGAACAAGATTGCCACTCTGGCGTGGTTTGGCACACCCATGTCCATGTCGGCTACTGCCTCACGGACATGTTCTATGCGAACTTGCAGAGATTGGAGTAAAGATGTCCTTAGTTGGTCTACCACACTGAAGTCTAGGGTGGCTTTGTCCGAGATGGAGCAGTTCATTAGAGGAAAGGGCAGAGTCTACGGGTGTTAGCAGAACCCACGGATAGGGCCACTTACCTACGAAAGAGATTTCAGAGTCTTTGTCTTGATCGAGACGACGGTGGGGTATCCGCTTATCAGAAAACAATGGATATGCAGTGTCTACATCCAACAAGTCGACGACGTGTATGCCGTCAGCATCGACTTCAGCCCAAGCCTCACCAGATGCGTTGTCGCAAGCACTAGACAAGACAATAGTACCATCGGTAGCGTCTTTGCGAAGTAGCGATCGCCGTCCGAGGCAGTCGCGACCGTAGTAGACGCGTTTGTTTGGCGCATCATAGAAGACGAATGCATAAGGACCACGCACGGCTGAAAGTAGTTCAACGACCCTACATGTAGAGGCTGTTCTTTCGTCGGCGCATGCCTCTAGAAGTCTAGCGAAGACGAGCTGGGAGTCGTTGCCATTGACAGCTTGGCCAGAGATGCTCCAAGCCTCGCCGTTCCAGCAGAGCACTGAATCCGTAGCAGCGTCTTTGAGAGGTTGCTGAACAACCTCCTTGCCGCGCAAAGCAAGTACTGTTGATAGAAAAGTGGCGTGCACCCGCATTGGGCTTGCTTTTTGTACAGCGCATGCAGAGTCTAACTCGATGGCGACGCGATGCTGTCCAGTGGCATCTGGCCCTCTGTGTCGGAGAAGCAGCTCGGTACTCGCAGTGGGCATCACATGGCCGGCCCAGCTGAGGGAGAAGAAGATGCCGCACATAGCAGGGCGCCGGAGTAGGAGGGATGGTGAGGTTGCGATAGAGTTTGGGGATGCGACGCATGTCTGTCACCTAAAGGCGTCGATACCAGGCGGAGGTAGTTCGGCGATTCGGCTTCTAGATGCCGGAGACCATCCATGCGGGCAGCTTGTGGTCTTGGGTGAAGCACGTCTCGACCGTAAAGGCAGCCGACCGACTTTGACGCTGTTCGAGCTGTGTGAAGCGCTGCTGACTATCCATGGAAGTTTAATCGGCCACTCTGCACCTTTCTTTTCTTTCACGTTCCTTATCCGCAGTCGGTCTATGTCTCTCCCGAACCCAGCTCCGCAACTCGATGCAATCCGCGACATCATCACCACCAACGACCAGCTAGACAAGGTCGAGGACCAGCACCATGTAGCCACCGAAGCACCCCAGGAGCCCCTCTCCCAAGGCCACGTCTCTCCGCCTAAGCACAATCATGACAGCGCAACCACGACGAGCGAGGCGGGGCAGCCTGCTGGTACTCTGAACGAGGGGTCAGTGGCCAGCAACGAGGCTAAGGCGGACACGGTAGACGCACAGGATAAGAAACACACTGTATCCACAGAGACGAAGCCGGAGCCAATAGCGGCAGGCTCGCGCCAAACACAGGAAAAGGCGCTCGAAGCCGCACAGCCATCCTCTGACCAACACGTCGACGAGCCTGCGACCACCTCATACGACTTGGCCGCCGCCCCCTCAACACCTCCACCTAGCGAACCGACCGAGAAAGCTGCAGGAAAGGCCCCCATACGCTCACCCTCGCCCCCGCCCCCGCCTCCCAAGGACGACAGGTATCTTTTAACGAGTAACGTGCCCAGCTGGGCTGCATCCCCCATGTCGCAAGCACGCTCGAGTGGGGGCAACTCGGAAGATGCTGCCGCTGACGAATATGGTACAGCGAACGATGGCACTGGGGACGCTACCGATAACTCTCAGCCAGAGATCCAGAGCATCATGGACCAGTTCCAGGGCAATGCAGCGCCGGGCGAGGACGAAATCATGTCACCACGCCTCGAGATTGCCAACCCCCTTCTCGAATCGCCATCTTCAGCTTTTCCTCCACGCCGTTCGAGTCTCGTTCCTCCCGACAAGCCCCTTCCTATCCCCATGACGGAAGATGCCGCTTCCGGAGCGCCTATACAGTCTCCACCCCCGCGAACCTCATCCTTATACCGCGTTGGCACCAACACATCTTTCCAAGAACCATCATCTCCTAGCGTACATGCTTCCAAATACAAGCCCGTGCAACCAGCCCCGGAGCCAGAGCCCGATCTGCCATTTGACTTCCACCGATTCCTTGAGCAACTGCGTCACCGAACAGCAGACCCAGTGGCCAAGTTCTTGCGGTCCTTCCTTCTTGAATTTGGCAAGAAGCAATGGATGGTGCATGAGCAAGTCAAGATCATTGGTGACTTTCTTGAGTTTATAGCAAAGAAGATGGCTCAGTGCGAAGTATGGCGAACCGTATCAGACGCCGAGTTTGATAACGCAAGAGAAGGCATGGAGAAGTTAGTCATGAACAGGCTATATACCCAGACCTTTTCACCCGCAATTCCACCAGCAGAGCCAATATCGCCGCGTAAAGGCGGGAGAAGACACGACCTGGCAAGACCCGGCAGGAGAGGTCAGCACCAAGAAGACGTAGAACGCGACGAGATCCTTGCACAGAAAGTTCGCATCTACAAATGGGTAAAAGAAGAACATTTGGACATCAAACCAATTGGCGAGAAAGGGAAGAAATTCTTACACCTAGCCCAGCAAGAGCTACTCAAGATTAAAAGCTACCGAGCACCAAGAGACAAAATCATCTGCATTCTGAACTGCTGCAAAGTCATCTTTGGCTTTCTTCGGACATCAAATTCAGACCAGTCTGCTGATGCATTTATACCGCTGCTCATCTACACTGTGCTGCAAGCCAATCCAGAGCATCTCGTCTCAAACGTACAATACATCCTCCGGTTCCGCAACCAGGAGAAGCTCGGTGGCGAAGCAGGCTACTACATCTCGTCGTTAATGGGCGCCGTACAGTTTATTGAAGGTTTAGACAAGACTTCACTAACAGTCAGCGACGAAGAGTTTGAGAAGAATGTCGAAGCAGCAGTGTCGGCTATCGCTGAGCGCCATGCTGCTGAAGAAGCCGAACCATCATCTGCTTCTACCCAGTTACACCCCAATGCCCCTACTCACAAGCGCATGCCCTCGCCACACTACCATCACATACAAGAAAAGACGACACCCTTGCGGCCCGAACTCACTCAGAGGAATTCGATGGAGGCTGAGACTGCAGGACCACGCCGCTCAACAAGCGTCAAAAACAATCAGTCCGAAGCTGAACAGCCCGAGGAAGAGAATGCAGCCGTAGCAGGCTTGCTGCGCACTATACAGCGCCCACTCAACACAATCGGGCGTATCTTCTCCGACAGCGATACCCACCAGTCTTCTGTGCAAACTACACCGTCGAAGCAGCAGCAGTTGCCCACGCGTTCAAGGACAGAGGCTCCTGAACACGAACAAAATCACGACGAAAATCGGTACAGGGAGAAGGCTTCGGCCGAAGAGGCAGCGGCGAAACGCGCATCTGCAGAGGTAGAAGAGATACGTCGGATTCAGTGGAGAGAGCACCAAGTAGTTGTTGAGACTTTGACAAATATGTTTCCGCAACTGGACAAGGATGTTATTGATGATGTTGTGCGACAGAAGGAAGGACGGTAAGTCAAGAGTCCACATCCGAATCTCCGAGTCACAGAATGCCATTCTTACTGACTATGATTAGGGTTGGTCTTGCAGTGGATGCATGTTTAGTGCTGGCGAATCCTTGATATGGTCACAATCCGTGGTTGAGCTTTAATAGATTACTCGGCCTCTAATGGAAGCATTTCTCAATGAGACGAACAACGCAAACTAGCTCTGATCAGAGTGTCATCCTACAAGTACATCTTCCTTGTAGGCTAACAGGAACAGATCCATGCCTCGTACCATGATTCCCTTACATGAAACCCCAAACACTGGTGGGCCGCGAGACCTACAGCTAGCAGTTGCCACTGTCCTTCCTCAAACACCATTGTTTAAACTCCTTCTCAAGTCCAGGCATGTTCAGTCGATCAACATCCCACCCACAAGCCGTACTCTCACAATGCAGCAGCAGCGAACTCAGCTGACTAAATGTCTTGCCACACTCCTTGTCGCGGCAAAGAAAAGGATGCAATGCGCCTTCGTTCATCCACACCCACACCTTGTGAATGTCGACGTAACCAGTTCGAATATGCGCGTGCAAATCGAGATCCATGTAGAGTGGCGAGTACCACCACATGCCCAGACAACGCATCAGAGGCGTAGCTTCACCTAGCTTGGGGCAATTGCCAGACTCGAGGTGGTTGATTAGGCTGGAGTATTTTCGCATGGGGGCGTCGCAGCCCCAACACACTAGGTCGGCGGAGCTATGTTTCGTCATGTGCTGCGATGGTGTCAGTACTAGATATCTTTACATGATCAAGCAATGCAAGTGTTTTTTGTTGCTTACAATGTCAAAGTTGCCCTTGTGACACGTGCGGAAGTCACATTCTTCACATCGAAAACAATGCGCCATGAGAAGTTCCAGCTGGGCTTTTCCCGTGCACTTTTCGCCGCATTGTGGACAGGACAATGCAAATAGGCATGCCTCGTAGTGCTGGTTGAGCTTGGTCAGGCTCGGCAATATGCGTTTGCATCCCTGGCATTGGAAGTGGTCGCGTCTGAGATGCTCGGTGAGTGAGGCTTGGTCTAGACCGTCAAAGTCACAGCCAGGTTGCAGACAGTGCTTGTGTCCTGTCAACATGTCAGCAAGATATTTTTTGCAGGCCCTTGAAATATACGAAGCATTCAATTGCTTACTGAGAGTCTTCACCCAGTGCTCATCGCGCTCGACCTGGTTACGGAAGCGGCGCTGACATGTCTGGCACCACGTGTGCTTCTCAGCCGTCTGCAGATGTCGGTCCAACTCTGCACTTGTCTTGAATCCTGTGAGACATGTCAGACAGACAAATTCGTGTCCGACGCTATAGTTGTTCTCGAAATGATTCTTGAGGCCCCATTGGTCCTTGAATGCCGAGAGACACAGATTGCAGTACGTTTCATGACCGAGCGAGTTGTCGACATGGTTTTTCAGACCGTTTCTGTCTTTGAACACGCGCTTGCATAGGTTGCAGTAATTCTGGTGATTTGGCGATTGTTTGATGTGGTTCTGTAACGCTGTTTTGTTGGGGAGTTTGAGAGAGCAGACGCCACACCAATTTTCGTGCGGATCATGTGGCTTTTCCTCGGTGGCATGTACAGGAGCAGTGTTATTTTGTCCATTGTTGAGGAGTTGCTGTATAGATGCGGCTTTGGTCCGGTGTTTAGTGACAGTCACGGGCCGACTGACTGACGCCGTCACTGGAGCACTACGCTTCTTTACCTTCTCCCATGGTATCAATTCATCCGCGATTTGATTCAAGAAGGGATTCTTGCTCGGGTCTGGTGGTGTGGCTCGCGTAGTAACCGCATCGTCGTCCGCGCTGGCACACAGCGCATACCTGTTATATCCTGGTGTCGCCATGTCTGGATTCGCAGCAATCTGGATAACAGGCTGATGGGAGTGTAATGATTTCCCGTCAATTTGATTTATGAATTGTTGTTGTGAGTGATTGTCTCAACCATGTATCCATGCAGCAAGCGCGCTGTCAGGTGACACCAAACGGGCCACTGGAGCATGGACTGACATAGCACTCGATAGAAGAGCGGAGCAATGAACAGAGTGTAGAGTGCTGATACACCATGCAAACACGTGCGTGGGGTTGTGATTTCATGAAAGATTTCGTGGGAGAGTTTGTGGAACGATAATGACGCAAGTGAACAGAGAAGGTGAAGGTGAAGGAAGGCGCGACGCATCGAGTTTGTGTTGCACGAAGCTGCATCAACACCACCACAATGGCGTCACGTGAAAAAACGAAAAAATGCTCTCACAGAAAACCGATCGTGTTGTCAGACTGGATGCACGCTTCATTTTGATTCAGTGTTCAGCGGTAGGTTTGGCTCCAATTGCACATCCCCCCCTTTGACAAAACAGCTCAAAATCTACCTCTTATCTACTACATATGCAGCTATTTCTGACACAAGATAAAAATGGGCTACCAAACTGTAAATGGGGCAATTGGTAACCATGAGTTCACCATTTCATAAGCGCTCCCAAGCTTTACCAACAAACAGGGACCAACATCACATACATAAATTTCTCGCTCCTCCCGCAAAAGCTGGTGCTTGTTTGTCCCAGAACCTCACAAACCATCTTTGCATAACCAAACATACCTCTCGATCTTGAAGTTTTGGTTTCATACCATTTTTACCTTCAGTCATGAAGACCTTCATCACACTTTTCGTCTTTGCCTGCTTGTGTCTCTGCTGTGCGGCCGGGGATATGAATACCATCTGCCACAATTCGGATTACCGCCTTTGTCACATTCATCATAAGAGGTCCTACAACAGATACGTGCACGGTGTGTTCGGGGTCTCGTCTGAGGCTCCGAATACAGTGCGGGCTATGGACCCTTCAGTTGCGGATGGGAACAGCACGTTTGTCGAGTAAATCTGGTGCATGGTGTGTATCTGAGAAAACATATACTTTCGTTCAGTACTGATACATGGGTTTCAGAAGATGAGTTGGTAGGATGGGGGTTTCCTTGTTTATGGGTGTATGGCTGTGGGGATGGCTACGCAAAAGGAAATGAGTCAAGGGAATTCTTCTAGCGCATAGGGATACACACATCGGGATACTATACCCACGCTTGGCTGGACTGACAATACATAGATGGGAGTATGGAGGAGAGTGCAACCTAGATCTTCGTTGCGTTTCGTTATGGTGGGGGATAGTAGCGCTTATGGCATCACGAAAACGGTTATACAGTCATCTCCAAGGCTTTGAGAGGTCAAAATGTATAACGTAAAGCACCACCGAGCCGGACACACCACCGAGCCGGACACTTTTTCTTGGCATCGCGAACATCACTTGCAAAGTAACATGTCCCAACTACGTAAAGATACATTAACTCAGAGAGAAGGCAGAATTACTCTTGCTATTCAGGCCTATCGTACGGGCCAGTTTAAGAGCATTCGACGCGCTGCTGCTGTCTACAACGTTCCTTTTCAGCGGCTTTCTGATCGGCTTAACAAAATCACTTTTCGACCCCAGATATCTCCAAACTGCCGCAAACTAACTGTCAAAGTGTAGGGTGCTGCTTGTTCTACTATCGACTCAGAAGTAGAGGTCTCTGCCTTCTACTTGTCCGTAGTAGACTCAGAGCCAGCTTGATTGAGAGATTGTAGAGAGAGAAGATATGTGCTAGGGAAGAAACACTAATTGATTGATCGTTGGTAGTGTGAATTGATCTTGTGTGAAGTGCTCTGTCTTCTATCTACTTGCTATCTGTTGTAGATAAGCTACTCAGCTATTCCACGACAGAATCCGGATGCGCAGTCCACACCCGGACTCTGCGATCAATCAAGTCTATAGTCGATCTATCAAGACTATAATCGATCAATAGACATCTATCTATGGCGCTATAGATTACGCAAGCTACTACTAGATAGACTCTTCTAGAATCTATTCTAGCTAATATATATAGTAGTAGGATAGCAAGTAGATAGAAGACAGAGCACTTCACATAAGATCAATTCACACTACCAACGATCAATCAATTAGTGTTTCTTCCCTAGCACATATCTTCTCTCTCTAGAATCTCTCAATCAAGCTGGCTCTGAGTCTACTACGGACAAGTAGAAGGCAGAGACCTCTACCTCTGAGTCGATAGTAGAACAAGCAGCACCCTACACTTTGACATAGACTAACGAGTAACAATCTTGTTAAGTAAAGTAACTAGTAAGAAAGTACAATTTGAGTTGACCACAACGAGAGTAAATAATGAAATCCATCCATCCTTATATCCTCATTGCTTTCGTCCTGCCATCTCTTCATGCACTGCCATCTCAGATGGCCGGCCTTGGCGAGATGGCACATCACGTTGTCAAAGTGTAGGGTGCTGCTTGTTCTACTATCGACTCAGAGGTAGAGGTCTCTGCCTTCTACTTGTCCGTAGTAGACTCAGAGGCAGCTTGATCGAGAGATTCTAGAGAGAGAAGATATGTGCTAGGGGAGAAACACTAATTGATTGATCGTTGGTAGTGTGAATTGATCTTGTGTGAAGTGCTCTGTCTTCTATCTACTTGCTATCCTACTACTATATATATTAGCTAGAATAGATTCTAGAAGAGCCTATCTAGTAGTAGCTTGCGTAGTCTATAGCGTCATAGATAGATGTCTATTGATCGATTATAGTCTTGATAGATCGACTATAGACTTGATTGATCGCAGAGTCCGGGTGTGGACTGCGCATCCGGATTCTGTCGTGGAATAGCTGAGTAGCTTATCTACAACAGCCTGCTCCTAAAATCCGGATGCCACCTAGAGCTCCGAGTCTCGGCGAGACTCGGTGCGCTCTGACCGACAACCGGAGCGACTAGGTCTTATCGACTCGATTGTGCAGGGGCAGCTAGCACTGTATATAGATAGCTACGTAGCTCAGAAGCTCAGTTCTCTATCGAATACAATCTTGTTACCAGGCATCGGCAACCTTTGCGCAGCCTCTCACACCCACCACAAGAAGCTCAGCTAGAAACACCCTGGGAGTCTAAAACCCCTAGCAATTCGTACGAATTTGGATCACAGTCGAAGCTTGTGAGAGATCCTTTTGTACGATCACCAACTGCTGCACAAGAAGGCTTCTCAAAGCTTATTGAAGGAGCTGAGGAGATGCTACATGAGAATGTGCTTATGAAGGCCCGCATACGAGAGCTTGAAGAGCAATTAGCTGAGGTAACAAAGCGCCGAGGGCGTAAAAGAAAGCGAATTCAGACAGGCGGGACACTAGACTTTGGTGCAGGAGCATCGCAGGCAGCTGAAAATGCTGCTACTGGTCGTACGGCATCAAAGAAGGCGCGTGGTGGGGGTAGTCAAGAAAAGGCTCTACCAGGTCAACGGCACTGTGGAACCTGTGGGAGAGTGGGCCATAACGCCCGTACGTGCCAAAAAGATGTAGAAGAAGATTCTCTATCAGATACAAGTGAGTTGTATAACGCATCTATAGCTAGTGTAGAGTAATTCGAGTTTTCGTACATGAAGTTCGTGATGCCAAGAAAAAGTGTCCGGCTCGGTGGTGTGTCCGGCTCGGTGGTGCTTTACGTTAACGTATAATTGAAATAACGTACATGACCATCGAGCCGGCCACTTTTTCTTGGCATTGCGAACTTCATGTACGAAACAAGCAGACAATCGTACGCTATATCTGCTTCTTCATACCATACAGAAATGTGGAAGCGTCCTTTGTGGATAATGAATGGCGGAGTAGCATATCCCGCCGCGCAGATGCTCTGGATAACGGTGACCCACTCGCGATTGCCTGGCTGAACAAGAGTTGGTCGTGTACGACATTCTGAACGCGTAACTACTTTAATTGAGCCAATTACTCCCATTTGAAAGCCAGTCTCATCAAAGTTATGAATATCGTCTGCGTGGACTCCATACTTCTCAACTGTGCCTTGGACGAGCTCAAACCACGCATTAATAGTCTCTGGTTTCTCCTGCCGCATTCTCTGTCGGTCCTTTGGTCGGTTAAAAGCTGCTTTAAGCTCGTCCGAACGCGATACAAACCTTTTAGCCTAGTTCTTTCCCACAGGCTTCCCATCACGCGCTACAAGTAATTTCTCTGCCATATCTGCTACCTCGCAAAGCCGGGGCACAAATACTCGCAGGTATAAGTCAAGAATGTAGCATACTATCGTCTGCTCTTCAGTTGCAGTAAGATTCTGGCGGTTTGGGAGTACTTGAGGCCGAAAAGTGATTTTCATAAGCCGATCAGAAAGCCGTTGATGAGGTACGTTGTACGCAGCGGCAGCGTGTCGTATAGTCTTAAATTAGCTTCTATGAAAGGCCTGAAGAGCTAGAATAATTCTACCTTCTCTCTGAGTTAAAAAAAATCCTTATGTTGTTGATGCATAGTGTTTCGTACATGAAGTTCGCAATGCCAAGAAAAAGTGGCCGGCTCGATGGTCAAGTACGTTAGGCATAGCACCGTTTATATTACAATAGAATACAGCAGACTATAATGGCGCCAGCAAGGACTAGTGCGTGTCAAGCCACGCTAGCATATCCCACTAGTGCCTGGTTCGTTTTTAAAGATCTCCTGTTCCGTACAACGGAGTTCCCGGTATGTTCGCTCCTACGTTTGAGTGAGACCACGAAGCAGGGAAATCAATCTTCCTTCAATTAAACTCTCCTTACGACCTTCCGAGTAGTCAGTTACTCCTTGTAACTTCTGATGGATAGGGGAGTGCCGTTGAAAAGTCTATTGAAGAGGTCGAAACGATAAATAGCCAAGCCAACACCACAGTAATCGTTGTGGGAGATAAGCTGACACGGGAAATAGGGATTGGAAAACCTCTCGGTTTCATTTGTGCCTCATTAAGTTTAATAGGAAGCATATCTGGACGTCCGAAGCGCGAACCTATCTCACGATATAGTGCGTCTCTGCACTTAGGGATGCACCTTACTTTTTCAAGCCCTTATCGTAAAAGATTTCTTACGCACACAGTAGCTTTTACATGTTATCTACTAAGATCGCATACGACCCTGCTATACACGGCCCCTAAATAGTAACATGGAAGACGTATCCCTAGGAATAAATCTGTCCTTCCCAATCACCACTTTATTTTCGGTAGTGAACGTAGATTCAAATTTTAAAGATGGCGCTTTCACTTGGCAACAGCATCATCACACGACTAGAATCCTACCTTCACTATAAGTTAGAGGACACAAACAACCATGTAATCAGTCGATCACCACAGCAATTGTTTACAGAACATTGATCTCGCCATTTTTAGAAAACTCTCATACGCGTAAACACGGTAACAATCTCAAAGGACCAAAAGGAAGCGCGAGATAAAGCACAGCAGCAAGCCTGACGTTTCTTAGGATAATTCAACTCAAGACGATATAAATTCTAACATGTCTCAAAGCAGCATGCCTGCGACTAAGCTACCCTGGAGCAGGATATTCCCACTGCCGAAAAGACGAACAAGAGGTGGAAATGGAGAACGGTTCAAAAGACTAAAACCAGAAAGGGTAGAGAGGGATTCTTCAGCAACAACAAAAACATCGATATCTCGCTCTTCTCTCAGCCTGGAAGAGGTGAACCGCGCCCTGGCGTTAGCAGCTAGCACCAGCAACTACCAGCGGCCAGACAAAGACTTAATAGCAGCCACGAGAAAGAAACAACGAGGCACAACCGCTGACGCTGCCAATAGTATATTTTCTCCAAATACTACACAGTCCTTCACACTGACCGAGGAAAACATCACACCAGCTAGTGGTTCTTCTTCCACACTCACACCCCTCCCATCACGCAACACCGCCGCCTCTTCCAAATAACTGAAGAACCCATCATGTTGGGGGGCCTAAGCCAAAAAGATAATCGATCGAGAAGATCACAACTTAGATAGAGATTGGTCATGCATCAGCTGGAAGCAAAAAGCCAGCAACATTGTGCGGCTCAAGCTGCTGAAAGATGATGGCTATGACATTACTCCACTGACAATCAAAGGTGTCACTGCAAATGAAATCATCGATGCATTACTCGCACATATTGAGGCTAGAAAAGGGAGTCAACCGGGTATCTATGTGTCTACATGTTTCGGGACAGTCATGGAGTCAGAAACAAGCGATGATGCAGAGATAGATGAAAGAAGCACATGCCGGCCTGACACAAAGTCCCCTCTCCTAAACGCACCCCACATTCTCCTAGCTCAAAAACGAAAGCACACACAAGACCATAACGCCCACCCCTCACATCACGAACTCCCACACCCCACCCCCCTCCCGCAAAAAACGCCGCATCCACTCCCCACGCCACATCACCCGCAGCTTCCACACCTCAGTCCTACAAGCCCTTAAACGCCAGCTCCGCCGCTCACTCTTCAGTTCCTCCCGCATATACCGATTCCGATTTCACACTCCAACTTCGCAGGGCGCAGCATCTCAAGTCCCGACTCCAATCTCAACGCCGCAGCCTGCACCCGCAGCATCCCGTATCATCTTCACACTGCAGGACCCAGGGAGACAGCCGTGCGGGTCGAATGCGTACATCACTTCTGCGGTGTTTGAGCTGCTGGAACGAGAAATAGAATAGCTAGGAGGGAGTGTAGATGAGGGGGGGGGGGGGGGGGGGGTTATGACCCCGATTCTGAACAGGATGGGGATCTTGAGTCGCGATTCAAGTATGGGATCAGGCTATGTAAGAGTAGGGGAGGTGGGGCCGTGCTTGAGGGGAAACCGCTAGTAATTGGTGCTTTGCTGAAATATCTGCAGGAAAGTGAGTTGATGCATTTGGAGCGGTATAGGGTTGGTGGTGTGGGTGTGAATGCGGAGGGGGTTAGGGATGTGGAGATGAAGGTTGTTTGGAATGAGTGTCTTCTTTTTTATGTTAGTCCTGCTGCGAGTGGGGCGTTGGGGAAGATTGCATCGATGCTTGAGGAACGGCGGGATGAAGATGGGGATGAGGTGCGTGTTGGGGTTGTACGGCAGAGCGCGAGGTTTAGTGTTACTTGAGAGTTGAGAGGGGAGAGGTATAAAGAGTATGAATGAGCACGGTTCGAGACAAAAGGATTCTTATCGTATTAACGGTACACAAAGGAGTCTGTCCTTTCAAGCTCCAGACGATAACACGGCGTCCATGCACTCCTCGGCCAAGAACAAAATCACATCTATGACCATGGTACCTTCAACGCCTACTGATTAGCTAGTTGGAATTCTATTAAATATTTCCAAGGAAACGATCGTTCTGCTCACACAGTATATACTACCAGCCCAAAAATCGTGCGCCATAATTGCAGTAGGGAGTGTTTTTCTTTTCAGTTGCGGACAAAAGACATCAAAAGAAGTAAGCTCGCTTCTGATTATATCCTGCGTACCAACTAAAAAGACTAAAATTAAATACGTTCAGATTTTCAAGGGAATAGCACTGCAAAATCTTTTACAATATGCGAGGCTGGCAATCCTCCTACTAGACGATACATAAGTATTTTCGATTACTATCAGCTTAAATTACTGCCAAACTTTCTGTTCATTCGAGGCTAGTAATTCAACAATCAAAATCTCATGTCAGCTAACTTGAAAAAAACGGACATTGACATTGATGTTGTTACCTAAACTTGTGGCGTCCCCTGATGGAGGTAACAAGCCAGCACGCGAGGTTCCTGTATTATTCAAAGATTGCGGGTTGAAAGATGTAATATTATAGGTAAAGAGCTTTTCTAGGTACTAAAACTAACCGTATAGCGCACAACGTAGAGGTATCAATCTCGCAATGAGGTAATCCGCGTCTCCAAACTATCCGTACCGAACCTCACCTGTACCCTCCCTGAACCAATCATCGCTCGCCAGGCCCTCTTCCGCAGTTGCGTAATTGATAATCGTGCTCTTGGATGTAGTATACGCATTATACGCATCGATACCGTTCTCACTTCCCACACCTGAGCTCTTGATGCCGCCCCAGGGCGAACTCGGGTCGTTGCGATGATGTGTATTGACCCAGCAGATGCCACTCTCGATGCTTTCTGATACGCGAAACGCCTGCGGTAAGTCCTGTGTCCAGATGGCAGCTCCCAGCCCGAATTCACTGTCGTTTGCGAGCTCTACAGCCTCGTCCTCGGTGTCGAAGCCGACCACCACGATCACGGGACCAAAAGCTTCTTCTCTCCATATACGCGTGTCGACAATCTTTGTGGATTTTCCATTGGTCAGTATGGTAGGGGGATAGAAATAGCCAGTGGAGAAGTCAATGCCGTCCAGCGATGACTCGCCCTTCATGCGCTCTCCGCCAAATACGGTCGTAGCTCCGGCTTGCTTCGCGTCATTGACCAGCGCCTCCACGTTAGCGAGCTGTTTCCTAGATATGAGTGGGCCCATCATCGACTCAATGTTTTTCGGTGACCCCATTCTTTTTTCAATACTCTGTGCCTTGGTCTTGAGCTTTTCTACAACATCATCGAGAATGCTGTTTTGTACAATGATTCGAGTTGCTGCCACGCATGTTTGGCCGCTGGCAATGAAGCTAGCAAATGCCACACCATTGACTGCCAAATCTAAATGTGCCTTCTCAAAGATGATTAGAGGTGCTTTGCCGCCGAGTTCGGCAGTATAGTGTGCAAGGTTTCCTCCTGCAATGGCCCCAATGGCGCGTCCTGCGGGTGTACCTCCTGTCACATCAACCTTCTTGATCAACGGGTGGTGGACTAGAGATTTGCCTGTTGTGATACCATCGCCAGGCAGTACGTTGAATACACCATCTGGCAACCCAGCCTCCTTCATAAGCTTTCCCAACTCGACGCTTGTGAGCGGAGTCAGCTCGCTTGGTTTCAAGACAATACAGTTTCCAGCCGCCAGCGCAGGCGCTATCTTCTTGACAGCAATCAGCATTGGATGGTTGAACGGCGTAATTTGCGCAACCACTCCGAGAGGCTTTCTGTCAATCCAGTTGTGGAGTTTCCCAACGGTGGGTAACACAGAGCGCTCTTCGGTCCGTATGAGAGCAGCATAGTATTTGAACCATTTGGTAAGGGTCGGAACTTGAGCGTTCATTTCGCGGATAGCGCGCCCGGTTTGTCGGACTTCCAGTTGAATCAATCGCGGGAGGTTCTCCGTTAGCAGTGTGGCGATGCGGTCTAGAATGTCTGCGCGAACATGACGTGGGGCTTTCGACCACACTCCAGATTTGAAGACTCGATGAGAAGTCTTGACAACATCGTCAACATTGGCTGCAGACGCCGCATGGCAGTGTGCAAAGATCTCGCCAGTGGCTGGATCTTCAATGGGTAGCCTGTAGCATTGTTAGCAATTATGATCGGTCCTCACTCTGTGCATCGCTAACTGACTGCTCTGCTCCACCTTCTACCTCTTTGCCCTCTACCCACATCATATACGTATCTATTCCCTTGCCAGCCATGTTGCTGAGAAGTCGAGTTGAGATTCAACAAAAGCAATGAATATCAGCGACGAAATATCTGTCGCAATGATAACGGAGTTGCCCGATGGCAAGTGGAGCGTGATTAGTTAGTGGGGTCAGCGATTAGCTCCTTCCCGCCTTCAGTATCGTAGACGTTACTAATACCCCACAGTATCATCCATGGGTTAAGTCCAAGGCGAATTTGTCAACGTGTCTCCGAATGCAATATTTTTCCTCATGCATTATGGTACGCCATCAAATTGCATCACTTTGCCTTATTCAATTTCATACCAATGGTTGACTCCGCCGCACATCAACAGCGCATACTTACGAGTAATGCGTTGCCACTGCTAATTTGCTATGTTTTTCTTTTTTGTAGGACCCAGGGCAGAAACAGTTTATAATTGCTGAGCTTTATTTAAATTTCTATACAGTCTAAGAGAAAATAAGATTAATATCAGAGTTCCAAGCCAATTTTATTGCCGCCAGCACAACCATAGCCGCTTCTATAATACAGGCAAGGCTTGGTCAGGTATCGCTCCTGAGTCCCGTAGATATGCCAAAAGCGATAGTGCAATAAAGGGTGTTGGGTATCTATCCATGCTTGCCCCCCGCTAGCCTAAAATCAATATATAATAAAAATTCGAAGCCCATCCGAGAAAGGTGCGACCAGAATGATATTTAGTTTGGGCGACACAGTCGCGTGACGCACATTACACAAGAAATAATTATGTGAGACCCAATCATGGCCTGCCTATTCATCGTCAGGTTAGTCCGAGGACACTTTTCCCCTTCTCGTTACCCCTCCTGCACTCCATTACTCTCTTGACCTCTGCCTCGCCCTCGGCTCCATGTGCAATGAGTAGCGCAATCAACACGCTTCGGTCTCGAGGTTCCAGTCCAGCTGATTTGAGAGCTACTTGTAGCGGCGTTTGTCCAGCTCTTGATTCCGAGTTGACATCCACACCGGCTTCTACCAAGTACCTTGCTATTGCCGACGCTCCAGGCGTCCGGAGGGCGAGGTGAAGGGGAGTTTCGCCGTGGAAGTCGGGTGTATCGAGTGAATGGCCCTGAGAAGCGAGGTAACGTACTGTGTCGAGTTGACATCCTAATGTGGCAGCATGCACAGCGGTATAGTATGACGTTGGTGCAACGTTTTTTCGAGTGATATCTGCCCCAAACTCCATCAAAAGAGGCAATATGTCCGTTGACATTTCGTAGGCTGCTCTCATGAAAAAGAATCCAAACTCGGGATGCGGTGCCATTGGGGTCGCGCCTTCCCAAATGACTCTTTCTACTTCAGCAGCTGTTGCTTCTGCAGGTATGTTTGCCAGGATGCGGTCAACTGCCTCCCTCTGTCGGGGCTCCAGCTCTTTTCTTTTGCCTTTTGTAACAGCTATCCGGTCCGAGGTGATCTTCTTATGAATAATTGATACATCCGAGCCAGAAACAATGGACGCATATTTCGATGCATGCCTAGATGCATAGCTTGATGCGAGCTGCAACCGGATGCTTGCCTTTCCTGATAGGTCGGTACACCAGCTGTACGATTTCTTCAGTCGTGATTCTGGTGCCACGAGGGTTTGGGCGGAGGCGCAGTCTTCAGTGTAAAAGGTACCGCGTGATGGGGTAGTGGGCTCCTGCAAAGAGGGCACTACGAGTCGCAACACTGACGATTGCTCAATGTTAGAATACGAGAGAGGTTGCACATCTTCAAACGACGGAACATTGGCGAGCCATGTACCGATGCCACTGTCATTCATGCTCGCATGGGACGAACTCTGGGCACTCGGACTCTTTCTACCACTGGGACTCTTCCTTCCGCTTCGAGGCGTTTCGCCCAGAACGGGCTCTAGCGAATCTGGGCGCGGGATTACTGATCTCTTTGCTGGTTGCGTTGTTGTCGTTGGGGTTCCTTCTTTTGACACGGCTGTAATGCATGACCGGAGTAAGCGAACAGCCTGAAGTAGCGCAGAAAGCGTTTCCCGTGCTGTTTGGTTAACATAAATCTCATCTGTATCTGTTTGCTTCAAGAGATCATCGCTGTGCGTGATCAGGTCGCTGACATAATTCTGGAGCAGAGCGTCCAGGGTATCCTGCTGACCAAATCTGCGGGTCGTAAGCAACCTTGGCGTTGGGAACGCTCACAGGGAATGGCAGCACTTACAGAGCGAGATAGTCCAGAGACAGCTCCAGAATGACTTTTGAGGCATCAAGATCGTGACGCAAGTTAACCAAAGGCCCGTCTCGAAGGTCCCGCCAATCGTCCCGTGGGTTTGCACTACACGAGAGTTTAAGAAAGGCCTTTTGGAGGCGATCACTGGTGTCGTCGCAAGAATCAATGATGCGTGTTACTGCGTCAACAAGAGATTGGGGCAGCCCAGCGGCCTTTGTTGAAAAGTCATCCTGGGCAATGCCTAAGCCCGTTTTGATAATGAGCAGATTGGTGTTGATGGCATTAAGATCATGTCTGGCATCGCGGACTTTGCGCGCAAAACTGCTGACGTCCGGGATGATCTGGATCGGATATTAGCGCAAGGGGTGGGATGATGAACATGCGAAGCAGCTCTAACCTGGGCGATCGATGTCCCTAGCGCTGCGCATCGAGCGGCGACCGTACTCGAGCGCGCCATCAACTCGCGATGCTGTGGCGAGGCTGGAGGTGCGGTAGACAGGGCACCGAGGGATTGCTGGTGCAGCCGGAGAGACTCTTTTTTTTTGGAAGAATGACAGCGGGCGCTGCTATGAGTTGGGAAGACTTGGTCGAGGCGGAGGGCTTGTCACATTGTGCAGCAACGGCGTATGGCACGGATCCCAGGCTTTTGCGTGCTCGCCGGATACTCGGTGGCCTAAGGTGGGCGAGCGAGAGCGAGGGGAAAGGAGAGGGGAGAGGTGTGACGACGAAGCGCCTCAGCCCAGTGTTTATCAAAGACGTTTGCGGCGCTGGGCGGTCGGGGTGGGCGTCACACACAAGCTGGGGGTGTTGCTTTTTCCTCGCAGCGTAAGTAATACAGGTGACAATCACTAAGGCAACACGCAGGCATCGACGGATGCATGTCGTGTGAACCCTGGGCCGTCGCCAAACCACCAACGGCGGCGACTGTCGTGGGCTGCCCTGCCATGTCGGCGGAGAAGGGAAAAGGGGATGTGTCGCTTGAAGGGGCTTAGCGCGGCGGGAAGCACACAGGGAATCCCTGCAAGAGAAATGACGCCAAGGCCTCCCGACGGCCCCCGTGTATGCGATCTCGGTGCGATTGCGACCAAATTCATTAATCTGCCATTATCTATCCTGCTGCTCCCTGTCTCCCTGTCCCCTTCCTCTCAGTCAACAATCCCCGATGGCAAAAAGGAAACATAGTCGATGGGCGCTGCCTCGGCTCCGTTCGCCTGTCCAGTGATGCGCACCTCCTCTCCCCGCTCCACCCACACGTTCCGGAACGTGATCCTCGTCGCTGAATGCCCGTCCAGATACGCAGATGGTTCGTGGCCCAGCTTGTCCTCCAGGTCGCCCGTCCACAATCCTACGGTCCGGTTCCCAAGACTGAGCTGATACTTCGCCCTGCCGCCAATCACGTCCCAGTAGTTAACCGCCACATTGTACCTCCCGCTCGCGAACGGCACCTTGGCTGTCGCTACACCAATTGTCCCACTCGATGTTGTCACAATGCCTTTGAATCCAGACGCCGTCTCAAACGGCTTCACCGCGACCGGCTTGTAGTTCTGCAGCGTCATGCTCTCCGCCTCAATCCGGTACGGGTGGTTGCCCACTCGATTGGCCTCGTCTGGTATCCGCGACAGGTTGAAGTAAAATTGGTTGATGGCGTCGCGCCACACGAGCGCATGTCCAGCTTGATACGTCTGTCTGAACAAGACTTGCTCGAACCGCTCCTCGTCAATCTTGCCCTTCAGAGACTCCCATTGGCGGACAAACTCCTGCGCCGCCTGCGCTCCCTCATAATGCGCGTCGTAGAAGTGCTGAATAACCGTCTTATTGGACTTTAACCGATGCGTATATGGGACATGGTGGAACCAAAGCAAAAGATTATCCGGAGTCAGCTCAATGTTTTCCCATATCCGTGCAATCTCGGACGGGTACTGTCCGGCATTCTTAGTACCGTTTCGTACCGTGCGATCCATGCCAATGCCCAAGCCGTCGGCCCGTGTCCATTGACCCCAGCCATTGCCATCTTGAGAAGCTGGGTTGGGCCCGTAGTGGGTGTAGAGAATATCCGTCAGCGTCTGGATACCCAGGTTACCACTGTAGTTCTCGTATGCAGGCCACGACTTCATAGACATGTCGGTGACGGTGTCAAGGACGCCCTGGTCGAACCCAAACGTCAGTCGAATCCAGTCCTGAAGAATCGTCTCCGAGACACTAGACGTATCCCAGGCTAGCCGCCCAAAGGCATACAGATTCGACATGGCAAGATGGCTTCCCAGCCATATCGTGTTGGAACCAACGCCAGAGACGCCAGCATATCCACCCAATGGTCGTTTGAAACGCTTTCCGTTAACAATATCCTTGACTCTTGATTCGGTGTTTTCGGCCTTCATGTCGAAGTCTAGAATTTCCTTCCATTGCGGCGCAAGATATACTAAGTGGCAGTTTTGACCCAGGTACTCGGGTGTGATCTGGAGCTCAATGGCTGTGCTAGTGTGGCGTAGTGATGCAAACAATGGGGATGGCGGCTCGCGGACTTGGAAGTCGATAGGCCCAAATTTGATCTGCACCACGACATTCTCGTCAAACTTTCCGTCGAGATGCTGGAAGAACTCGAGCTGTGCATTCGCCCGGTCAGCGTACCAATTTGCCGGGTCGAGGTGGTGGTCGTATACGAAAGCGCGAAACATGACTACTCCACCATGAGGCTTCAAAGCTCTTGCAAACATGTTCGCTCCATCTGTCAGAGTGCGGTTATACGTCAGCGGTCCCGGCTGGCCCTCGCTATTGGCTTTCACCAAGTAACCTGCCATGTCTGGGACCTCTGAATAGATCTGATTAGTGATGTTCGTCCACCAAGCATCAACCTTGGGGTCTAGTGGGTCGAAAGTGCCCAGGGATTGCTGGGGGGATGCAAAATTGAGTGAAATGCCAATCTGCACTCCATATGGCCTCATAGCGTCTGCTATCCTACCAAGACCGGCTACGTTGCGATCATTGAGTAAAGCAGCATTTGCGTTGACGTTGTTGATAATGGCGCCGTTTACGCGAATGGACGCCAACAGTCGGGCGTATTCAGCGATGCGAGTAGTGTTGTCGATTACATAACCGTTCCGGAAGAAGATTGATGGACCAGCATAGCCCCGCTCAATACTGCCATCAAGATTGTCCCATTCGTTAGTCCATCGAATCGGCGCTTGTGGGTTGTACACTTTAGATCCGAATGTAATCTTGTTCTGTGCGAGCTGCGAGAGATATTCGAATGCGCCGTACAAAGCGCCACGCTCGTTCTGGCTGATGATGATGACTTTTCCTGGGCTTATACTGAGGTAAAATCCATCATCTTCCAAGTCCGCAGATTCACCAATATTCTCGTATGCCTCGCTATAAGCTTTGGTAGTCCCGACGATGATGGCTGACTGATTCTGGCTGGCGGTCGTGCTCACTTTGAGTTGTTTACTGGTGGTGCCTAGTATACCCCTCTGAAGTTCTTGGCCGGCTGTATATACGGGACTGATCCGCGTGGTATTCAGTGCGATGATTGTTGATGGTACCGATTGGGCGGATGCTCCATTTGGGATCCGAGCATATCGTAGCCAGCCCTGCGAGCCGTCTTCAGCGAGGGCTCCACCGATGGCACAAAGTAATGTTGTGAATGGCAAACGCATGGTCGCGCTCAACATGTCGTAAGAAGCCTTCGCAATCTATGCCGCCTCATTGCAAGCAATTTATACTCTGCCAAAATCTTCAGTTCCAATAAACATGGATACGTCAGTAGTCTGATTAGGGTAGTATCTATCGCAACAATTCGAACCGAGAATTTAAAATAGAATAGAAAGAGCCGTATTTCAGGCTAAAAGCTGGCCATCAAGTTATGGTCATTTCCGGCTTTGTCAAGGGAATTGTGGAGAAATAACGCGGGGAAATAAATGATCAGCGTCGCGTAATGTCTCATGACCAAAGTGGCAAGTTTTGAACATCACACATTTCATGGTCCAAAGGCGTGAATCCAAGGCTTGCGAGACGTCATTTTTCGTGGAAAATTTTGGGGATGGCACAGAGGTGATGATGATAATGCTAGATGAAAAATAAGATGGTGGCATGGGTGACGAGGAAAGAGGTGGTAGCACCGCGAGTCCGAGAGGAAGGTACAACACATCCACCGATTTCGGATCTCGTTTGAACTACCACGATCTGCGAGCAACACATCATCCATCTTAGCAATTCCTTGAGCTTTATCGCCTACATAGTCGCAACGCGTTTTTTTCTTCTTCAAAGAGAACTCAGACTATGTCGCAACTAGGCTTTCACCACACGGACCAGCGCTGAACCTTGACAAACGATGTGTACAAATAACGAATATAGACGGCAACATATGAGTTGAAATCTTGATCCAGGATAGTGATCGGAACCATATCACGTGCTAGTGTACCCAACGAGCTCGAAACAAGACTGCATACTGATTCTGTTCTTTGTATACAAATCCCTCATTCAAGGCTAGGACAATAGGCTACTATATTTGTAACGTGATATGCATCATTTTGGATTCGAACTTGGTATTTTTTTAGGTTCGTACAAAGCTCCTATGCGTGGAGGTTCCCTATGTGGAAGTCACTAATATCAATATACAGTTAGTCAACAGAAACATCAACAGTTACATAATATTTACCTTTATCGCTCTCGCAGAACATCAAAGTAGATATTAGATCACAATATCCGAGAATCTGGTCCAAATTAAGGCGATTGCATGCTTGTCATAAAGCAACTCCAGTCTCCAACGAGCCGCCCGTGACATAAACGTCGAGGTTCACAAGAAACTTTGTTGAGACGTGACTGCTCGACTAAAAAATATAATGGAAATTTAAGAGATGGAAGATTGGACTAATGAGCTAACAAATATTCAATTCACTAGGGTTAACAGGATATTCATCAAAGATGCAGGCGAGTGCCGATAGGAGCCTGATACCGGAACAGCAGCACACCATCACAATCCAGTGACTACCACAACAAAGCCATATATCTATTCCGAACCAGAAAAATCTAGGCAAATCTGATCGGAGATTCATGGAGGGGTTGATGTGAAAGGGCCCTCAATGATTCGGTTATTGCCAGTGAATCGCAGGGAATCTGCAGCGACTTCCCTAGGGTCTCAGGGTTTGCTAGAACGACTCAACCTCTTATAGGATTTTCCAGGCCGATCTCTTCGCAATGTGCTGTCAAGATCAGAGGCCGATACGGCTAGTCCCGTGCCGCCGTCACCTCTGGATAGCACCCACATGGCGGCGCACTCAATAATAAACCTTTCTTGCAAAGCGCGTATACGAAGGCTTGATAATCAACTAACGTCTGGAACGGACGAACCGCTCAGACGGGCAAATCGCCCAGCCAGCTGCGCTGGCACAAACCACGCTGGTAACCCACTCCCGGTTGCCCTGCTGCAAGTATTTCAGCCTTGGTCGACGTTTAGAGGCTGTGGCTACTGCTGACGCGTTATGCATGCCCATCATGAAGCCCGTCTCATCAAAATTGTATATATCGTTCTCCTGGATCCCATACTTGGCTTTGGTATTCTGTACAAGGCGGAACCAGCCCTGCAAAAGCTCAGGATCTTCATAGAGGGCTCTCTTATAATCGTAGTTTCGATTGAACTTTGTTTGAAGCTCTGGACGACGCTTTACAAAGGACTTAGCCCAGTTTTGGCCAACAGGCTCACAGTTGCGAGCAGCCAGCAAAGAATCAGCAAGATCTTTGACAGTAGAGAGGTGTACTGGAAATAATCGCCAGTCAAGGTTCAAAACATGGTCACAAAGCGTCTCCTCTTCTGTCACAAGGAGTCTCATTGAGTTGGGCTGAATATCTTGTCGAGAAGAGATTCCAGCAAGTCGATCACGAAGAGTTCTTTGGGAAACGTTATACAGTGCTGCAGCACGTCGCTGGCTAAGTGTCGCGTCTTTTTGAATAGCTAGTATTGGAAGCTGTATTTGGGATTCTTTTAAAGTGTCTTGCACATTGCGGTGTTCTAGCATCGCGTGTAACAGTGGTAGTATGGTAAAAGTTGGTGGGGTCTTGGCACTGTGAGCGGTTCGCCCATCCCAGACGTTAGTGATAAACACCTAGTTTTCTTTGCGAGGTCTTGTCTTATCACGACCCGGCATGGAGCCAACCCGTAAACTCAGGGCAAATAACTCGTTTTCTGTACCTACCAACCGATGGCTTCGCTTCCAAACAGTGACATTGGACAATTTTCTGGCCGGACTTTCGAAGGTAATGCCGCCTGAAGGCGACTATTGGAACAAAGGCAACGATAAATCGGTGCATGCATGTAGTTCCTACGTGCGAAAGACAAACTCGCATCGAAAGCCCATCTCCCAGGTACTTGGGTAGCCAAGAGCTGCGGTTCTACCAAGATCTTCTTCGCATACCCAACGTCGATGCGCATGTATGGAAGACATGGATTATTTTATTTGGATAGAGGGCGCCGCAGTGCGGGCATTGCATGCGATATGCAACGACTGTTCAGCCGTAGGTGTAATATGCTGACACGAAGATGCAATCGAATTGAGCCATGTCTAGGCCTGGCAAGGCAGGTATAGATGGCAATCTGCTCACGGGCATATTAGGCGCGCAACAGGCTCCAGCCAGACCGAGAGTACCCAGAAAAATCATGCAGTCCCGGTCTCTCAGTTCCGCGAGGATGCATTCGAGCGACTGGCCAGTGCTGTGGATGTGGAGGATCTGTGAGCGACCTCGTGTTGGACTTTTTTTCGACCTGCCCTTTTGGGTGCGCCGTTTATCCGCTACAAATTAGTCTATGACTAGCGTGAGCTGTGGGCATGCGCCACCAATCGGGACAAGGGCTTGGCAGAGCTACACACGAAGGTTACATGGCCATGAACGCCAAGTCGCTCCATTCAGCGACCCTCAAGTGGACCAAGTTGCGATAGGACGACACGGAAACATGCTTTCTGGTAATCCACCTAGGACGAGCTTGTTTTTGTCCCCGCACATCTAGCCCCCATCGGGCAGGAGATATGGTGCAAAACGTCCATCTTTTGACGTCTGTGGATTAGTCACTACCGCAATGCCTGAGGAATGATGGCATCGTCACTTCAGGTACCGGTCCCGAAAGGACGTGGCCCGGATGGCAACATGCCCTGCAGCAGGGGTCTCGGGTCCAGGTCTTTGTACAAATAATTTGGATGCCCTGCATGGCCTTCGTCTGGTCATCGACCTCGTCCAATTGAGCTTTTACGAAGCTGGTCGCATACACAATGGCTCGTTACCTTAGTGTCGCCGCAGCATTGGCTGCTACTGGCGCGTGCGCGTTCACACCCGAGTGCGTCTTTTTTTCTATAGCTACATTCTCCCAATAATAAAATGCTAATAAATCTATAGGCTGCTTCTTAGCACCGTACGCCGCGCTGCTGCCGATCCCAGTCCAGATGGCTCAGTCGCACTGTTCTCGTACACGCAGTACTCATTCGAGGAACATGCGCGCACAGCTGGCATGAACCTCATCGATCTCAAGACCGGCGAGGTCACTGAGTCGGGCCTCGACCCCAGCGAGGTCAACGAAGTAGCCTGGATTCCTGGCACCGAGACAGGCATCATCTACATCAATGGCACCAACGAGGAAATCCCAGGTGGTGTCACCCTGTGGATTGGTGACATCAAGAACCCAAAAGCGAGAACTCTTGTTGCTTCTCTGGATGCACCATACTCTGGCTTGAAGGTCGCCAACACCTCTACTGGTGACTTGCACTTCTTGGTCAACAGCTTGGCCTACCCCAATGGCACTGCAGTTAACCCCGAGACTGAAGTCAAACCAGCCTCAACTGCCCGTTACTACTCCGATATCTATGTCCGCCACTGGGATACCTGGCTAACCAAGAACCGCTACCAGCTCTTTGCTGGTACCCTGTCCAAGAACAGCAGCTATTCTCTCTCAGGCGCTGGCGTGCGCAACGTCCAAAGTGGTATCAAATTTACCACTACTCAGCCTGAGACTCCCGTTCAGCCTTTTGGTGACTCGAGCGATTATGACATTAGTCCCGATGGCTCTATGTATGCTTTCATTAGCAAGGCTCCTCAGCTCAACAAGGCCAACTACACTGCGTCCTACCTATATGTCGGTGCCTTTGCCTCCAACGAAGCTCCCGTTGCTCTCAACGGCCCTGACTCTGAGGTCTTCAAGGCTGGACACCAGGGTGCTTCTGGTCTACCATCTTTCTCTACTGACAGCTGCAAGCTTGCATATGTCCAGCAAGACGAGGATTACTATGAGTCGGACAGGTTCAAGTTGTACACTTTCGACGTTGCTGTTGAAGGCCAAAGTGTGGCTGCTAGCAACTGGAAGAGCTTGAGTGAGGGCTTTGACCGCTGGGTGCAAGGGTCCATTACTTGGGCCCACGACGACTCTTCAATCTACGTCACTGCTGATGACTATGCCCGCATCAAGATCTTCAACTTCCCAATTACTGCAGACGAGAGCTTTGTTCCCGAGCCGCTGACAGGAAACACTTCCGTTTCGGCATTTGCTCTGCTTCCTGACGGTTCACTGTTCGTTGCAGCCACCGCCATCTGGACTCCCAACGAATGGTACATCCTCGCCGACGGCAACAAGAAGACGCTTTTCGACGCTTCCCAAGTCGATCCTAACCTGGCCGGTCTCAGTTCCAAGACTGTCTCCGAGATTTTCTACAACGGCTCCAACCCCGAGCTCAAGCAACAGCTCCAGGCTTATGTTGTCAAGCCCACCTTCTACCAAGAGAACGTTACTTACCCTCTTGCTTTCCTGATCCACGGTGGCCCTCAGGGCAACTGGGGCAACAGCTGGTCAAACCGCTGGAACCCGCAGGTCTGGGCCGACCAAGGCTACATCGTCGTCGCACCTAACCCAACTGGCTCTACAAGTTTCGGACAGTACCTGATCGACTCCATCCAGGGCGAGTGGGGCAGCTGGCCATACGAAGACCTGGTCAATGCCTGGAACTACATCAACTCCACCTTGACCTGGATCGACACCAAGAACGGTATCGCCGCTGGAGCCTCGTACGGTGGATACATGACCAACTGGATCCAATCCAACGACCTCGGCAACGAGTTTAAGGCCCTCGTCACCCACGACGGCATTTCCAACACCGAAGGAGCCTGGGCCTCCGAGGAGCTCTGGTTCATCCGCCATGACTACGCCGGCAACATCTGGGACTCGCCCGCCTACCGCCAGTGGAACCCCCAGAACCACATTGCCAACTGGTCCACTCCCCAGTTCGTCATCCACAACACGCTCGACTACCGTCTCCCCGAGAGCGACGGCATCAGCCTGTTCAACATCCTCCAGGCGCGCGGTATTCCCAGTCGCTTCCTCAACTTCCCCGATGAGAACCACTGGGTGCTCAAGCAGGAGAACAGCTTGGTTTGGCACACTGAGATTTTCAACTGGATCAACCACTGGTCCAAGGGTGAGCCTTTGAGCTCTACCCCCATTGGCAACTAAAATGTGTTGCTCATGGTAATTATTCAAGTGGCAAGATAGGCTTGCTACGTAGTATTGATAAATGTCTAATGATATCTATTTCGAACAACTTTGTTTCAGTCTTGCTATCTCGTGAAGAATTGGTTCGCTACGATCGTATCTTTTTTGAAAGAACCGGCAAAAGGGCTTCGATTCATACTCCTATATTTGGCTCATCACCATCGTCGATATCTCGACAGTCCATCACATACAACCTCGTCATGTTTCTAATCCAAAAAAATCAAGCCCTTCACCACCAACACTCCCATCAACACCCTCACCACAACCAGCCCTTCCCAACCCATCACACCCTAGCCCCCCAATCCGCACTCCAACCCGCCAATAAACGCCGCGCCCGCCACCCAGGCACCCGGGTATCTGCCGGGAAACAAGACAAGCCCTTGTATTCCCAAAGCAAAGCCCATGTATATCCGTGCTTGTCCTCGGGCACCCGCACTCGGTGCATCCCGCTTACCCAGAGTTAACCGCTCGTTTCTGTTTTCTGAGCGGAGGAGCTTGGCGTGGCGGAACTGGGGTTGGATGGATGGGGCAACGGGATTGGTTAGCAAGGGAGGTTGGGGGGATAGGTGTGGGTTAAGATGGTGGGTGCGATTGAGGTGCTGGTGTGGATGGGGGTGGGTGGTGAGATGGTGGTGTTGGTGTTAGCTGACAAGCAACATCATGCATCAGGATCGAAAATCGCTATCTGGCTTGCGTTGTTCTAGAGCTGTAAGGCTAGCTCACGATAATGATAGCATGACTCGTGGTGTTCCTGGTGTGGTGGGGAGTTGTAGTATGCCAAGCCTTCCATGATGATTCTTTTGCAGCCATAGCGAGGTATAAACGGTAACGACGGGAATGCCGTTTACGCTCAAACGGCTTAAGTTTTACTGTCCTAGGCGATAAGGGTTTGTTGGGTAGGCAATGATGCTGTGGTTGGAGGGGGGGTTGCCCACCTTCATCCTTCGGCCAAGCCAAATCCTGCTCATCGTGATATTGTGAGGTGAGAATAACGCCCTCATTGGGGCATGTGAGCGCATGATATCCTCGTTTAGGAACCGCCAGATACTATTGAGAGGATCGTCCGACCAGACAACAATCAACCAACTCTTTTGCCAAGGCCACAAGAAGCAGCTGGACAGGCCAGCGGTGATTCCATAGCAGAAATATTTCTCATGATTTTGCGCCAGGTAAAGCTTCCGCCGACAAACGAAGCCTCGTCGTCAGCCTGCTCGGCCATCTTGACCTGTTCTGTCAAGCGGAGATAAGCTTGAGAAGGGTCGGCGCCGCGCCGTGCTGCACCAACCCCCCTTCTCGAAACTCACCTGCGCAGCCATTTGATGAACCCTCTCACAGGGAATATGGATACATGGCATAAGGCCATCGAGCTGCCTGTTCGGGTATGGCCGAGTTACATTGGGATGGCAGCATGGCTGGCTCGTGAAGTGCCACAGGCCAAGGCGGACATGGTGGGTGGAGAGGGGCAAGACGAGCGCCCAGCGGCGCGGAAGGCTGGGCGCCATGGCAGCGCGGCGGCAAAATTTGCGTCCATAGGACAGTAAATTGCGCTACATACTACTATGTAGTCGTCCTTCATAGCAGCAGCATTGGCGCTTGCTTCGATGTCCAAGTTGTTTTTTTCTGGTCTTGGTTTTTCCTTAGGGGCCGAAGCTGAAAGCTTCGCAATGACGCTCGCACTGGTAAGCTTTGGTTATCAGCGTCACACGGGAGCTGTGGCACAGCGCGTGTTGTCATGATAAGTGAAGAGCTAGGGGGGTCTCAGGACACGAGCGTGAATGGCCGAACCATCTGTCTTGCAAGCGTTGTATGTGGGATCGGCAGCGTCGCCAAGTTCCTAAGCACTGTATCCAAGTCGTCGCCTAGGCCGTTACACCCAGTCCCCATTGAATCTTGGCTCCAATCAACACCTATGAAAGCTGTGAAAAGCTTAACTGCGTGGTTGATTACTGCGTGGTTGATTTCGGCGTCGCCCCCAATTTGCTTAAATCACAAGCTGGTGCTGAAAGCGGCCAGCGCAGGCGAGCCTTTGGTGTTGGGTCTTGACCATGGAGCAGGTTCCCACTAGACTGGGCACCTGGACACCTGCTTGATAGAGGAACCCACAAGGAATACCAAGGCCGCGCTGGGTACAA
This sequence comes from Bipolaris cookei, assembly GCA_002286855.1. NCBI lineage: Eukaryota > Fungi > Ascomycota > Dothideomycetes > Pleosporales > Pleosporaceae > Bipolaris > Bipolaris cookei. The sequence continues at coordinate 326,846 of NRSV01000004.1, read as the reverse complement.
GGGCTATTTGCCGCTCGTTTACTACACACGAGATGGGAATCCTCGAGTATAATTGAAACCGAGTTCCCGGTGCCCTGGCAGGAAGAGTAGCATCAGCTCGCTCCTCTCATCCCCTTGTTGGAATTCGCGACAACATCTGCTAATCATGGCGGCAAATGCTGGCTCCAACGCCGTTGACATGGCCATGTCTCACGAGCCTGAGAAATCTGCCAAGCCCCTCTATGAACTCGATGAGAAGCGTGCCCTCTCTGAGACACGCTCGCCTTCGTCCAACGACCAGGAGTACCCAAGAGAAGTCTTTGAGGCTGACCTGGAGGGCGAGGAGCCGACCGAGGAGGAACTGAAGACTCTTCCCCGTGTTTCTGGAAAGATTCCATGGACCGCCTTCACCATTGCTTTTGTTGAGCTCTGTGAGCGTTTCGGTTACTATGGTTGTCAAGTGCTGTGTAAGTTGAGATCAAATCGCATTTCTTAATCTCTTTACTGACTCTCAAAAGACACAAATTTCATTCAGCAGCCACTTCCCGTGATCGATGGTGTTGTGCAGACAACCGGTCGTGACCCCAGATCAGAGGGTCAGCCTGGAGCACTTGACATGGGCCAACGAGCCTCCTTTGGTATCGGTCAATTCAACTCCTTCTGGGCCTACACCACGCCCATCATCGGCGCCATCATCGCTGATGAGTACCTTGGCCGTTTCAACACCATCTTCGTCGCCATCGCCTTCTCCATCATCGGTCACATCCTGCTCATCGTCTCCGCCATTCCTTCCGTCTTGACTAGCGGCAATGCCATTGGCCCATTCATTCTTGGTGTCATTACTCTTGGTTTTGGTACTGGAGCTTTCAAGGCCAACATCTCGCCTTTGATCGCTGAGCAATACCGCCAAACCAAGCCCCGTGTTATCATTGATTCTAAGACGGGTGCGCGTGTCATTTCGGACCCCAACATCACCTTGTCCCGTATCTTTTTGTACTTTTACATGGTAAGTTGCTAGTCAACCCAGCTAGGAAAAGACCAGACCCTAACAGTTGCTCAGTTCATCAACATCGGTGCCCTCACCGGTCAAATTTCCATGGTCTATGTGGAAAAGTACGTTGGTTTCTGGTGCGCTTGGTTGCTCCCTACGATCATGTTCTGCTTGTGCCCTATCGTGCTCTGGGCATGCCGCAACAAGTACCACCGTACCCCGCCCACCGGATCTGTCCTCATCCGCGCCATCAAGCTTCTGAATCTTGCACTCAAGGGCAAGTGGTCATTGAACCCCGTTACTACACGCAAAAACTTTAAAGCCGACAACTTCTGGGAGGATGTTAAGCCTAGCCGCCTTGGCAGCAACAAGCCAAGCTGGATGCAGTTTGACGATGCTTGGGTGGACCAAGTCGCGCGTGGACTGAGGGCCTGCTCTTGCTTCACCTGGATCCCACTTTACTGTAGGTCCTTCTTTGGGTTCAACCTTTTTACCAAACTCAAAAACTAATCATGTAAAAAGGGCTTTCGTACAACCAGATGAACAATAACCTCACCTCGCAGGCTGCTACCATGACACGCAACGGTGTCCCCAACGATGTCATCACCAACTTGAACCCCATCTCTCTCGTCATCTTCATCCCAATTGTCGACAACTTCCTGTACCCAGCCCTCCGCAAGGCTAATATCCGCTTTACACCCATCAAGCGCATGGCTTTTGGTTTCATCCTCGCTTCCTTCGCCATGGTGTCCGCAGCTGTTATTCAGCATTACATCTATCAGACCGGCCCGTGCGGCAAGTACATGAACAGCTGCGACGACCCAGCCCCTATCAACGTCTGGGTACAGTCTGTTCCCTACGTGCTCGTCGGTTTCTCTGAGATCTTTACCTCGATTACCGGTCTCGAGTTCGCTTTCACTAAAGCCCCGAAGAATATGCGCTCCCTTGTGACGTCATACTTCCATTTCATGAGCGCCTTCTCCAACGCCATTGGTCAGGCTTTTGTGTCGCTGTCTGAAGATCCTCTGCTGGTGTGGAACTACACCATCGTTGCTATCTTGGCATTTTGCGGTGGTATCCTCTTCTGGTTCCACCAGCGCAAGACAGACAAGCAGGAAGATGCTCTCAATATGCTTCCCGACTCGACTTATGCGGGCCCACAACGTAAGCGTGTTGGCGAGACCGAAGAAGGCATTGCGGGACACAACGTTGAGTCGCACGTCAGGACTTAGATTGCGTGTTGTAGTAATAAACTTGAGATGATGAATACGTATGTCTTGTATATGCACATGATACTGTGTATAGCTTTTATACGATTGTAGATACCTAATTGCTTTTGTAGCTAAGCATGAATGAGCAGAAGATCTCATCATACTGAACCATTCATATTTAACTTGTTAACTTTGGCATTTGAAGTAACCGAGATCTAATCAGAAAATGTTAACATGCGAAACAGAGACATTGTCCATAACTAGTAGTAGATCACCATATCTTTCGTCCCTGTCTAGCTCGTTCCAAAAGGTCAAGCTAAGACAACTTGAATGAAAGCTCCCAAATCCGGACTAAGCTAACTGACAGTGCAATGTTTTTTTCTCGCTACTATTGAAATTATCAAAATATTCTAGGTTAACGTATTCCATCAGCGAGAGGTCCACTTTTTCTTGGCATTACGAACTTCACGTATGAAACATTATGCATCAACAACATAAGGATTTTCTAACTCAACGAGAAGGTGGGATTATTCTAGATCTTCAGGCCTTTTGTACAGGCCAGTTTAAGACTATACGACGCGCTGCTGCTGCCTATAATATACCTTTTCAGCGCCCTTCTGATGGGCTTAACAAAATTACTTCTCGTCCTCAAGTAACCTCAAACTGCCGCAAGCTTACTATAACTGAAGAGCAGACAATTGTACGGTATATTCTTTACCTAGAATCGCGAGGATTTGCGCCCCGATTGTGTGAGGTAGCAGATATGGCAGAGAAACTACTGTGCGTACGAGGTGGTCAGCCTTTGGTCAAGAACTGGCCAGAGCGATTCGTATCGCGTTTAGAGGAGCTCAGAACAGCCTTCAATCGGGAAAAAGACGGCCAGAGAATACAGCAAGAGGATCCAGAGGTTATTAACACGTGGTTCAAGCTCATACGAGAGATGATTGAGAAGTATGGGGTATCTTCAGATGACATCCACAACTTTGATAAAATTGGGTTTCAGATGGGTGTAATTGGCTTAATGAAGGTGGTTACAGGTTCAGAACGTCTTACGAGACCTACTTTTGTTCAGCCAGGCAATCGCGAGTGAGTTACTATCATCCAGAGCCTCTGCGCTGCGGGATACGCTACCCCACCATTCATCATCTACAAAGGACGCGTTCACATCTCTGCATGGTACGAAGAAGCATATATACCGTACAATTGTCTGCTCTTCAGTTATAGTAAGCTTGCGGCAGTTTGAGGTTACTTGAGGACGAGAAGTAATTTTGTTAAGCCCATCAGAAGGGCGCTGAAAAGGTATATTATAGGCAGCAGCAGCGCGTCGTATAGTCTTAAACTGGCCTGTACAAAAGGCCTGAAGATCTAGAATAATCCCACCTTCTCGTTGAGTTAGAAAATCCTTATGTTGTTGATGCATAATGTTTCATACGTGAAGTTCGTAATGCCAAGAAAAAGTGGACCTCTCGCTGATGTAATACGTTATTTCATGTCCTCTTATATTGTCTTTGCGACGACATCACTTCCGCTAATCGACATAAAAAGACCCACTTCTTGCATCTCGTCATACTTTCAGACACAACAAACTTAGCTCGACTTGCTATTACCTAGTCAAATTTTTGTAGGGCCATTCGTCATGTACGCAAAGTGATGTGCATTGCCACCGTAGAACAATATCGACAGCGTACCAACAACCTGCTTGTCCACTCTGATAAATCATAGGACACAATCCTCGACGCACCAAGTTAAATATACATGTTACCCCAGACATGTCCCGAAGTCTTTAATACATTTATCTTGAAAAATCCCCAAATCTTGGAAAAGATTCAAACTTACTCCACGCTACATTCTTTTGTCATCCACTTCACCTTTCACCAACCAAATCGCAAGCTTCAAGCTATATCCTCCTCACACCTCACCACTCACCAAACTCTCATCCCACTACATAATCTTCTCTCATTTAAAAAAATAACAACAATTAAAAGCGCCAGCCAAAAAAATGACTCACCAATTTCATCCCACCACCCTCTCCACCACAACATCAAGCTCCTATACCAGTCTCCCCTTCCCTTTCACCTCCCTCCTCACCCCGTCTCAAAAAACACTCTTATCCAGTTATTTACTCCACCGCCACCACCAAACCGAGGCAGTGAACACGCTTGTCGGGCTGGAAATAGGTGTGAGGCGCGAGCGCGATGAGCCCGGGGTACGGTATCTAGAGCGGGAGATGGGGCGAGTAAGGGTATAGCTGGCTGGGCATCGGGAGGTGGAGAGGTTGAGGGTGTTGGTGGAAGCGGGGAGGGGAGTTGCGAGAGGGCAATTGGAGGAGGTGAGGAAGGTTATGGGGAGGGGGAGGGAGGTGGAGTGTTTGTGACAGGTAAGATGTTTGGGGTTTTTAAGAGTGGGCTCCGTTGTAGGTAGGGATTTTGTAGGGTTGCCTTGGAGAGCGGTGGGTAGAAGCTTGCGTGGAGTCATTGGTGTGCGTGGCGGCCGATTTCTGGCTCACTTCGTTCAATGCAGGGCGTCTTTTCTTTCTTAAAATCAATATACATTGGTCTCATTAAGGGTGATCGTACTAGTAGCAGGCTCGCTCTGATAATTCGTAACTTAGTGTACAAGGGGGTATATGCGAAGGGCTGAGGGGAAAGTTAGGATGAGCTATGGTACAGAATCAAAGTACATGGACGAGAAACGCTCAAAGTACTTTTCGAAACATTAAAGAAGAGAGATTTTGTCATCATTAGGGGGAGAGGACTTTGTTTTGTTACCTTGAATCTCGCTCAGCTATAGGTCCACAAGACTCAAGCAGAGTGCTCATCAAGGCTGTTTTCTGAGTCCGGCTGTGCCTCTTCAGTGCGAGGCTGCGAGATCTCACCGAGACACCACATGCATATCTCCCTGCCATGCGTTGACCCGCAACAGCACTGCGCCACATGGTCAATATATGTTTTACGGAGAGTTGTTTCTTCATTTTCGTAACATCGTAAACAGAGCCATCGGTCGAGAAAACGACTGCGAAGGCTGCACTGGCACTGATGAATTGAAAGATCCTTTCGTTGCTTTGGTATGCCTGAGGGAAGATGATTATCGCAAAACTGGCGTTTTCTTCCTTCTGTAGTTTGGTATAATGATCGGAGGACAGGTGATGGATGGGCTACATTTGAAGCCACCGGTCCGGCAAATGTGCATGTGCCAAGATTCAAGTCTAGGAAATCGTCGACGCACTCGGGCGGGCCAAAGCTTTCTTCCTCAAGGGGCACATCAATAAATCCCTGATCGTGGTAGGGTGCAGACGTAGTAGGTGATGGAGCTTGCCATTGCGGTGTAGTGAGATTATCTTTCAGGTGGTGGAGACTCAATATGGGTATCTCGGACGGTGAGAGAAGGATGAAACCACTGTAGTTGGGCAGCTCGTCATCTTCGTATGGCTTCTCGAAGATACTCTGGTATACACAATGGATGCGGCATTCGTTGCAAGTCGTAACTTTGCAGTTCGCGCAGGGACGAGACTCGGCGACACCGTCTATTGCCCCACATTCGACGTATTCACTGCATTCGTATGCATAGAAGAAGGACGACTTGACATGTCGTTCTCTTCGTATCTGGACACCTTTTCCGGAGCATCTCAACTTGCCGAGCAAGTTTTCTAGGCTACCAGGCTGTGGGACAAGTGCCTGGTATATAGACTTTGAGCACAACAGTAGCGCTAGTAGGTCGTCGGGGCAAAGACAAGAAAGGACGTTCTCAAGAAGACCATACTCTCGCAGAGCCACTAACAGAGGACAAGATGGTGCTGACCCCGCGGCGCTGTCCTGCCGGCTCTTCTTTCGCTTCTCGTGCATCTTGTCTGACGATCTCTGGCGCTTCAGTAGTCTTGAGGGCGTTGCCTCGTCGCACTTCCCATTTTGGGATTCGCAAGACAGCGTAGGCCCATTTGCGAGCATCTGAATGTCTATTGATCGAGGGGCCATAATGATCTTGAAGCTCCTGGAAAGTGATAAGCAGGGGTATATGCAGTATAAAAGGGTAGTGCAAGGCCATCACGGACCATGCAGTTCATGATGACAAACCACACTACTGGATATAGACTGGGGATTTGATCATTTGGTAGAATGCTCCCGGACTGACGTACTTCAATTTGATGTCGAAATGTATATGCAGCTTCCCGCGCCTCGATAAGCGCTTAAAAGCTGGTCGAATCCAGGCCGGGGTCCATGTTATTGTCGTCACGTTTTGCCGGTTTTGCGGTATTCCAGAAAAAAAGACGCGGTAGAGGCAGTCCTCTGCTCGAGTATAGACGTGATGGTTTGACAAGTCCGTTGGCGCGTAGTGAGGCGTCAGTAGTGTCAAAAACGGTATTACAACAGTGTTGTTGTGGGGACAAAATTCGAAAATCATCAGACCGGAAAGTGTGCCGGAACGAAACGGAACTTCGTTCCGACGACTTCCGAGCGCCAAATCAGCCCTGATGACATAATCACACTTCGGTCACTTCCGCCGTTCACCCGTTACAAACCAAGAAAATCCCACTCAACCTTCAAGGTGGCAGTCTGGGTGAATAGCCGTATCAGTGCAGGCCCGAGATTATGCATTTGACGAGAATTTTCATTATCTATCACAAGCTCAGACCGCAAAGTTTCAAAGTGCACGGTTCCTGTCATTCGGCCTTCTGGCTTAATGTGGTTGGCAATTGGGCAGCATGATTACACAAATGGTACAGCCAAAAATACATTTTAGGGACCGGTATTGTTGCCCAACAATTTGGATGCACATAGGTTCTCAGCTTGCTCTTCTTCCTGATGGACCTTTCGTCTGTTCCGACATACGTCCCACCATGTCCGTTTTAGAGCATCGCTCAGTTCTTCTTGCCGGGGATGGAGTAGCAGCATCCGATGTCGAGCACGTCGTAAAAGGTGCAATCCCGCTGCACCCAAAAGCCGCCTTTTTCGTAACAGGTTGGCTTGGTGGTGCAGATTCCAGAAGGGTCGGATCGTCCGCAGGGCGCTGGGTAGGGATCTGTGGGGGCCCCCAAAGCAACAGATGTGAGGGCTGCGGCGAGGAGAAGCTTCATATTTAAGATGAGTTGGGCCTGTAGAAATTGGGTTTGAAATCCAGGGAGTAAAGTGGAGAGTGTATCCCTATGATGCACTTTGATTTTGTGCAGATGCAAAGGTGAAGCTGTTTAAGTACTGTGTGTCCTTGACTGAGACGCCGCTGACATGGCCGTCGCACACTTGTTGTGTTTGTGTAACTATGTAAGATGAGGCAGGAATAGCTACACTGATTGGGCATCCAAAGAAAGTGTGGAACATATCTGGCCCATGTTGGTTCTCGACCATAGGCCGTCGCATTTAGCTCCAGGTAGCTGGGTGTGCTGTATATCGAGTCCAGACCCTCAGCCAATACGTTTGCCAGGCGTGCGATCATCGTCACATTGCTCGTATGGGTATATTATGTCAGGACGCTTAGCGCGTCGGTTAATGTGGCTTCCCCAGGTTCTTGTTTCTCCAGAACGCATGATAAGGCGGCACGCATCCACTAGTGATTCTGCCATATTGAGACGTCAGTATGCCTGTGTCATTCATTCACACACCAGAGGCTCGTATAACCAAGAAAGCTGGAATCGCAGCCCCTGTTGGAGTTGCGTGATGTCGTCGACTCCGAGGATTTGTAGCTGTTGAGACGTTGTTGACTGGACGCCACATTTGGGGTAGCCATGACCACCATGGAATACGATGTGTAATAGCTTTAGTGAGACAGCTATAAATTCCTCGGAGACGTCGTAGGCCTGCAGGTCAGTCGCAAACCCTGGTCAAAAGCAATTTCATGAAAAATTCTCCTGCTGGCCATGGTAAATCGAGGCGATGCGTGTCTTTGGTGGAGGCAGAGCTGGATCCACGAGACATCGGAGATCAGCGTGGCAATGTGGCGCATACAAGGCGATGGGAGCCTGTAAAGGTATTTAGACACAGGGATGGCGTCTGTCTTTTGTAGTATGTACATGTAGGATGTAGTAGGACAGCCTGTGGCACACTCGGTGGTACAGGGACACATGCATTATCACTGTTATCTGTGTCAAAGTCATGTGACAAGCGAGCAGGCATGGATGGTGGCGCGGCATTTATGCACCCGCACACCTCTTCTAATTTTGTCCTAAGAAATTGGCGCATACTAGAAGAGTAAGGAAAGATGACCGGCGCGTTCCCGGCTACGTCCGCTGTCGCAACTACTCGACAAGCTCATACTCGGAGTAAGCGGTGCAGGGCCTGGCAGTGAGTACGTCACTGAAACACGTTTTGGCGTCTGTATCGCCGCAGTGCAGCCTCTTCTACTCTGTAAATATATACTAACACACACGTAGTAGCAGGCGTCGACGCCCGAATATAGCCGCGCATCTCCAGGCTTAGATGCGGCCAGGCATGAATTCCGTTGATGAGGGCAGGATGGGCTTGCCAGTCGCCCTTGGGCAGTGAGTCGTGGCGTGGTATAAGCAGCCATGCCGTCTGCAGCGTGCAGGGAGCAAATTTGTTCCAAAAAGCTTCTAGAAGGAAAGTTTTTCGGGCAGTCCAGGTCACATCGGGAGCTGGTTGGCGCCGACGGGTGCCCGCACGCTTGATTGGGCGATGCCGGCGCCCCAATGTACAGGGGGGCAGCCAGCGCGCAGGGCCTTCTCCACCTTTTGTTCTCAGCATCAGCCGCATGCCCTGACCGCGACCTCACCTCATAGCACGGCCATGCTATTGTTGCTCTCCCGCAATTCTTTATCAGCTTCCGACAAACCTCCCAGTTCGTCTCCACACACTATTCCATCCCCTTCCGCTGCCTGGATAGCCCTACGCTATCTCCGCTATGCCGACTTGATCGCTGCCGTCGACTCTTGAGGATTGCCTTTCAGATCAGGCTAGAACCTTGGCTATCAAAAATGGCCATGGCTCCACGAAAAGGCACGCGACGGGCGTGTGACCCTTGCTCAGTCAGTAAGTCTCAATCACGGCTCTATACACATGCTCACAATTGACCCTCTCTTTCCTCTGTCCAGGAAAAGTGCGCTGCGATGGCAACCAGCCCTGTGCAAGGTGCGAGGCCGCCAAGTGGGACTGCACCTATCTCAAGACGCATGGAAAGAGCGGCCCCAAGGGACCACGGCGGACCACTGAAGCCGCCATCAGGAGGCTGCAAGAACGCAGTAAAACTGGCTATGATAGATCGAGGAGCGCTAGTGAGACCAGCCTCGATACCGGCAGTCCCGTTGACGAGCTGCCGTACATCTCTCCAATGCCTCCCATAGGCGAACCCAGTACATATTCCAATGGATGGCCTGACATTATGAGTCCCACACTCTCCAGCACTCCCCAGGAACCCCAGAGAATACCGATAGCCTGCCTCTCGCAGTATCTCGAAATCTACCAGGCACGTGGCTATGGCATATGGCCAGTCGTTGATGCCGAAACACTGACTGCACGACTCCTCACTCACCCGCACGATGTAGAGGCCTACGCATTGGCCACTGCTATATGTGCCGCTATTGTGAGCCAGTTCTCTATCGACGTTGAGCCGGGAAGTCCGGTCGAAGGCCCTTATCGCGTCTCAAGCAGCGCATTCGAGTCAGAGGCAAGAAGAGCCAGAGATGAATCCGATCATTTGGAAAACACCACTATGTCGTCTCTTCTGGGCAGTTTCTTCTTGCATGTTTACTCTGCCAACGTCGGCCGAATGAATGCGTCAACCGTCCTGCTTGGAGAGGCTATTTTCAAAGCTCATATCCTCGGCCTACACAACCCAACGCACTATCAGGGCATGGATCCAGAACAGACACAGTGTGCTTTACGCGTCTACTGGCTCCTTTTCATCACCGAGCGTGCTCATTCCTTGCAGCACGATGTCCCGACGACGCTCAAACGGTCATCAGATCTTCCAAGTCTTCAAGACTTGCGCGATGGATCTGTCACGCCTGCATTCGTCCAGCTCTGTCGTCTATTCAATATCCTCGATGTCACAATAACGGCAGATGCTGCTAGTGCTCGTCGAGCACTCGCCGTAGCTCAGCACCAGCTCAGCAGCGATGAAGATCCCCGCAGTCTCGAAAATGAACTCCAGCGTGCTGATATTACAATGACACAACAATGGATGCGTATCTTTCTGTGGCAGCACGCGCTCGAGGTTACTAATCTAAGCAGTCAACCAAGTCAGGATGAAGAGTTTTCGTTCCGTTTCCCAGCCAGGGTGGCACAAAATGTGCTCAGCAATTTAAGCAGTCTTTCGCGCGAAAGTGTAGAGGCGCATGGACCCGGCATGGTACGACCCAACTACGGTCAAGCTACTTACTCTACTAACTGTTTCTACAGGAGTCTAAGCTTTTCGACGTGACCAACTCACTTGCTGACGTCATGATGATCATGCCATCATTAAACCATGAGTCGCATTTCGATGTTGGCCCCAGAGATCTCATGCATTCGCTTTCTCAAGTGCTCGCTGGCTTTCGAGGCGGTAATCCCGCTGTCATAAATATACTACAAGAGAAGCTCACTGCACTTGGGCTTAGTGTTGGATCTCCACAGAGGCTATTGGAGCTCTCTTCGCCCGAGGAAGAGCAGGACGAGTATCAGTCTAGGCCCGTGCCAGGCTCGTCACCATACGGGCCGCCCGCAAACGATCCGCCGATAATGTCGCCTCTTCCGCCCCCTATGAGCATGAACGGTAGATATTGATCCAGTTCGATACTGCCAAGATGTACAAACTCATAAATCACTGGACGTTGCATAGTCTCGAAAAAGAAGCATCAGGACAGTGAGGATCCCTGATTGGTTCGTATCCAATCTGGCGTATCACAACTTTCAGCAAGACCTCCTCGCTTCGATAGAAATCCTTCAATCATGTTGCATGGGGTTGTCTGCGGCAATTCAAGAAACTTAAATTTGACCGATAGGTGGCCGTAGACGAATACCGATGACAAGCTTCGATCACAGGAATTCCGCGAACACTAAGCCTAGCATGCTAGCGACATCAACCCTGGACGATATTCAAAGTGGATGTACCGTTATGCCAGAAACGTTCTGCCCAGCTCTGCTCTCAGCTTTGGAGTATTGGATTCCCTATGTAAGCAGTTACCAGGACTTTCGACAGTCCCTCTATGGCAGGCCTTTCCGACACTCAAGCTTGTCCATATTGACAGTTGGGAAAGCCGCCCAATACACTGGCACAGATATTGATACCCATGCTCAACAAACCTCATCAGCTTGAAATCAATCTACAGTGGCCTTAGTGCTGCTTCTGTCCACGGACGATAATAGGGCAATTGAGGCAGCTTGCGTAATCAAAGGCATTCTGGAAGATCCTAGCCTCAACCAGCCGCCGATCATTACACTAGTAAACCACAGGCACTGGAGTAAGGCTATATCGTTCACTGCAGAATGTAAGCGCCAAAAGCGCCCCTTCAAACGGATGGGGCACTGTATGCTCTCACGTGCCATTGTTGAGTAAACTTCACACAACGAGCGGACTGTCGAACTGGGTTTGAAGCGGCTGTAGAGGCCAAGGGAAAAGCCATGGAGGCTAGTGCCGATCAAGACTAACGAATCAGCCCGCAGCGCTCTCTAGAAATCGCTTTCAGGAGAAAGGCTCAGTCGCGCTTACCATTGTACTTCGTTATCAGAGTCTTCTTAACTTCATCGCAACCTCTCAGCCTTTCACTCTGGGTTACTCTTGTCAGAGTTCTCATTGTTGTACGGCCTTTTTTTAGTCAAGCAGTGTAAATTTCCAAACTTTTGTGGTGAACGTCGGAGACGGAGCACAATACACAAAGCAACGCTTTGTGCATTTCCTTCTTGTCGATTTCTTTTTAGTGTATGATATATCCCTACACATAACTTTTAGTACCCCTGGAAGACCGCTTAAGCTTATTCTCCCCTTTCTATACCGATAATAGTCACCTGCACGCTTTACAGTGTGAAATGCCATTATACGAAAATGGTACCGCTCTCTTGAGGACAGAGTTTTATTGGATTTCGCGATTGTGTTGTTTGCTCGCGTTGCTGCCTGAAGTGTGGGACTAGGTACGTATGTGAGGGGTGAAGACGGTTGTTGATATGGATCATGTTTGATAACGTCAGTTGGCTAGTAGCGATACGTGGATTCTATATCACTTCGACGGAAGAGATCTACCTAATTATACAACTGTTGTTGAATCGCACGATATAGTTGTGAGAAGATGGGCGGGTACCTGAATGTAGCATATGCAGTCCAGTGCCAAGCAAAGTGACGATATGCAAAGTGAAAGCGGAATCCCAGTGATTAGTGATTATCAACACTCACGCTCACTGCAAAAATCTGACCGCCCATTGTGTGCTAGCACATTGTTCGATGACTCTTTTTTATATTTGTTTTCGCTACAACCCAAACACACGACGCTTCAGTCATTACGAAAACAACTCGACCAAAAGCATTCAACCCCAACTGCGCATTCGAGCTGAAACGAAAACATAGCGCCTTCGCCCCTCGATCTGGGCACAAAGATGATGCGTAGTCTGTTGACGCGTGGCGACAAGGATAAAGTACCCGCCGAGCTCAAAGGAGCGATCTCGCTGCTACGACTGTCGGATCTTGAGGGACTCGAAGAGCGCTTTCTCGCTACCGATGCGTTTCTCAAACCATGGGCTGTGTTTCGCGATTCGCTCTTTGTGGTGAAGCCTAGTGCAATGACGGCCGCGACTGCAGTTGCTACAAGTGATGGCGATAGAGGAGGTATCTCGCGCACAGATTTGCTATGGTTTTATACACAATTCGACCAAGATACGTATCGCCACGATCCCAGTGTGGATAACAGCAGTATATCCTGTGCCATCGACAAGCGAGACTGGCGTGTTGAGGAGTATGAGAAGCACCTCTTTGCGTGGCTGCTTCAGACGTTCAAAGTCGGCAAAGCGCACAACCCGTGGGGATTCGATTACTTTCAACTGCGAAACATTTGCACTGTTTGGCAAGCAGTGTTTGTACCCATTGTGAATGCAGTCCGTGCCTCATACAGTATCAAGGGTCGCCAACACTATGGGCGCCTCGCGCTCTTCATCGAGGAGAGATGCCCCTCTGGTCTTGCCTTCCCCAAGGAAAAAGTCAACATTCCCCTAGGCAACCTAATGTCTTCAACTTCTTATCGCGTCTTACTCATGCCAAAGGACACTAACGAATCAGGTGCGCTGACACGAAAACATTACGACGAGACTGAGAGGGAACTCCGTTCTGTCTATCTCCAGTACGGCGGCTTAGTTGAACGTCCAAGGTTCAAACAAAAGATGGAGGTGTGGTTAGAGGAACAACGAGCGCGGGCAAATCTGAGAAAGGCTGTTGAGCGGACTAATGAAGCCAAGCGTACTCAACTTGATGTTGTCAAGCGCGATGACAGTCGGACTCCGGTGAAGAAGATACCTTCAGGCAAGCACGATATGGAACCAGGGAAAGAGTATAGTGCTAGTCCAATCAAACGCTACTCGAACAGCTTACGACGCTCGCTATCCCGCAGTGTGTCTAAGCAGATGCCGAGGGAGGAGCCGAAGAGTCCGTTGCATGGAGTCACGCGTCAGCTCCTCATACCTGACGATCCGCCGTCGCCTGACCTACTGAATGGGCAAATCTTCTCGATAAACGAACGAAATGTGAGCTATGCTTCAACATACTCATCTAATACCACTATCGTTACGCCTTGGCCTCGTATGGACACACAGCGCGAGTCATTTGAACAAAGTGTCTACGATTCAGTCCGCATATCCAGTTCATTCAGCCCTTCGAATGAGACACAGAATCTACAAGCATATGCGAAAACCAATGAGCCGGAGCCATTGCCCGAGGATCAGATCACTGCCTTTCTGCACCCTTTGCATCGAAGTAGGAGCACGCAACGTGAGCAGCAAGATGCATGCACCCCAGATAGCGATAAAAGGTCATATTCGGAGTTACATATTCCAAGTAACAGTGGTAGCGAGTGGGGGAAGAATCCATCGTTGGGGAACCTAGAAGCAGTCAGAAAAATTACTGGTCGGAGCCCAAAGCCGAGGCGGCCCGCAAAACCACCCTCCCGCTTGCCTGGACCAATCAAACCTACTCCGTATACTGGCCCTCTATGGGTCGCCTCAGATAACAACAACCGTACCGTACTACCTAAGTCTCCTGGGGGACCTGATACAGACCTTCCAAAGCCAGTCGCATGGCCAGGTACCTCCCCAACCAATACATCAGTATTGTCTTGCATGAACAACGAGGACAACTTTGCGCCGCCTGTCCCAACCAAAAGCCTTATGCGAGGGAGTAGTGCACAAGGCTATACTGGCATTCCCCAGTTACAACAGAGGATGCGTTTTGGGCCCGATCGTGACTTGACCCGCATAGTGTCGAAAGAAAACATTCGTGCTGCGCTTGGCGGACACTCAAGGGACAACTCAGAAGAGAATATTTTGCCACTGCCACCCAGACCAATGCAACGCGATCAGGATACAGTGACCAATTCCGGAGTTACTGTGCTGCAAACGTTCAACACACACATGTTCCCACGCAAGGAAAATCGAAAGGCATCCCAGTGAGAGCATGGATCGGTGCGCCTAAAAACAGAAACGTACCTGGCGAGCCTTACTAGTCGGATGTATTCCAGGGGAAAATAAGAACCAAGGAGACTTAGATACGGCCACGAGAGTAATGTATAATGTTCGAGACAGAAGGGCTTGTCAGTGCTCCCATATCCCAGATGATCACAGCGGCTTCGGAACAAGCAACTTGACCGTCATTGTGGAGACATTCTCACTGGTGCAGATCAAATGTGTTTGTAATTTTGTATCTCTGCGAACACTGTATCAGCGAGTCCTAAGTCATTCGTTTTATGCTCGCTGTTGATACTGGGGCGGAGGGGTACTATCGGGAATGTAATGAATAGCCCGAAATGGTGATCTAGTCTATGAGTAATGAATTAAATTTGCAATATAGCGTGTTTCCAAAATGCCATGTGAGGGCTGTGAACATTGAGAAGGAGGTGTGGTGGTGGCGCCCCACACGAAAATGTCACGCTAGCCTCGCTCTGATGATAACATCGCCGAGCATCATCATCACTTAATGCAGCCTGATATTGCCGACAAAGGAAGCAAGAAATTCATCCCCGCGCTGACAGGAAAACACCGAAAACTTACTCTAAATCAATAGTTAAATTACAGCTGTTGTGTATGCTCATGCAAAACATCTCGACCAGCCCGGGCCATGTCCTTGAACAACCATAGTAAATGACCATCGCAATGCGAGTAAATGCGAACTGAGGAACCTCATCAACACCTCAACAGGAGAGTGTTCTCCATGATTCATACCCTGCCAACTGGAAGAAGCAACGTTTATGCCAATGGGATGTTTACTGAATACCTAGAAAAAGCATCTCCAGGTACCAGGAACCAACACTCTCTACACCCAAGTCAGCATCCCTACAGGAACCTGAATACACATCGTGACATCCCCACATGATTGGCGATTCTCGAAGGGGAGTCACATGCATCATTGACTTACTGCACCCATCCCATTGGGCCGAGCGAAGAACAGGGAACGGGGCTAGAGCGTTTGAGATGTCAAAGTCGACCAAAGGAAAGACCCTAACATGGGCGAGCTAGACACGTCAGACGAAGAAACATTGTAGGGGTCATATGATACCCGATCTGGTGGAATTACAAGCTTCAACATCGCTTAGACGTTCGATGTGTAGACCCACCGTCAACATGTCACCCCTTTACGCGTTGAGAATCTAAAGGTCAACGAACACTAGTTTCGACATGTATTCGTCACGTATGTGGCTTGCATGAAACATAGAGTTCTGTCTGATGATGACGTGCAGCCGTTGTCTAAGACATGAACATGGAGACCTTGCACGACTACCTAATGTCTTGGTATGCGATGAAGCTGATCTTCGGTACTCCGTTGCTGCTGGACTGGTGCGGTACATAGTAGGTAAGGGTACCGGACATCAGACGCACGGAGTTCCGGGGTGATACACCCAGGCATCTCTCAAGCCTTCGCGATCATGAGACAGAAAATCAATTCCATGTGTCAGCACCATGGAAAAAAACAACAAAATAAATACAATTCCCGTTCGAAAGGGATAAGAACAACAGACAGTTTACAGCCGTGTTCGCAAAGTACAAGCCACGCCCCGCACGCATCGGGAGTGGGGGGCGATTTTGCTATACCTCATTCGGTTACTTGCAGAATGCATTACACCCATTGATCCCAGAGTGACCTATCTTGCGTCGCACGTATCTTCAATGTTTTGCCTCCTTGCAGCTTGGATACATCTGCAGCTACAGCGTCCTGCTGCGAGAGATTGAGCTGGGCAAACGACCGAATTCATCTCGAGCAGTATTTGGATGAACCAAACCCCCAGAGACAATTGCGTTACCAATCGAGCATCAGCAGCGCAAAAATGGGCGGTTATTTTTCTTCACAGCGCGAACACGGACCCAAGAGCGATACACGATATACGACCGAGACGGGACCGTTTTGTGTGGCTTGTGGTGGGCCGTTTGATATTGAAGGCGAGGTTTACAATATCGATCCCAAAGACCCGCAGTTCCAAGTACGGTGTTCTCCTCTCTAGAGACATTTCTTTTTTGGATATCAACTAACAAGGATCAAGTGGCTATATAATCTTCGTCTTATCGGCAGTGTTGACGATGTATACCACCATATGGTAGCTAGTGATGGACACGCGTGAGTACTCGAACTCTTATGTTGTGCACCCCACTAATTATCAGAAGGCCCGTTAACACCTCTGATCAGCCCGAAGTCTTTGTCTCTGGGCCTGCTCGTTTTAGTCTTACTGGATCTGGGTTTTATCACGTTGCTGGATATGAAGGACAAAACGATATCTGGGTCGACGCCCTCTCACATATACCCGGCTATGGCACCCTGTTTCCCTTGCACGATTGCTGCTTGGATGCAAGCTGCAGAGCTATAGGCTATCACCAGTCTAAACAGGAAGTGTGCGATGACAAAACCGCTCTCGAAGTATTAGTTCATTTACTCAACAGTTGCTTCACTGAACGACTTATCCAAGACGGGTCGCTTAGATCAATCAATGATCTGTTCAATCTTTCTTCACAATGTAGCGTCTATGGGCCTAGAAGCGTACTAGCTCTGACGAAACTAGAGTGGTGGGGAGGCGGTTACGACGTAAGTCTCAATAGCCTTTATCTAGACACAAAATTAACACTGCGCAGCGTTTCTTCACCAATCCCATCGAGGGAGTCGATACCATTGCTTTTGTGCAAAGAGTCCTGGAGAGCTCGCCGCGCACCAGAGACGAACCTAAATTTACCGAAATACCAGCTCGCAAGCATCAGAACTTGGAGCGTCTTCCAAAAGAACTCCTAGATGAGGTTTGCAGCTACCTACCAATCCCATCAACCATAGCGCTTCATCGAACTTCGAAAATACTCGCGTTACAGATCCCGCTTGACTCCACCTTCTGGCGCAATAGTCTTGGTGACGGAAGCTTGCATCCACATATCTGGGACCTGGACACGAAGCGGGTCGAGCAGCAGTTGCCGCAACCTGACGTAGCACCTCTGGATCCAACAGCTTCTTGGGACTGGAGGTGCGCAGCCAAAATTCTTGCAATGAAGCGCTTTCCTGTCAGTGGGTGTGATGACCGCTTGGTCGATGTGCCTGCTGGCTTCTGGAATCGATGTAGGATATGGGCTACCATCGAGGAAGCGCTACAGCAACACGTCTTTGAATGAGCAACTACCCGAGTTCCGATGATAGCATTAAGACTTCTGTTAAACCAGGAGATCTCCATCTCTACAATATTCTTTGTCTATATTCTTAGCCACATCTAGCCTGGTGTTCGCACCTCTTGACGACGCCATCCCACAACTACCTACACGCTCCTTCGACGTACATATATCCACACGCCTTCACGGCTCCGCCATGACCGCGACAAACTTGTCCCAGCTAGCGCCAAACTTCTCATAGAACTCAGAAGTCGCACTCGTCACAAAGAGGTACGCTGCCTTCTTGCGCAGCGCTCTCGTAAGGCCCTCAACCTCATGTTCTGGGACCGAATGCACCATATACGCCGCGCGCTCGCGACCATACGGCGAAGTCGCAAGCCACTCCTGATACTCCTTGGTCACAAAGTGCGCATACGACGTCTCCACGACGACCGTAACATCCGGTCCCGGGGCCGCCAATCCCGCATTCACAGCTGTGCCCGGATTATGAATAACCTGACTCCATCAGCTCTGTCCATCATCTCTGCTACTAGCAATCTCGCAAATAATCATCGTTTCAAGCAAAATACATACCATTCCATTCTTTGAAAACGTATCCTCACACTTCACCCTCTCATCAATCCCATCAAGATACCTCTTCGCCTCTTCCGAGTACAAATTCACCGTCTCATCCACAAACACACCCCGCATTTTCATACTTGCATCCTGCCTCCCGCGCTCCGCATACGTACAGATATCTCTGCAGATCTCACCGTGCGCCCGCTTACAATACGTCGCGCGCACGTACCCCAGCGTAGTGACGTTGGGCAGCGCATTCAGCCGCGGGATTTCGCGTAGATAGTCGACGTTGGGCCACCAGGGTGCGGTGCCGGGCCCGCTGTTGGGATTGAGGATGATGAGGAAGGGGAGGTGGGGGTGCTTGGATAGGCTATGTGGTAATTATCATTAGCGGAAGACCACTTCGTCAACATAATAGGGGGCTTTGAAAGTAAGCAGGGAACGGAAATAAGGAATAAGGAACAAGGAATAAATACGCGGAGTAGAGCGGATCCCACGCCCCGGGGTGCGGATAGATATACAAGGGAAGTAAAACTTTCGATTGCATATTCTGCGACATATCTTCTTGTACAACAAAGTTAAATTGATGGGAAGCGGGAACACGTGGGTTAATTGCATTGTTGTCCTCTTTTTATTCAAACAAGGACCCAATTATGTGCTTACTAAGATGGGGGTATGCCAAAAAGTTAGGCACCTACATATGCAGTATGAGCGTAGCGTGCCCCTGTTTTTCGCTGCTATTTTTGAGATTTTAGGAGGGGGGTTTAGGTGTCAGGAGAATGGGGGCCTCTTAGCATGCGGCGATGGAGAACGTGCGGATTGGCTGGGGATCATGGTACGATTTGGGAAGTTTAGTTGCGTAAGAAGTGGAACTAATTACGATATGGTATTATGGTGATCATCTAGTGCTGAACATGAACTAGTTTACTAGGTGTCTCTTGAGATGGATGTTGCTGCATATTAGCCTTGTGTGCCTAGCTGTAGTGTTACGCTTGCTCCACGCTACCCCAGTCTCCAAGGGTACTAAAGATCAACGATATGTATCCACCATGACTGGTTTTATTCTATGAGCTTCGGTCTTGGATAAAAATTATCTACAATCTATAGCAGATAACACTGAATTAGTTAAACCCCTAATCATGTGCCTTATCCAGTAAGCTCTTCAATATCTTTGCTGTGCTCCTCATACCCTGCAGCGCATTTTCATCAGGTCCTTGCCCAGGTGTCCATGAGGCGTGCGCAAAGTCAATCATCTTGACTTCTGCGAGCTTGGGCAGATTCTCATCCTCCTCGTCTTCGTCTTCTGGGTGCGCTGAGCGTAACTTCTGCTTCGTGTTGCCATACCCTTCTACATCACCCTCGTATACGAGGAGTATGCTGGCGCTGTACATCCTGCTCTCTTTGCTTTCAAATACTTCTTGGATATCCTTGACCTCACCTAGGAAGTACGCCAGCACTTCTCTCGCGCGATCGAGCTCTGCTTCCGATTTGGCACCAGGGTAGATGAACGATACGAAGCCCTCGTCCACATTCTCGGCGTTAAACTTGCGCCCGTACATCTTGTTGTACACCCAGTATCCATTCTCCTTGTCAACCTCGACATACTCCTTCAAGTCGTCGGGAACGTCTGGTACGTCGGCGCCCTTGTAGGTGCGCATACCCGCTATCCTGAAGCCGAGACTACCGCTTGTGGTTTCCTTGCTCACAGCATCGAGGCGATCGCGCTTCTCTTGCTTCGAATTGTCATCCCACAATCTTGCGCCGAGCTTCAGGTCCAAGACATTTGGCTTCTTGAATCCATGCGTAATGTTCTCCAGCACAATGTGTAGATCTGTGTCGAGATGCTTGCCATGTAGGCGCTCAATGGATCCGTCGGCAGTCTTTATGGTGCCGCTTTCGATGCTTTCTACGGCGGCAGTCTGGTCGGTGGAGAGGGAGAGCTGGCCCATAAAGGTAGGCAGATGGCGTGCAAGATCGGGGTGGTCGGAAAGGGATTCATAGAATGTAATCTCGGAAAGAGTACACGGCTTCACGACCACGGCACCGGATTCATCGCTGAGTACGCCTTCGCTGGAGTTTGCGATTTAGTATGGCAGGCAAGGAAAGGCTGAATAGTAGGCAGCCGCCTTTGGGTCACACGTACTGGCCCGCAGCGGCACTGTCGTACGCTTTTAGCTTGGACGCGTCATATTTCTTGGTCGCCATGATGCTGGGTAGGTTTAGAGTTCTTGGTCTCAAAATCTTAGGCTCGGCAGGTTGGGTTGGGGTTGGAGTGCAAGATGCACGAAGCTGTTGTGGGGTGATAGAGGACCCCACTGTCAGGTGGGTTACAGACAACTGGTGAGTCAGGACATGGCTGGTCTAGAAGACTGCATGACTCGCAATGCAACACCATGAATTCATTACCATCTGCAGCTGGTGGTGCATCCGCTGAGTTAACTTACGTGTCTCACAGTCAACAATTATCAGGGCAAACATATTTTCGTAGTATTATCAGCAGAAATAGCTGTCGTTTTTATATCATGTGGTGAATGTGAGGGTGAAAGCGCAATCATTCCGGAAGCGATATGATTGCGCGCCTGCCATTCTTGCGCCAGTGCTCTCACTTACTGCTGTTTGCAAACGCAATAGTTTCACCACTGACACCTGTTGCTATTTTCCCAAAGTCTCCCTCCTCATTACCAAAAAATTCCATGATTTCCCATCTTCATCTCCTACCCCTCGAGTACTCTCTCCGTCTCAGTGACTGGTAACTATATTGACCGTAGACATGGCAACAGCAGAGACCCCACCGACGGAAGATACTGGGTCTTCCAATGAAGCATCTCAAAGTACAGTGACAAACCCAACAACTCATGATACCGTTCAAGATCATCCTGATGGTGCCGATATCCGTCGTCAAGTTTGCTTTCCCACTCCCTCTAATGAGACCTACGGCATACTGACCATCTTCAAGGTAGAATACTACTTCTCTGATGAGAACCTTCCCACAGACAAGCATTTATTGCAATTCTGCGGCGGGCGTGAGAACCTCCCCGTTTCCATCAGTCGCATCTGCGGGTTTTCGAGGATGCGACAGTACAAGCCCAGAACCCTCGTCATTGCAGCACTTCGTCTAAGCACCTTCCTGGAAGTTTCTGCTAATGGCAAAACCATCAAGCGCAAAACCCCTTTGCAGGGAAAATACCTCCTCGATTCAGGCTTCTTCGACGATAAAGACATTGCTTACGATCCATGCGTTCAGAAGCCGACTCCACATCCGGTGCCGTTTCTGCAAGTGAAGAAAGATGTGAACCCGGAAGGGGTATCGAAGAACATGCAAAAGCCAACAGGGTTCGAAAGAACCTACGTCGAGCCACTCTTGACCTCCGAGGAAGCCGCACAAGAAGACGATATGTACGCTTCCGACAAGCACTTTGTTGAGCGTATCGAAGTCGCCATCCAGCGCTTCAAGCACAAGCGGCGCATGCATGAGATGTATGCGCACGTCTTTAATAAGTTTATGCGCTTTGGTGGCGTAGATGCCGGCCCGCGCATGTATCAAGGCCTATCAAGGCAGGAGATGAACGATATGAATGCCGAAGAGCTTGCCAGAGCACTTGCTACTCATCACGTACCATGGGACCGCTCTGATGAGACTCAATGGGTGGTTGATTTCGCCGGTGTCTGCAAAGCCTTTCTGTAAGTCTGCTCTGTCAAACGCCTACAAAAGAATGCTAAAGACAACAGTTCATCCTGGTATCCCGCTCATTATGGCTACGCTCCTCATCTGATTAAAAATGCCTGTCAAGTCCTTCGTTCCTTCTTCAGGTATCTTCGATTTCATAGCGTCTGTCCTGAATATGACGATCAGCTCGCCGCTGCACTCGAAATCTGTGATACTGCTGAGGAGCAGCTCTTCAAGGTCAATACTGCAGGCCTTGCCTTGACAGGAGACTTTAACAAGTCTGCCAGCGTCATCTTTGGCGGTGCTCAAGCTTGCCTTTACACCGGTAACAAGAGTTGGGCCGAGGAGTTGAGAGAGGAGGGTGTGAACAATGAAGAGATTGGCATTTCTGGGGAAGAGGCCAAGGTCAAGTTTGGCATTGGGATTGCCATCTTGGGTTCGGAAGAGCAATTCGGGCTGTACGAGTCGTCCAAGTTGGAGGTCCTCAGTAAGAAGTCGGCCTACCTCGAAGTAGTCACCATCCACCCTCCCGACTGCGACACCAAAGCAGTCTATGACGCACAGCGCACACTCTACGAGTGCAAACTGGAACTTCAACCTCTTGGGAAACTTATGTGCAAGACCTGGTACCCCACTGGATGCGAGGAGTATGACCTACCGAAGGATAAGTACCCTAATAGCAAGCCCTGGACAACTGGCAACAGCCAAGAGTACGAGTTTTGGATTGAAGGAGATATTCTTAGGGATTGCTTCATAGGCATGAAGATGGACGCTGACATTCTGGTGCTATCGGGTGGCCTGAATATTCTGGACAATGTCAAGGAAGTCATGTGCAATTTCTACGTATGGCTACCAAATGAATTGTGGATGGAGCGAAAGCCCAAGGAGGTGCGATGGCTCAAGAAGGGCATGGGTCTTGATGAAAACGACGAGCAAAACGATGACAATGACGACAAAGAGGCGAAGCAAGTTGCAGACAAAGGGCCTTTGGATGATGAGTTTGATGATGAGATTGAATTGAAGGGTGCGCTAGAGAGTTCCGTCGCAACAGATGCTGAAACATTAGTTTTTTGAGGAGCCGGCGTGGGTTTAATGTCACTTCTTGACTATACACCTACATGCGCCCATCTTAGGCCTAATTAGTACTTTAATGGATGCGATGGCTATGGAGAGGGGATATTAATATGGACACTGCACAGCTGGTTAATCAGATTCTGGCCGTATTCCGAGTGATGCAAACAATGAAGTTTGATCAAAGAGGTCAGCAAGACCCTGGTTGTTGAGCGTTTTGGCATCGCAAATCTCAGTATCGAAAAGGCTTAGTAGGTGTGATGAGCAACAAGGACGGTCTGTTGGCCTCTTGTCACAAGGATGCACCTTCGCGTCCGAGTTTGAGAGCGTCACTTTAGTAGTAGGGCTGCGCCACGCTTGTGCGCCTCAGTTTCATCCCTGCTTGTCGTGTACATGTGCTTCAGCAGCAGAGGGCGGCACTGTGACACGAAAGCCCACGACTGAAACCGGCAAGTCGTGCACAGTATCACGCTCCTGGACGCCTCTGACCAAGAGTTCCGTCTGATGCGTCCATCGTGGGCCAAGATGGGCGGGCGCACAAGAAAGCGCGCAAAAGGCTGCCTATAGTGTGGCCGACGCAGTGCCTTTGTCGGCCGCCACGTATGCAAATGACCGCTGAGAACAGTCCAAGGAGGACGGAGGCACTTGGCATTTAGCAATGCCATGTCCTGGCCATCGTTTGCCAAGTGGGCGCTGTGTCTCCAAGCACCAAAGCGCGACATGTGTTTGGTTGCCCACGGGCCCAGCATCATGTCTCGGTATTACGCTTGCTTACCTTGGTACCCCCCTCTACCTTGTTTTGCACCATTACTAGCTTCCGCTCCTTTGAGGAGAATAAAAGGAAAAAGGTCAGCACTTACCTTTGGATAGGATGGAGCATGCCATTTACCCGCAGCAGGCAACGTATGTCATTGCCCTCACTCACCCTTTCCAAATTACCGCTTTCCGGGTGGATGGGAGAGGAATAAGGACGAGAAAGCCCCATGGCGCGGATCCAGGATTAGACGAGGTGGGAGCCAAGCAGAAAGCGTCAGATCCGAGTTATCCGCCTGCGCCCGCCTGCGCCCATCTCGCATCAAGGACGCGCACAAGGCTGTCCCGGTCATGGCAGCGTGACAAACGACGAGCGGAGGGAAGCTTGGGGACAAGGCCTGCCAAGCGCTTGAGTGCTCTTAGCAAGCGGAGAATGCATGCACTGGTAAAACCTAAGGGCAGCCCACACCGCACTGTTCCCCGACTGTATCTTTTGGTGTTCTTCATTCAAATCTCCGCAACGGCATCTTTATTCTACTTTTCCATCCTTTTTTTAAAGTATAGTATGCGGCCCTTTTGCTGGCTGCCGACCACCTGTCCCAGACGCTAAATAACGCCCTTGCTCTTGTTCGCTGCTGGCCGAACTTCTCCACATAAACCAGTCCCTTTACGCGACGAACCAAAGCGTCCCGAACCCAAGCGTTAAATGCTTCTTGCATGCTGCCTGCACGAGCGACCAGTCCAGGCACAAACTCCGATCCCGTAGGTTGGGCCGGAGAAAAAAACCACAGAAACCATCTTTTCCGACCTCCAGCGCGCGTGTGTGGATTGCGAAATAGGGCGCGGTGGAGACGCAAAGCGGGAGATTTCGTGCTAGGATAATGGGCGCCTTGCTAGATGCGCGGGCAACCGAGTTTCCCAAACGGGATCAATTTGGTACGTTACCATGGCTCTTTTACTACTCAACGCCACACATCAGACCATACCGTAATATCGCACCATACCATATATACTACATTTACGTTATACCCGCTTGATAGCGCTACTGCCTTTTTTTTGGGTTGCAGCGCGACACACCTGCTAACATGACTAGCAGGCCATAGGATCCTAAACCCATACATCTACGACCCTTCATGCGCCCTTGCTATTGTCGGCACCACCATCATCGTCCTGCTGTCCATCTACTCAGTAACCCAGTACTTGCGCCACCGATCATGGTTCTTCTGGGCCGCCATCATCGGCATCCTGATGCTGGACCTTGGCTTCATCTGCCGCACCGTGTCGTCGTACGACGAGGGCAAAGAGTCTCCCTTTCTCGTCTCATGGCTCATGATCCTGCTTGCGCCCAGCTTCCTCGCTGCAGCTTGCTACACTTCCTTTGGCCGCGTCATCTGGTTCAGCTGTCCGACCGAAGCGCTTAACTTCAAGACGCTGTGGTGCTGGCCCGAATGGATTACCCCGACGTTCGTCGCTTTCGACATGTTTTCTTTCCTCATCCAGCTCATTGGTGCCTCCCAGATTAGTAGGCACTACGACAAAGCCCCCAACGGCGACCGCACCATTAGCATATCCGAGCAAAACGCGCTGCCCGGTCGTATCATCCTAGTCCTAGGCCTCGTGCTACAGATGCTGTGCTTTGCCACTTTCTCAGTCGTCTCGATCCGCTACTTTTACATGTCAAGAAAGTGGGCGGCGTACGATCTCGGCGACATGCATCTCTGGCGCAAACTTTCGTACACCATCAACCTCTCCTCCATCCTCATTGCCCTACGTGCCGTATACCGCACCATGGAGATACCGCACGACCGCAACTATGGCCTGCGCTATCTGCAGAGTCACGAGTGGTGTTTCTGGACCTTTGATGCTGCACCAATAGTCTGCGTGTTACTCATCTTTGCCATATGGCATCCCGGCTGCTATCTTCCACAGTCTTATACGGGACTTAGGCTTGACAAGATCAGGGCTGTCAAGGAGAAAGATGAGATTTCAATGTATAGTACGAGTACGTGTGGGCAGGACACGAAACCCAAGGAGTACAAGCCAGAGGACTTTCGCCATGTTAGTGTTGCGGCAAAAGCTTAAAGTGGTTTTGACTAAAGTTACATGGATATGCAAAGGCGTTAAATTATATGATACCAAACGTGTTACGCGAAATGGCGTTTTCTTCTTCTTATTATTATATTTTTTGAGGATTCATTTGCGATGATACCATAGTTGAATGTTTATTCATGCTTTCTTCCAACTGCCTTTGCATGTATTGATGTGATACTGAACACTGGCTTTGGGTGCCCGTCATCTTCGCTACATGACTGTTGGTGTTCTCAAGCCCGCCTCGGGGCGCTGTCTATCCGTGCAGACGGAATAAAGCCTTTTTCGGGCATTTTCCTTGTAGCCATATCTACCTCGAATTGATTAGACTAGCGTTGGCACCGCATGTTTGACTGAGTTCACATGACCTTCTCTATACGACTAAAAGACGTATTTGAAAAGTCACATATCAGAATCATTCTCAATTCTGCTTATCCATAATCTTCATATGTCCGGCTGATAGTGAATTCTGAATTTTTTGTTGGCGCGGTCGGCCGCTCGTGTTTGAAATTGCTCGGCGTTGATGTCAAAAGTCAGTGCTTTCTTGGGTGGCTCTCCTTCACCAGACAGGAGTGGCACTTGAAACCGGAAGATGGTATGTTCCTTGGGTACAGCTGGAATCGTCAGATCACTTACCCCACTTACCTACTTGGTGTCTACAGACTTACATTTGATAACGTTGTTTTTTGTTATGAGGTCAAAAGTGAATCGAGTGTCACGTACGACTATGCCTTCTAACCCGACGCGACTCACGCACCGGCTCCTTACCACTGTCATCAGCGCGCCGTGCATATCGGCGGTTGCTAGTATCTGGCCACTTGCATTTGGAGTGATCACGACGCCCTTTGATGCATCATTCACGCCCAGCACTTCCCTCATGTAGCCTATCCAGAGATTATGTAGCCCCTCATAGATGACATACTTTTGCTGCTCCTTTGGAATCTCATTGAGGCCTAGTGCGCGCTTTTTTGCGGCAGAGAGCGGACGAGGCTTATTTTTGCTGCGCTTCCTAGCGGCTTCTTTACGTTCGTTGAGAACTTGACGGCGAACAGCGCGCGCTGATAGTGTCGGGGATGTTGCGCGGATGTACAGAGGGCGCTTGACAGCGCGTTCCTGGTAATGCGATTCTGCAGTCGATGGAGAAAAGGCGCGATGAAGCAGAGTTTGAGCAATGTGCGGGTTGGAATTAGCCATTTGCACACGAAATGTTGCAAGCAGGTGTGTGTTTTTGCTGGCTTGTTGCGAAAGCTGCAATAGCTTCGCCGATGAATAGATGGATTGATTTGCAGTGATGCTCGGCGAGACCTTTCGAGAATATGAATCAGAACAACCTCAAGATACCGTATAATGTGGAAAATGCAAGCTACACGGCAGAGTCGGACACTTGATTGCGGGACAAATTTGACGGCGCTCAAGATGACGATGGGGTTCGCAGAGGAAAGACGGCCGCACTAGTGCGAAAGCGTGCTAGGTCTATGGCTCGGCTATCGTTTTTCCGCCCTCACACATTCTCGGCCTTCACACACGTCAAAATCGACCTCAGCTTCGACAACACCGCTAACCCGCAGCAACCGTCAAGATGAAGTACATGTACGTCTACCCCTGGATCCCGACGCACAAATCGCTACAACACACGGTTTTCTCCACCTCCGAACCGTTCATGGACGCCTCCATACCGAATTCCACGATCGCAAAACACCATAACCCTGGAACTTTTGCTGACAAGTGCGCAACAGCCACTCCGAGGAAGAGCTCCCCATCCCTGAGGGCGTCAAGGTCAGCATCAAGAACCGAAATGTCGTTGTTGAGGGTGAGTGCGCAATTGGGCATTGAAATACCAGCATTGTACTAATTACATTGAATAGGTCCCCGAGTAAGCCAAGCGCAACTACACATCCTCGACGATCCGTTTCTTACACAATGCAGGGCAAGCTGAGCAAGTCTCTCGGTCACTTGGCGGTTAGCTTCTCACACGTACGTTTGAGATTCAGGAATTGATATTAATGGAATGTACTAAGTCTGGCACAGCCCAAGAAGGATCTGATTAAGATCGAGCTCCACCACGGCATCCGCAAGAGCGTTGCCACTCTCCGCACCGTCCGCACACTCATCGTACGTCAAACGCAGCGAACAAGTCGAACCACCGGCAGAGGAAAAACCGGGCTGACTGGGAGCAGAACAACTTGATCATCGGTGTTACCAAGGGTTACAAGTACAAGATGCGATACGTATATGCCCAGTATGTTACCACCGGAATCTCTTTTTCGCCATCTCGAAGCAAATGTCTGGTCCAATGCGGGTTGCCAAGTACTTCATTAGAACCGGTCGAAGCAGGATAATTGTTACTGGTGTGTTTGAAGTGTTGGACAACGCAAATTGGATCAGGCTCACGACGAATGTTGCACACATGGAACTTGGCTAACGTCTCACTCAGTTTCCCCATCAACGTCAACCTTGAGAAGAACAGCGAGTCCGGCTGCTGGGAGGTCGAGATCAGGAACTTCATCGGCGAGAAGCTCGTACGAAGGGTTGTCCTGAGGCCCGGTGTTGATGTTGAGGCTTCCAAGAACGTCAAGGACCAGCTTGAGCTTTCTGGAAACGTAAGAACAAGTTATTCCGAATTCAAATCCAACATGCTAACAAGACCAGTCACTCGAGGACGTCTCCCAGGGTGCCGCTGATATCCAACAAATCTGCAAGGTCCGCAACAAGGATATCCGAAAGTTCTTGGACGGTCTGTACGTGTCGGAGCGCGGCAACATTGTCGAGGACGCGTAAAAGGTTCTGGGGAGTACGGGTTTCTTTACGGGCACATGAGCATCTATGAACTTCTCTGCATCACATCACGTGCGGTTGGCGCCTGGGGGTCTAAGCTCAAAAACGATGTTCAAACAATACCACCAATGACTTGATGGAAGAAGTATGCATTCACGATTTTGGTGATATAATGGGAAGTCAACAATTTCCGTGTTTGTACAAGGGTCGGTGCTCGGGACTTACTTCTTTAGTACAGGACGATTGTGGTTCACGGCGAGAGCTTTTGTTAACAGACAGAGCCAATGAAAAAACGCTTCCCATGTCCACCAAGTTAGCTTCCCCTGCTGTGCATTGTACATCTGAGATTGCACAGTCATCTTGATGGCACAACCTAAATAGGAAGGACAGTTGGGTATGCATGTTTGATCCCGTCGAGATAGCAACATGGATGTCCGCGGATGTGATCTGCCACTCATGACGTACATGTGCTGTAGCACTACGGCACATCGTGCCAACACCCCGCACTCTTGCTATTCGCAATACTACAAATTACAGCCACCGGCACAATGATGAGACTATCACCGCAAACCCCGAGGATTGACAGCTCATCGGGCGCAGGATAAGTAAGCATATGGTGAAGGGCGGAAAGGCAGAAAGGCGAATAAATTGCAGCCAATTCCCTGTATACATAGAAAGTACCTGATTAGTGTATTGACATTCAAATACCCATTCTCCCCCATCAAAGCTCAAAGTAGCCCTACCAACCCTTCTAATAATTGAGAGACTCGAACCGCTCGACAAATATGCCGGACAAGCTAGATGTGGAGGGTCTCCTCAAGGAGTCCAAGGCAGAGTACAGGCGTCTAGGGAAAAGTGGACTCAAGGTGTCGGTGCCTATTCTGGGTGCTATGAGCATCGGAAGCTCAAAATGGCAACCATGGGTGATTGAGGAAGCAGAGGCGCTTCCACTACTGAAAGCTGCTTATGACCGCGGTCTCACTACTTGGGACACTGGTGAGCATAACGAATTATGAACGTCTTGGGATGCTTGCTGATTCTATCGAAGCCAATGTTTACTCAAACGGAGTTTCCGAGGAAATCATCGGCAAGGCCATCAAACAGTACGAACTCCCACGTGAGAAGCTCGTCATTCTCACAAAGTGCTTTGGATTTGTAGGAGAAGACCCTGGTCTCCGCACTATTCAACACAGCAAGGAAATACCCCAGTTGAAAGACTATGTCAATCAAGGTGGACTGTCGCGTCAAGCCATTTTCAATGCCGTCAACGCTTCGCTCAGGCGGCTTGACCTGGACTACATCGATCTTTTGCAGATCCATCGTTTTGATCCTAACACGCCTCCCGAGGAGACTATGGAAGCACTGCATGACTTGGTAAAGAGTGGGAAAGTGCGGTACATTGGTGCCAGCTCGATGTGGGCGGTACAGTTCGCTCAAATGCAGTTTGTGGCTGAGAAGAACGGATGGACAAAGTTCATCAGCATGCAAAACCACTACAACCTGCTCTACCGCGAAGAGGAGCGCGAGATGAACCGCTTTTGCAACGACACGGGAGTTGGTCTTATTCCGGTACGTGCTACGGTTTGCTACATAGTTGTCAGATATTGCTAACATTGCTTTCTAGTGGGCACCTCTTTGCCGTGGCCATCTTGCTCGTCCTCCATCAGCCTTTGGATCGACCACGCGCTCAGAAGGCGAGCAAAAAGCCGGCAATCAGACTTCAGGTAACACGGATATCGACAAGAAGATCATCGGACGTGTCGAGGAGCTTGCCAAAAAGCACGACTGGAAGATGAGCCATGTTGCGCTGGCGTGGATCAACAAGCGCGTTACAAGCCCGATCATTGGCTTCTCTAGTGTAGAAAGGATGGACGAAGCGCTGGCAGCGCGAGGCAAGGAATTGAGCGAGGAAGAGAAGAAGTATCTCGAGGAACTGTATGCACCTGTGCGTATCTCAGGACACTCGTAGATTGATGGCGCGACCATGGAACATTTTGAATGAAACTCGTGGCATAGTGTAATGACATGTTGATTGTGCACCTCCACGCAGACTATAGTGCTTTGCATCGACTTAAGTGGATCAATCAGAGCACTCGGTCCGTATTAGGGCCCAGAGCTGAGACGATGCGTGTCGATGCGGGCTTTGTCAACCCATGGCACGACCAATGACGTCGGTCGCGTGATGCATCTCACCACCGTACCTGAGCGTGCCGCGCGCATCAACGCCCGCAACACAGCAAAGCATCAGGAGACAAAGCAAGACATGTCGATTTGCGTACTCTTGAGGCTCAAATGCTTAGCTTCCGCGTTCCCTCTGGTGGCACGCCATGAAGGCTATTATCGTCGGGCCACGCATGCTCACACCAATGGTGGTGGTTCCTTCCCCGCATTCTGGGCGATGCTCGCCCTTCCCCGCATTGGTCTGACCATTCACATCTCAATCCGATTGGATTGGGGCCCTGATGTGGTGATCAATCAAGTGACCGTCGCCTGTGCCTTCCTGCCGGCTACAGATTGGAAGCCCCTCATAAAGCTGCGCCCTTCCCTTCGCTCTCTTCTCCTTCACTCTTCCTCCCTCACATCCCTCGAGCCCCTGACAGCCGGCCAGCCTCTATACAGCTTCCCAAAGCTCTCTTTGACCACCCCTCATCTACTCTTTTCCATAGCTTCCGCTAGCCCCAGCTTACACCTGCAATACCACTACCATGGCCGCAGAGACAGAAAACACCCTCCAGAAGGTCGACTCTCTTACCGAGGAGCACAAAGATGGCGCCGCCAAGAAGGGTCACCGCAGAGTCAGCTCTATGGCTGCTGATGTTTATCGCATTGAAGACCTAGGTATGTGCTCCGCCGATAGGGCTACGATGCGGGGGTGTTGGATGAGGGGCAAGTTGTGCTGACCTGGCCATAGAGAAGGAGGGCAAGCACATTGAGATCTCAATTGAGACACAGAAGCTCAACTGGTAAGACGACCTTATCCCATCGCTCTCTCCGAGCTGTTCGGCACTGTTGTCAACTGGTCTGCCATGGTCTGGGTAGCTTTGGCCGGCTTTCTTTGTTTGAGCCCGTGCTAACAGATAACTCTCCAGGAAGCTGAACAAGTCACCCAGCACTGTTGAGGACCCAGCAGTACTGAAGCTGCCACTCACTGAGCCCAAGCTCAAGTCTATTACCCTACACTTCCCGCTTGGCCTAGAGGTCGTCGCACGGAACATGAAGGGTGTCACCATCAAGGACGCATTAGATGCCATCCACAAGCAGTTCAAGAAGCGCGTGAGTACACACATTCTGTCTGTTGCTGCCATGACGATCAAGTCTGCTTTGATGATGGTGTCATCGCCTATGTTTCTTTCTGAGTATAGCTGACCCCTCCTTCAGGCAGATGACGAATTTGAGAAGCCCTACCTCATGGGATTTGAGTGGGACCCATCAGAGTGCTACACGCGCTTCATCGTCCACCAGTCGGCCAACCCTACCGCGCCCAACGCCTTCGCTTCTGGTGGAAAGAAGAAGAAGGCCAAGAAGGCCGAGGGCGAGGAGGATTCCTAAGTGAATGACTCGCCCCCTTCCCAATCTTCGACTTTTACACACAGCCCCAGTCATACTGTCATGCTTGGGCATCGGTTGGTGCGGGGTATGGGCATATGCATTTGGGTGCTGGTCAATCTTGATATCGATATGGGAAGAGCGAATGCATCTGCCGCGATGCCGTGGCCGCTATACTATACACCTGGGTAGCTGGTAGTTTAGCGGGTGCGGCTGTCGTCGGGAGCAATGCGTCGTGGAACCGTTCGCAAGGTGTTTGTCTGATATGAAAGGGCAGCACCGTATTATGCAGGCCTTCGGGCATCTGTTCGGGCTGCTGGAAAGCGTCTGTAGCAATGGGAAGAGGTTAATATGGTATTTTTGAGTGTGATTGTTGTTGTGATGTCGTCGATAGCTCTTGTCGCCGACTGGGCCAAGAGATCCACTGCGGGCAGGTGGTCCACGCGGTAAGCGAAGGGCACGATACGGGCGTCGGCGGCCTGAATTGCCCTTCAAATGCCTGATTTGCCCCTCAAGCCCATCTCAGCTAGTCACATGCACAACGATTACTACGGAAACCTACAATGGTCGCTTCTCTCGCCTCGAATCAGGTAGCTCGCCGCCGCCTTGCATTGGTAGCGCCATCACAAGCCCTTGTGTTTCACTTCCTTTAGACTGTTGTCGTCCGACACCGTATTTTGCCCATCACTAACTTTGCTTTTCTTCTGTCTCTCCCCGCCCCCTTGTATTCGACGCTCATCTTGAATGATTGCGCTATTTTCTACATCTCGAACCACAATGTGCACCAGATAGCCAGAATAGCTCCACCCTTGTCAGCCTTTACATTACTACAGCCGTGCTATTATCGTTCATACTGAACATCTCTTTTACGGCATTGTATGCCCACCCCCGTTGCTAAAACAACAACAATGTTTTCCAACCTTCAAATCCGGCCCGCCAAACCCGAACGTCGGAAGCCTAATTTAACTATCCGAGCGGGCGTCTCAAAGCGCCGAGTGTCATACGTCTCCGCCTTGAGCGCGAGCAGGGTGCCGTCGCTGAGCTTCATGGAGGGATTGTTCGGGGACGAATTTCCGGAAGCTTTTGGTAGCGGTGAAGGACCATTGGCAAAGAGCAGGAAAACTATTTTGGATCTACCAGCTGAGCTGCTTGATTTGGTGTGCGCACACATCTCAAAGCCGGACATCAAGCGCCTGCGACTTGCTAGTAAGCAGCTAGCTAACAGCGTCTACCTTCGCATCGACCGCGTTTACATTTCGCCAAATCGAGCCAATATTGACTATCTCTACCAGATTCTGTCCCATCCCAGATATAAATATCGCGTCCAAGAGATTGTCTGGGATGATACACGTCTCGAAGAGTACTCAACACTAAGCAGCTTCCGCGATGCAATCCTGTTTGATGAAAGAGAGACTAGGAGATCGATTGAAAGCCGACTAGAGGAAGCCATATGGATCTACGGTGATGACAATCCTGAATACCATGCGCTCGAGCACGACGATCTTTTCGAGAGCAATGGGCGGCTCACTGAGGTTGCGAAAGAAATCCTCTTGCGATATGATGATCGATTCTCAAGAGAGGTCCTTGCTCGAAATGCAACCATGATGGACATTGAAGATAGCTACTCGCTGTATCAAGATCTGTATCGGGAGGAACAAGCGATCATGGACCAAGAAGCAGATATCGATGCACTCGAGCAAGCCTTGATGGGATTCACAATGCTCAAGAGAGTCATATTTACAACCGAAGTCTGGCGCTCGTGTACCTTTCCTCCCCGATATAACACGCCATTTCATCGGTCGTTGCTCGTCGGGTTTCGCAAACCACAGATCAGACATGTGTCTCGTGCGCATGTTCGCCCAAGCGAAGCCCATGACAGTCCTATGAGGACAACTGTCCATAGCAGCCGACTATCAACGAACTCTGGGGGTTATTCCAGCTTGGTCTCTGCCATACTCAACATGCCAAATCCAGGCATTGAGGAATTCGTTATCGAAACGGAAAACGAGGTTATGATCCCCCACAAAGACGAATTTGCTCTCAATAGAAGGGACCTTGATAACACCAGAAGCATGTTTCGAAAAACCGCATTGAAATATCTCAAGTTTCCTGTTATTTCTGAAGAGCATACACGAGCAGATTCTACTTCTCACAATATTTACAACACCCAGAATTTCCTCGCAGAGCTTCGACATCTTGAGCATCTCGATTTGAACTTGAGCTGTAATATAATCACGACCATGTTCGGCCATGTACCGCGCTTCATTCCCATTCCTGAGAACTTGAGACGACAGCTCAAGACCTTGACCCTGCGGCACATAGTTGCGGAAGACGACGATCTATTTGGTCTCATTACCTCAATGCCACAACTGCAGCACATCACGCTGTACCGTCTATACCAAGGGAACGAACGACCCGGTTGGGCGCCGCTCTTCCAGCGCCTAAAGTCATATTACAGCACCACAAATCACCCGAGTAAACCCAGTTTCGTCATTTTTCAGCCACTTGACCCCGACACAATCAACTTGCAACTCATGGACGAAGATGTAGACGATTACCTGTTTGGAAATGGCGAGAATCCTTTTGTGGAAACTGGAGTTCAGACACTTGCTCGGCTAAAGCAGCATATGGGGTGGAGAGTCGATACGAGAGATGAGACTGTAAGGGAGAAGATGAGTGATTTTTGTGCAAGGACAGAGATGCAGGAATGGGATTGTAGCACGTAGATGGGTGTGATGGATGCTTGGAAAATGAGAGGGCCGAAAGCTTCGGAATGGACTGAGTTCAAGATTGCAGCTACTGTACTCAGACGTTTGCTCAATCTCGAAAATGAAATACGCACCAAGAGATATGGGAGTTTCATCGCCTTAATCTTTCGCTCATGCGTCAAGAAATACCAAACAGAGGGAATGGAGCATCTCGGCTGGGAAAAAGAGAGACGGGTCCTACGACTACAAGAACATTTCTATGTGCACTGAACGATAGCTATGGCCGTGTGTCAGGAGCACTTGCGTGTACCCACGCAATTTCCACTGAGCGGAGAAGAAACACCAAGATGTCTGGAAGGGTTGAGAAGGAGATATGGCAAGAAAAAAGTATGAAGAACCTGGCCGAACGGGAGGTTGAGATGAAGTGGAGATTGATTCTCTCAAGTAGTGATTATGAGCGATATGGGGTAGGAGTTTCGGTCGGGACTGGCAATACAGATGCAGCTACCTCCCTAGCTATCTTCCAACGACTATTGGAGAAGGCCAAAGCCATTTCAAATGCAGATAGGTAGTGTTTTTTTATTGAACCCTTTGTTTCAGACAAACCACAAAAAAACGTCATCGATACATTCCACAATGCGCTCTCCACTTCGCCCGGGGAAAAAAAAGCCATATTGACAATCCCATCCCCCCCTAACCCACCAGCCCTTCCACCGGCTCCGGCCAACTCCCCAAAATCAACGCACTCGCCGGCGTCTGCCCCGGCAACGGACTCAACAGCTTAACCTTCTTCTTCGCCTCATCCACATCCGCAACATAAACATACCCCCTAACACTACTGTCCCTAATCACCGCATGCGCCTCATTCGGACTCGCCGTCGTAATCGCCAGAAGCTGATTTACCATGCCCTCCCCTGGCACCGCTTTCTCAAACAAGGTAGAAGGGACAGGCATACCGTAGTCATCTACAGCTTCGTTTCCATTCACCTCGTCAGCGCCACCGACAACACGGAAAATATGCAAATCGGCGGCGTCGGCGGTCTGGCTGCTGGGCGCGAGCGTCTCGTCGCCGTGGCCGAAAAAATACTCTTTGATCTGCGCGTGACGCAGAGCCCGCATGTAGGTTTCGCTGCGGTCGACGCAGCCACCGGATTTGTCGAGGCGGATTACGCTGACGGATTCGGAGGGGTCGACTACGCGGGATGAGAATTTGCGGGAGAGGTCGGAATAGAGACGTTCTGAGCCGAGGGTTATGACGACGTTGACTGTGGTTGGTGGTGTGTGCGTTAGTTATGGGATCGAGGAAGTGTAGGGGCGTACCTGGGTGTGTGTGTGTGGATGTATATTGCATTGTGTGTATGTAACTAGGCGTGTAGAGTAGCAGAGTCGCAGTAGATGTGACAATGTGCTGGCTGGACGAGAAAGAAAAAAAAGAAGAAGATATATCAAGACATCACACGCACCAGAAAACTCAGAAACAATATGCTCTATGTTGTCGTAGACGCCATTCTTTCCATGGCTGATTGCGCCCGAGCTATCGATGATGAAGCCAGCCTGCTTGCTCAGCTTGTCCTCTTCAAGTCTACTAGTAACAGCAAGAGCCATGCGTGTGACCAACGGCTTGAACACCCTGCTTTCTTCTGGGTCTCTCAGCCCGTAGTGATATACGAGCGGCATCTTCACAGGGATAGGGCTGGGTCCCGAGATGGGGCTGCTGCCCCAGCCCTCTTCGATGTCTACTATTGACGAGAATGCGGCTGCGGAGAAAGATCCAGGCACGCTGAGCATGCCCTGGCGCGGATCAAGATTCACCACCATTGGCTGTCTATCAGTCTTGACGGCGTAAGACGTCAGTGTCTTGACAAGAGATGTTTTGCCAGAGTTTTCGGGCCCTACGACTAGTACTCTAGGACCCATCTCTACACTGCCGCTGGCAATACTCTTGTCGCGCAGGTTCTCTAGTGCAAAGTGTAAGTTTGCAACGCTCATCATTGGTGTTTCTTCGGCAATATAATCCGACTCTACCTCACCACCGATATCGAGCTTGCAGCCGTGCCATGTGAAGATGGCGCCTTTTATGCCTGAGAAAGAGTACGTGGTCGAGGGGGCGAGTTCGGTACCGAAGAATTCAGCTGTGCCCGATTGCAAT
The DNA here is from genome assembly GCA_002286855.1 of Bipolaris cookei. NCBI lineage: Eukaryota > Fungi > Ascomycota > Dothideomycetes > Pleosporales > Pleosporaceae > Bipolaris > Bipolaris cookei. Next base: position 289,601 of record NRSV01000004.1, on the reverse strand, counting down.
TTGACGGTGAGGGTGCGGGAGAAGGAGACTTCGAAGCGGTACTCGGTGTTCGCCGCGAGCTCTTGGGTCCTTGTAGCTACTGACGTCGGCACATTTTGTGGTTCGACGGGCTGTGGGGACAGGTTGAGGCCTGGTAAAGAAATCATGTTGATTGTGTGTACTGAGCGCGATCAACCAATACGTTGTTTCAAGTGTAGATGGCTGGCGTTGTATGCGCTTGGCTCGACTCGTCTCGACTGGCGCAGAAGGCAAAGGAGACCGGACTCGAATCGCTAGGTACACATTAGTTTTTGTAAAGTAAGCATGAGCCTGGAAGAGAGCTCTGCAAATGTGATGGTGAGCTTGTGTATGTGAAAGGAAAGGAAGAGCACGGTGTAGGTCGCATCCCATGCGACATTCGAGCTGCAGCACGGGCCCTGCGGACTTGACGGCTGTTGATTGGCGGAGGTGTTGGCATGCTCCGCGTCTGACAGCCACCTCGTGAGCTCAACATGAACAATCTCAAACCTTGATTGAAGTTTATCTACCTGTCTTGCGCTCAGCACCCCTGGGATACTTTGTGTGTTGGTCAAGTCATGCAAATCAACGTCAACTAAATATCCCCCCCCTGTTCTACATCCATTTATCCGTTCCTCGCTGTCCATTATCGTCGTGCAACACCACTTCTGCCGGACATTGCTATCCTTGCGTCTCCAGCACCATGAAGTCGCATTTAGCCGCATTGTCCCTGGGATCCTTCCTCACTCTTCAACCTGTATCTGCGGGATTAAACAATGTTCACGACCAAGAGCCTCTGAGAGCCGGTATCGACCCACTCAAGTACCGCGCAGCATGTCCGGACTACGCAAACTATGCCAAGCGACCACAGTATGCAGAGTATTGTGTTGAGAATGCCATGTGCTAATGGATATACCAGTCCACCATACAGCTCTGGTCCCCTGTCACTGCCTTTCCAACGGCCCTCCAAGTACTGTCGAACGTTTGAATCGCCTCTTGTAGAAAAGGTCATTGATGATATGAGCAAGAAGATGGTTGATAAAGACCTCGCTCGTCTCTTTGAAAATGCCTTTCCAAATACACTAGATACTACTGTGAGATGGCATGTAGACGGAACCTCAAAGCCTAAGATGTCGAAGAAGAGTTGGGATCCTGCTGCTTGGAAAGGAGCACAGAGTTTCATCGTCACTGGTGACATCAATGCCGAATGGCTACGTGACTCGACGAACCAGCTAGCACAATATCAGCTCCTCGCGAAAAAGGACAAGGATATCCATCAACTCATTCTAGGAGCCATCAACACCCAGGCCGAATACGTCATCGGATCTCCATACTGCAACGCATTCCAGCCGCCCCCACCGAGCGGACTGAAACCCACATTCCAAGGCGACGGCGACAACGTGCACCCAATCTACGAGCAATCATTCGTTTTCGAATGCAAATACGAGCTCGACTCGCTCGCACACTTCCTCTCCCTCTCCAACCAATTCCACAAACACACCTCCTCCACGGAATTCATCAACGCCCGCTGGCTCCTCGCCCTCGACACCCTCCTCGATGTGCTAAAAGAACAGTCCAGACCCACCTTTGACGAAACCACGGGAACCTATCTCGGCAACGAATACAGATGGCAGCGCCACACCGACAGCGGCACCGAAACCCTCAGCCTCAGCGGCCTGGGCAACCCTCTCAACGGTGGCACAGGCCTTGTCCGCAGCGCCTTCCGCCCCAGCGATGACGCTACGATACTCGGTTTCCTCATCCCTTCCAACGCCATGATGGCTACGGAGCTCCAGCGCACAGCACGCATCTTGGAGAAAGCAGGCAAGAAGAACATCGCTGCCAAACTCCAGGAGTGGGGCGACAAGATTGAAAAGGGCGTCTGGGAACATGGCGTTGTGACGCATAAGAAATATGGCAAAGTATTCGCGTTCGAAGTTGATGGATATGGCTCGTCTATTCTCATGGATGATGCTAATCTCCCCTCGCTACTTGCGCTCCCTTTGCTCGGGTTTACAGATGCGAATAACGAGATCTACAAGAATACGCGCAAGATGATTTTGGAGAAGAAGGGGAATCCGTATTACCTTGTTGGCACGTCGTTTAATGGTATCGGCGGACCACATGTTGGACTAAGGTCTGCCTGGCCCATGGCTGTCCTCGTGCAGGCTATGACGAGCGAGGATGATGAGGAAATCACCAAGTGTCTTGAGTCTGTTAAGCACGTGTCCAAGTTGGGGTTGGTGCATGAGAGTATTGATGTGGATTATGCGTCGTCGTTTACGCGGAGTTGGTTCGCGTGGGCGAATTCGGTTTTTGCGCAGACGATTTTGGATTTGGCGCAGAGGAAACCGCATTTGCTCTTTGGCAAGGGAGCTGAAGCATACACCTTGTAAGAGCGGGAGTTGTTTTGGGATACTGATATATGCACAGTATGTATCACAGTGATCTGATATTGTGCTGTCAGAGACACACTCTCTTTTTCTCTCCTTATGCAGACTACTTGGTAGATAGAAAGGTATCGGATGCAACCGTCGAAGTGTAGAATTGCAAGCAGGTCATTATAGCTATTCATATCTATATGGCCGTACCTAGAAAAGACCCACCATCAGGTGCTATGCGAATATGCTGAAACATACATCTGAGCACGGCTCCTTCTACCCGCCATCCACTCTCCCATAGAACCTGAAGAACACCACTCTTTCTACCGTGCCAGTCACCTTTCCTCCATCCATCCTTTTCTTCCTTCCTTCCTCTATGAATGCGACTAAAGAAAAGCAGAGAAAAACAAACAAGACAAGCATCCCCGCGTACCCAAGTACTACTCATCCAGGGAAAAGGGTATAGTGTGCCGAAAAGGACAGAAATGAACAACTGATCGAATTAAGACACAATAAACAAGAAATAGAGAGGTATTAATGGCAATGAACAGAATTGCTAAAAGGGGTATTCGTCCGATCGTTCCCAATGAAATGCAAGCAAGGAAAGAAAATAGGCAAGGGAAAAAAAAGGCGGTTACGCGCTCGCTCGCTTCCGTACTAGAATAAAAGTATTTAGACCGTGTCAAAAGTCATTCGGGTTGTTTGGATCGACATAGAGGGTTCCAGTGCCTATATGATGTGTATGGCATGTCTGGACCTAATTAGTGAAGCTTACTTGTGTCTTCAACTTTTCAGTTGTCCGTCTCCTCGAGACGGCACGCTGTTCACTCGAGCCTCGTGTGACATTGTTCCAGTCCTCCCAGTCGCTCGCCATCTCTGTAAGCACATTGCCCATGACCTGCGCGCTGGCCATGAGTCCGTGCTGCTCGCCTTCCAAGATGCGGACCTCGCATTTCCGCATTAGCTTGCCTAGCCATCGCACATTATCGACGGGTACGCGTGAGTCCTTGGATCCATGGTGAATGACCACTGGGCGATTAATGTCTTCGTATCTGAAACCAATGCTTTGCTTGGTTTCCAGACAGACGATGAGATCGGTGGCCGGGTTGGCGTTTGCCGTTGCACGGTCCCAGATTGCAAAAGTAAGACGCTCGTCAAAAGCACGCTGCCGCTCGCGTTCAGCTATACTGAGCATTTCCTGCATCCGTTGCATCTCTTCCTCATTCTGGCAAGGCGAATTCGCAAGAGTCAAAGTACTGGCATTCGGCAAGACCTGGTCCATGATCATCATGGAGTGTCGGTGGGTATCTTTAAGTGGTGGCCTTACGGCAGCCTGGGCTGGCGCTGGCGAAGGTGCGATGCTTTTCCGCCTTGTTTTAGGCGCGGTCTTAGGTCCGGTGCGTTGGAGACTGGCACTCGTTGCACTTAGGAAGGTCGAGTTTGCTACCTTGAGAAGCGATGGAGGTAGGGCACGGAGGAAGCGTTGTGCTCTCGGAAGTTGCTGTGTTGGTGGGCTATCCTGGCTAATACCGATCGGCGCCATTTGCGATGGGGGTATCCAAGGCGCAAGCAAGTGCACTCTGCCGCGTATGTGTTGCGGCATTCGCAGCGATGTTGCAAGAGCGTAGACAGCTCCCGCTGAATGCGCTAGTATGGAGAACTTGTTGATCTTCAAAGCTTGACATATTATGAGGACATCATCTAAGTCAATGTTAGTACACGACGAAAAGAACTGGCAGCTGATCCGTCTACTTACCAGGCCAACTAAGGGGGGTCCCATTCGGATCAACTTGACTTGCTCCAATACCAGGGCGGTCCGGCGTAATCAGTCGCAGCTTTAGTGTAGCAGCGAGCTGATCGTAAAAGGCCATTACATATCTCGTGAGACCCATGCCAACACAGACAAAGACGGCAAAGCCTTGGGGATCACCAACTTCAGAAAAGGATATAAGCCTGCCAGTTTGCGGATGCCGGATCTTTTGCGACAAGCGCTCCGAATCCAGGTATTGATTCACATCCAGATCAATAGAGTCGCGGCTCGCAGGTCGCTCTTCAATTATCGGCTGTGATGGAGTTTGCACCGCCGCCGCTCGTGCAATCTCTTCTTTTCGTTCTATTCTGTCATTATGCGCTTTCTCTGCTTTGGCTGGCAAGTCGGGGTGGGACCACCTCTTCTTGGCGCCCGTGCGCTTGCGATGGAGCTGCGTGCTATGGGAATCCGGCAGGGGCGATATAAGCATTGAGCGGTGGCGGGTGATGGGCTCTTCGCTAGCTGCCCGTGAAGGCAGAGTCAGTCTAGAACTTGATTCATCAGTGACACTGGAAGAGTGCTTGTGTCCGGAAGGTTTGGTGATGATGATGGCAGTGGTTGCCGCTCGCCGCGCGACTGCGGACCTCCCTCCGACGACAAGCGAGTTGGAGCGCCTGAGCGCAGAGGAGTCGCAGCTTGTCATTGTGGATTTGGAAGCGATGCTCGGGGGAGCAGGCGGCTTTGATGGCCGTGTGTTTGGAGCAAACATTGGGGAGAGTTGGTTGAGACTTTCGAGGGCAAGCGTGTAGTCGATGGGCAGCTGGTTAACACCACCGCTATCATTTAGCGTTAGACTCCGGGGTCTTGGCCGCGTGCTTCGTGCTCGATTCGGTGCTGAAGGATCGTGCCTATCCGCATACTCTCTATCAATAGGCCTATCTGCTGGATCCTGCAAGATTCCGAGCACCTTGTGTGCCTTTGTGGGGTCACTAATTCTCCTTCCATCATCTGACACACTTGACACAGTTGTAGTGGGGGAGCACAGAGGACTTGGAGTAGATGAAACACAAGGCAACCTGGATGTTGTCGCCCCTGCATCCGTCTCTGACGGCGAAACTCCGGCCAATTTCTCCCTCTGCATTTTGCGCTCCCGCAGCTGTCGAATCCTTCGAGCAACTTCATTTTCTTCTTGTTCCAGCTCGTCCAGAATCTTTTTCTGTTTCTGCGCCTCTGGGTCCATCTTCTCTTCTGGTGCCATTTTCTTGGCCGGTTCGGCTACGTGCTCGGCTTTACTACTGGACTTGTGTCGGCTCTTTTCTTCGAAGCGATGTTTCCTAGGTTTGCGCGTCGGACTGGTTGTGTGCCTCAAGGATGAGCCACGTTCGGGGATCAGGCCTTTCTCCGCTGGACTCTCGCCGTATGGACCATCTACTAGATTCAAGCGGACTCGGCGCGTGCTTGGGTATCGTGGGACAAAGTGAGAAGGATCGTCGTCAAGATCGTCAAGGTCGACTTCGTCTTTTGTCGATAAAGGCTCTTCCTTGATCGTATCTTCGTAGGGGAAAAGATGGGTCGTATTCTTCCTTGGGGAGTCGGTAGTCGAGACGTCGTCAAAGCTGTGCACAGTTGCGCGTTTTCGTTCAGTTTCCTTTTGCCGCAGTCGCTCGCGCGAGCTCATGTACATCAAGCTCTTGTGGGCCTTGACACTGCGCTTACTCTCGACGGAGGATCTGTTGCTGCCAATGGAGACCTGGCGCGTCGGCCCCGCCTCGATGCTGATGTTACCAAAACTGCTTGCGGAGCGGTTCGAGTGTATGGATTGGAGGGAGCAGGAGCTGCTGCCGCTGCGGGCGAGGTAGTTGCTGAGCGAGTGCGGCTTGCTGGCCTTCTTGGGCGCGGTCAGGGGCGACTTGCCCGAGGGAGGCTTGGAGGTGCGGACGACGGGGGGCTCGCATGCGTCGTCTGGGTCTACGTGGTCCTGGTTTCTTAGTGAGTCGTAGTAGGAGGCGTGGTCGGTCGAGGCGCCATCGTATCCCGTGGCGATGGAGGTCTTGTCCGAGTGCGAGTGGGCGCGCAGGCTAGGGGCAGCAGAGGGGGCCGGGGCGCTGTCGTAGCCCACGAGCAGGTTCTCGAAGTGGTTGTTTGCGGGGATAGAAATGGCGGACAGCTGGTCGATGAGCGAGGAGATGATCTGGGGGGAGGTGGCGGTGTTGCGAACGTAATGCGAGGAGCGCTGTGTAGGGCGGCGGTCGGATGTCTTGATGGACAGCGGAAGGGAGTTGCGCCGTCGCGACCTTAAAGTCTGGTTCGCTGCATCATTGGCGGCGGGCAAGCGCAGCGCGTCGTGTGCGTCCATAGCGGCCGCGTGCAGGTGACACTGGATCGGTCCCAGACGGCTATGGTTTTGTCAAGACAAGTCAAGTCTAGAGTAGAAAAGGCCACACGATGGGCACGGCTTTTCACATGGAACCAACTGCAGGTGAGGGCGATCAGTGCATGATCGGCATGTAAAGGGTCCGGGGCGCTTTGCTGCGCTGGTGCTGTTGCTGCTGTAAAAGTACTTGGATACGCGCCGCCGCCGACTACGTGGATGGCGAAGGATGCCCTCGCTGGGAAGAGGCTGCAAGAGTCAATAGTTCCACAGGGGGAGAGGAGATGGCGTCCAATGTTAAATTACACATGGGCGCCCCGATGCGAATAAGATGTGCCCACGGTCCTCTCAGCCCTCAGGGTGCCTTCACCGTCGCCTCAAGGGTGCGATTGCATAGGCCATGCGCTAGTCCGCTTTGGGACATTAGCGAACCTTACCTCCTCCTCCCCCCGACCCCTCCTTCTCCTATGTCCTCGACTACCCCCGCCAACGCCTGCCTCCTGGGCCTGGCCCTGTCGCATATCGTGAAATGTACACAAACACGCCTAATTGACCTGTTTCTCGTCTCCTATGTGTCACACTGCATCTCAGGGGATATTGCACTGCTCGACTCTTCATCTGCCGTCATTCAAGCACGCGTCACCCCTGAACTCGTGTTTCTTCACGCCTACCACCTGGGACCCCGCCAAATATTGGTTTTTGGAGACCCCTGGCGCCCCTCTCAGCCGCCAACACCCGTTTCTTCTGCTCGTGTCCGTCTTCTTCATAAAAATGTGCTCCCTGCCGCTGCCTGCTATAATCAACCACGTATGCCAAGCAAACTGCCGACCGGAGGATTAAAAGCACATACCATGCCACTGCCACCTAGGACCGGGAGCAGCCGAAAATCATCCCAGGCTATCCTTTCCATGCGCGCAATGCCATGTACGATCAGCACCCTTGCTCCGTCATACGCATATCTGACCAAGAATAAAAGGCGGAGATTACCGGGTAGGAAGGCAGCGTCGCATCCCAATGCATTGTTTGATTGTGATCCAAGGTCAATACGGCGATTACACGCATATAGTTCAGGCATTATCAGTATTGGCCAAGCATCATGAGAAGGGCAAAGATGATGCCCAATTTGCAGATAACAACAGCAACAAGGGACAGACGGAAGATATAGCAACTAAACAATTTTTGATGCAGCTCTAATCACTCAAGCAAGCCGTTTTATCTGCCTGTTCCGCCCTCCGCTTAACAAAGCCCCCCCCCAGGAAACTCTATTTAATCTCCGTACTCGATTCATGGACCGGATCGCGGCTACTACTTCGTTGCTCCCCCTCAAAACACTGTCCCTTCTCCATTACAGCCGCACCGCCTTCTACCCTGTCCCCTCCCGCCGTCTCTTTCCCCGCGTCTCCACTCCCCAATCCCTCTCCATCAACAGCCAGCGCATCTCTCTTCCTCCTCTGCCTCACCCTCCACCTTTTGTGTAGACATGCCGCAAGTATACTGAGACCGATGGGCAGAATAGCCAGTAAGGCTCCAATCATGACGAACGAGGGTGCCCGATCTCTGATCATGATCGATCGCTGTAAATGTGTGCGTGGGGGTCTAAAGACTCAGCTCGAATGACTCGTATGCCGGAGTAAGCTTTTCGTATATCTGACGGTCTTTTTCTAAGGTGTGGTAGGGCAGAAGGCGTGTAATAAAGGCGTAACTGGTGGGGCTCCAATCTCCGAAGGAGTAAGCTAAAGGGTTTTTTTTTAATTTTTTTCTGTTTGGACGCGGGAGTAAGATGGTGATGGCGTGTATATCATGTAATCGTTGAAAGATCGGAAATGAGAGGGGGCTGCTTTGCAATATACCAACATCGACCATGGCCATGTGTGCGTTTTGTCTGGTTCAACTAGAATGCCACCTGACGATGCAACTTTGCTTTCTTTTCACCTTGCTTTCTCTTTTCCGGTTACTTTTTTCTTCTGGTCTCCGTCCTACACTTACACATACCAATTGTGACAGTGGCATGCAGATGTCTGTTGAACTAATACAGTAACATGGCAAATCAACATTCTCACTACCCTCTTTTCCCAGATAGAGAATTGAAAAAGAGAAAAAAAAGAGTAACATAATGCGGCCAACATAGCAACTTGTTGTACCCCAACCAGAAACTCGAAATAGGTACCCGACACACACCACCAAAGGGAAAAGTAAAAGCAAAAGCAAAAGAACCATGGGAAACAGCAACGCAACCTCCTTCCATCTCTACAAACCACCATAATCTCCCCCCCCCTCCCCCCTCTCTCTCTCTGATTCTCATATCCATCAAGAAAATACCCCCCCACCAAATCACCACTACAGCGCTCCCCCCCCTTCTCTTAACGAGCACAAGCCCCAGCGTGCATACGTAGTCAGAAAAGCGATACTGTACAAAAACCAAATATCCACACCCAGAAAAAGAAATAAAGAAATAACACAACCAGCATTACTAACCCCGTCGCCACTACGAGATTTCATGCAAAGGGACGCTGGGACCAGTACACTAGCGCGGAAGCGGCAAGAGTAGCCGTAGTGGGAGTGGGAGTGGGAGGGATAGCCATGTCTGCCTGTTTACACCTGGTGTAAAGAAATGAGAAGGAGACTAATGTGTGTTTGTGTGTGTGTGTGTGAGAGAGAGGGGGGGGGGGTAGGGAAAGAGAGAGTTTGTTTTGATTTCTTCTTGTGCTCCTTCCTGTTCTTGTTAGTAGATTTTTGAGGAATAAATGTAGATTGTGGGTAAGGGTGTAGACATGTCCGTTTGTGAATGTCTGGGTATGTTAGTGACGAAGAGAAAAGAATAAACGGATAGAGGTCTAGTCGATCGACAGATTATCATGTACATAGAGCTCCACGGAAAAAATAAATAAATAACAGACCAGGGATTGCAATCAGATCGATCGCAACAATGTACATACTGAGATAACTCAGATAACCTCATCCACTTCATCTCAAGTCAATGTTCGCACGATAGTTTGTAACTAGACCAAGAAAGTCCTGCATGAATTACATTCTGTTTGCAGAAAGACCCACAACAACAACAACTACCTGAAGCCAATGCTCTATTCACGCAATCATATATACATTGTGAAATCAGAACCAACCAACCAGCAACAACAACAACAACAACAACAACAACAACAACAACAACAACAACAACCACAATGACAACAAAGGGAAAAAAGTAAGGAGAAGAGAAAAACGGAAGAGAAAAGAGAGAAGGAAAAAAACGCTGAAAATGCCATCAGTACCCCAGAATCAGAACAAACGGCAAAGAATCCAATAAAAAAACGCCGCCAGTGAGTTGCAAAATGGTCATATCAGTCGTATCTATATCCAAGCAAAGACCAAAAACTGCAAAAGATTTTTCTCTTCGCATCGCTGCAGGAACGCTCATTGGAACAAGTGAGAAACGCAAACGATAACGAAAGAAAAAAGAGGTCCGAATTGGGCTTCTGCGAATTTGAAAGCGAAGGAAAGAAGAAAAAGAAAATGAGCATGCTCTCAAAAAAAGATTCGCGACGAATGGCCGAGTGATGCCAAGCAAGTTCGAGTATGCGGGTAAAAAAGGGTAGCGCATTCCAGCACTATGCTTGTACTGATGCTGTCCGGTCATGGTGTACGAGCCGAAGAAAAGAAATAAGAAAAAAAAAAGTTGTGAGTAGAATACTCCAGACCAACGTCAAATGCGAGTTACGTTAGTAACGATGGACCTCAAAAGTCCACACTCCATCGAAATGCGGGATCCTTCTCCGGTGGTCCGGATTCACGGTCAAAAGGCACATTGACAATTGCGTCTACCTCTTCGTCGTCTTCCTCCTTTCGGGAAATCTTGTCTTTTCGCGCTCGAGCAATCATGTCTTCTTCTGAAGGGGGCAAGCGGATCTTGGCTTCGATCTGGGGTGCAGAGACGAAGCGGGAGGTTAGTAAGGCTTGGGGCGAGACGAGATCTTGGAGGCAGTTGAGGGAGGTGAGGTCGGAGGTGGTGGAGCTGTGGTATGCGCGTTTGGGTCTTTCGGGGATAGGGAGAGCGTTCTCGTCTTGACCTGAGTTGCTGGAGATTACAGTCGAGAGAGCAGGCCGGCTTTGATGGGTGCGGAGTACTTGAACATCGACGCTCAAAGTGGAATTGCCGCGTACAATAATGTCGCTGGGGTCTGGAGAAGAATGCTGGGTGCTGGCGGTGTCTGTGCGTGCAATGGCCAGGTCGCGGGCCATGGCGGTGTCCCGTCTTTTCCTGTTGGGTGAGCTACTAGTGGCAGACGGGGGCCGGGCTTGCGGTGTCTTGCAGCGACCGTGTGCAAGATTCGAGTGGGAGCCATTTGGAGAGTTTGTGAGGCGATCAGGTGTCTGTCCGCGTTCGAGCTTGTGCATCAATTGTCGCGTGCTCACCTGGCGACCCAGACTCAGCTCTACGCGACTGCTTGCACCACTGCCACTGCGACTCCGGTTCTTTGCTCGCTCTTTGCCTGCCATGACACTAGCTTTGGGTGGGGGTTGGAGCATCCACCTGTTTTCCGAAGGATCCGGCGACGGCAGGCTAACGACGGGTGGGTGCAGCTCATTGACCGGAGGGACGCGTGCGACATAATAGCTTTCGGACCTAGGCACATTTGGCCTTTGTAATTGGTAGCCGCCACCGCCTACAGATGAGCCTGTCATTGTATGTTCGAGGGCTGTTGAGTGATCGTCGTAACCCCACAGATCCTCGTCTTCTCGCTGGTAGCGCTTGTGGTTCCAAGTCTCGTCATCGTCATCGAGCGTGTCGTCGCTGAGCCGGTTTTCAGCTGCATGGTCGACATCGAGGCTGCTTCTGCCTTTGCTCAGCGTTGAGCCCTGGGTGCCGCGGGTGGGCAGCCCCCTCGAGCCGGTCCTTTGTGTTGTGTTGGTCTTCCTCGATCTCCGGGGTGGTGGGCCTGGGCCCATTGCGATTTCCTCGCTCCAGTAGGCATTTGTGCCGGTAGGTTCAGGATGGTAGTATGCGCCGGGCTGCTCGAGTTCCAGCTTCTCTCTCAGCTTGCGGGCCTCTTTTGCTGCTTTGCGTCTTTTTCTGCCATCGCTGTAGCCGGTACAGGGGGCGCATGAGGCGTAGTGGAAGAGGGCGCTCTGGACGCCTCTCATGAACCAGGCCATGGTGTAGGGACAGTGAAGTGAGCCAGCTCAGAGAGGGAGAAGAGGTGTGGATGAGGTGGTTGGAACTCGATGAGTTTCGGATGGGCGCTGCGACGCAGGCCTGCCGGGTAAGAGACGACGTAGATAGGGGAGCTTTCAGACGACGATGCAGCATGGAGAGTCATTGCCGCTCTCCGTCATGGAGCCTTCTTCAGCACGCGGTAGAGTCAATTGCGGACTTGCAGCGGCCGTTTCGTCTAGTAGGTTTAAGGTGAGGGTGGCGCACGGATGCGGCTGGCGGCGGGTACGAGGGAGTAATAGGAAGGAGGATCAGAGCTCGCAGCTCTCAGCTCACAATCCACAGCTCAGTGTCGCCCGTTTGTCAAGGGTACAAGCATAGGACACAGCGCAAGCAGGCGGTAATGGGGGAGGGTGGGCAAGACGGGGGGCTGCGCGTCTGCGTCTGTCGCGGATGTTGGATGGTGAAGAAGCCGGCCGACGAGCCGTGGCTGAGTTGGAGGAGGATGGCATTGCTGGGCGATCGTCATCCAAGAGGGCCCGTTTCCGAAGGCGAAACGTTGTGCTTTGCTGCTGCGGTATTAGCGCGGCAAGACACGCCGTCCGAGCCCGAAATAATGACCAATTTCTCCGTGTTGAAACAGGCGTGCTGCTCGCCCTGCCCTCGGTCCTACTCAGCTTGCAGCGATAAGTAAGTTAGCATTAATAGCAAGCCTCGTATACGGACGTGCAGTGCAGTGCCGTGCAGTGATGGGGTGCAGTACGACACCAACCTCGTCCGGTCCTTGCAGCCTCACAGCACGGGGGCGGGGCTGGAATGCACAATCCATCGCGATAGACAGTGGATGTCGATAGCCGCGGCACAAGGTAGGCTGTCGATTGAGGTGCCGTGCCAACACATGCATAAACTAGCGGGGTTGCTTGAGCCTCCCGGCATGTCCTCCGTTGCCATGTCCACCCATATAACCCATACCCACACCCGTACCCACACCCTTACCCGTATCCCATACCCACACCCTTACCCGTATCCCATACGCTGCCACATGGCCCGCGCCCCCGATTGCGCGTCTACGTACACACACACACACACACACACATACACACACGCAAGTATTTATATATATACATACATTCTGACGTACACATGTACTCAAGTACACAGCTACCTACGTACATAAGTATATACGCACTAAAACATGCACTTGGTATATTGCTCTCGAAATCCCTACACAACGCCTTGTCATATGCCTTCATAATCCACTCATCTTCCTCTAAAAAAAAGACTGACCCGTTGGCGCACAAACTTACAAGGCCCCACGTCGTATCAGTTGCCTGCCGCAATTTGTAGAATTCCATCTACAATAAGTAAACTCTCTTGCTCTGGGAAAATATCTCAAAGAAAGGAGCAGAGTAAGCAATCAGCACAGAGCACCCGTCACGGCCACCCTCACTCCCTGATTTGCGCCTTCAGCCCTGCCACCTCCCTCTTCAGACGCGCGTTTTCTTTCCGCAGACGCGCTGCCTCTTCTTCGCTGGCCTTGAGTCGCCTTTCCACTTCCTCACTAGCCCTGCCCTTTCGCGCGCTGCTCGTCACCTTCTCCAACTCTTCGTTGAACCGTGCATACAGTGCTTCGTTCTCTGCGTTCACGTCCCGATACAGCTGGTCCAGATGCTTGCACCGCGCTTCAGATACCTGCAGTGACGTAGCCACGTCGCTCGCTATTCCCGATGTGCGCGACGACAAAAGTTCCAATGTTGCCTTGAGTTGTTTCTCCAAAACTGCAATCCGTGCCTCTGCTGATCGTGCTCCGTTTGTAAGTGATAATGACGGCGCAGAGCTTTGAGTCGTCAGACGCGGTGTACCCTTAGTACTCAGTTCCTGTCCAATGGCACTCAGCTCGTTCTGCAGCGCATTCGACGCATCATCAATGTCTTGTTCTTGCTGCTGCAGTCGCTCTCGCAGCTTCTGTGGCGACTGCATCTTGAGCCTCTTTGGCGTACCAGTAGAACCAACCCCCATCTTGGTTGGCGACCGTGGCGTTGAAGGCGGAAGCTTGACCGTATTTCCAGATCCAGTCCGCTCGTGCAATCCAGATCCCGTCGGTCGGAGACTTGGAATACCCGAAATCGTCTCGCTTCGCTTCTTCGTAGGGCTGAGCGACTTGATGGTCACCTCATCCTTGATCTCCAGCTTCGGCGTAATCGACTTTGACCGAGAGTGCCCTGGACGTTCCGACCCGCTCGTCGCTGCATTCTCCTTCTTCTCCAATCGCATCGGAGATCCAAGTCGTGCAGGTGTGGGTATCGACGACGTATGCTTGTTGAGCAATGCCGCCCCTGATGGCGTTTCTGGACGGGGCGAATCGCTAATCTGCCGATTTTCGTGACGAAGCACTGAATCGGTTTTGCGAGGAGTCTGCGGGGACCACTCAGGCACGTCGTCAGCATCCTGTAACGTCTTGAGGTCGCTCAGAGAAGAGCGCCGTTTCTTGCGGGGAGGCCCAGCAGCGGGCGGTACCTCTCCAATAGTTCCAAGAACCCCACTATAAGGCCGATTGCTAGTACTCGGCGGTTCAAAGTTGAACGCGCCCAGCACCGTCGGACGATCGCGAGACGATGGACGCTTGGGCGACAGACGCGCCGCAGCGTCTGTCGAGTTGGAGCGAGCAAGGGGCCCGACTCCGTTTCTTGACATGCTTGGTGACTGCGCCTCTGACCCTCCATGACTGTTTTTACTCAGCGAACGCCATATCGCTCCTACTTTTGAATCGTTCTCAGATTTGCTGTTCTCCCGGCTCAAAGTTCCAAAGCCGAATCGTCTCCTGAGAGATGTATTCGGGTTTATCGATCCAGCGGCCGCCAGGCGACCCTTCGAATCCATAGATCCATAGATTGGCGTGCCAAGACCGGGCGTCTGGACTGGGAAGAGTACATCGATATCTTCTACTAGACGGTCCATCAAAGATATGAAGTCGTGCGAATTACCAGCGGGAACTAGCATCTCAGCGAATGCTGCAGTGAGAATGCCACGGTCCCCATCGTTGCTAGTACCGTCCAGCAGTTCGGCCAACAGATTGATAACCGCTCGAAATGCTCGCTGATTTGGAGGTGCAAACTGCTCAAGCATGTTTCTGAAAAACTCCTCGAATTCATCGGGCGGCATCGTGTCTGATCGCATTTGTAACGAGACCAGTGTAGCATGAGATAGCACAGGGCCCATGCGCTCTCTCCAACCAATGCTCAGGAACTTTTCAAACACTGCAAACAGTACGTCGACTGATGACTGACTAGCCAAATCGAGGTTTCCGGGATTCTCAAGAAGAGTGTTGTAGAGTTCATTGACAACAAGTTCATCAGCAACAGTCCTTGCGCGAACAGAACGTCCGACAATGTTGCCTTTGCGTGAGAGCAGAGCCAGCGTCAGATTTGCAAGGGTCTCTTCGAGTTTCGTAATGGGGTCAGTTAGCATGCCGTTGAACGAGGCGCTCTTGTTGGTGCTCGATGAGTTGGGGCGTGACGATTCACCATCGCGACTTTGGGCACGACCAGGCACAGATTGTAGAGGTGGCGGTATCCGTGGTATCTCGCCCATAGTATGGGCATTACGCTGTAGTTTGCGTGAACCACCACCCTCCCTGCCGATGGTGCCACTGAGATTGCTCACACTTCCACCAAAGAAGCTCGATAACATCTTGACTGGAGAATGTGGACGGCTCTTGCTGCCTCGTTCTTGTTCCATTTCGTACATTTCGAGAGCAAGCGACTTGAGTATCTGGTGGTTTCGACGTAGATAGGCCTCAGTCAGCGCGAAATTCTTCACACTGTTGCGCAGCTGGAAGTAGTTGGTCATGCGCTTCATCAGGACAGGCAGAAACTCCAGGTTCGTCAGTTTGTCTCGTGCCGTGAATCCGTTGGTTCCGTTAGTTTCCAGGAGATACAGTCCCTCCCCAAGGCTCGAGATTGCGATGGTAAGCTCGATACCATTGTCGCCGACTTCAATAGGTTGGGAGAACTTGGATCCCTCAACGAGAATCTGTATTTTAGCAGGCTCTTTCCGGCCCTCAATCTGCTTGCCTCCTGTTTCCTCCGTGATAGACGAGAATAGACTCAGGTCGCCTGGCAAGGCCCGGACTTCCCATTTGTCGCCTTCTCGCTCCGTTTCGGAAAATCTGCCCTCGACCCGAGCTTTAGTGAATTCCTCCGTAAATTTTTGTCCTTTACCCTCATACGAGCCTTGAAGATAAAACATGCGGATTCCAAGCCTCTGTTGTTGTTCTCGATGCCGTGACCGCGAGGAAGGGTTAGCTGGTGGCACCGGGGATAGGACTTGGAGGATGTTTCCCTCTGAATGCTCGCTAATGAAAACGTCGCCCAGACTCAGATGCTGATGGAATGTAAGCTCGGTGTTACCGTCAAATGACTCTGCAAACTTTGGATTGTCGAGTTCAGCGAGCAAACTACGGGCGTTGATTGAGCCATATTCGGACTTTTGAAGAAGTATCAGAAAGTCAGTAAAGAGCACAATGATTCCGGATACCGTGGCTGGCCCAGATAGTTCGCCGTGATATGGTGGAGATAGCTCTACACAATCAATTGCTGTGATAAGTCGTCCTTGTGGGTTACATCCAGACGGCCATGACGAGACCATCTTGCGCAGACGGCCAGATATTCTGAATTTTTGTGCAGTTGGGCCCTCTCGTGTACAAATGTCTGATATCATATCTCTCGCCTTGAGGAATAGTTTGATTGCCGGGTGCCGAACTGGCAACTGTTTCAGAATATTATCAATATAGAGGTTGTATCGTGGTAGTCGTTGTACGGGTTCGATCAACATGGACATGAGTCGCTGCTCACCTGTCTCGTAGACACGTTTGGAGAAGCTGGAGGCTGAGTCCTTGGTGAAATGCTTTAACAGTTGCGAGAAGTCGCCATGTGCCGCCATGTAATCAGTGTAGCAATCAGAGAACTGCGGTAGCCACTCGAGAAGGGTCCTTGCGACTGCAGCCGCTCCTGTGACGTCAGGGGCGTCCTTTTGTCCTCGCAAAGGAGCGATATAGACGTCATCTGTGGCAGTTTCAATGTCTTCAATTGCTCCGTTCTCCGACTCTTCCAATACAATGCGCAGGGCTTCCAAGAATTGCAAATTGACTTCCAATATCTTGTCCAGACTGGGAGGAAACAGACCCCGCAGTGCTTGCTCTGTTGGGCTAGCACTGGAACTTGACTTTGATTTTGCCTTTTCACGAAACTCAACGGCTACCGTATGAATCAACTCGTCCAACTTGCTCACGTAGTTTTCTTCCGTATCCAGCAATTCGCACATCTCGCGCCGGAGCGTCTCTTTTTGTTTTCTCGAGAAATTCTGGGATCGGTTGAGGGCCGTCGGTTTTGAGGGCGCACGGCGGAGCTTGGCAGTGGGCAGGAATGCCGATTCTCCAAATAGCTTAATGAGAGGTGCGAATTCTTCATACTTTTGCTGGGTCGGGTCTTCTTCGGTCTCGTCAAACTGGGCCGACTCTCTCGGATTGAGCTTGCGGACGCTTCCCTGCGGCAGGACAACATCGAGGTCTATCCACGAGAGCGTTTGCTCACCCAAGGCGTGCCGTACATCTACTATGACATCCATGACATTCTCGACCTTGACCATCTTGGCGGCGATGATGGCAGCATGTGACTCGGAGAACAGCCTGGGCGCCGAGTGCAGGCTCTCCGACGAGCCATAGCGCCTGCTCCATACGCTCTTGATCTCGGTGGGCAGCTCGAGGAAGTATTTGTACAGACTGAAGGCGAGACCGCGGCATATCTCGTCGCCCTGTTCCTCGCGAGGCAGGCATGTTACGGCATTGTAGAATGTGGCTGTCGGGGATATAATCAGGCGGGCGAAGTTCTGCAGGCCGGCGGGCGTAAAGACATGGGCTTGGATGCGCGAATGCGTGGCCTGGGTGGAAGTTGCGGTTGGGCCGTAGAAGATCAGGACGGGAGAATGGGAGAGCAGCTCGTCGGTGGTGTAGAAAAGCGACAGGTCGTCTGCGGAGAGGGCCGCGGGCTCGGGGTTAATTACGACGCCCATGGTGTCGAGGGCGTGGAAGCGAGTGACGAAGCCGGATGAGTACAGCGAAACAAGTGACCAGGGAGGCAATTAGGTTAGTGCATCGCTTGCATGGCGCAGCCGCGTGGGGACGGACAATGGTTGTGGTGGCAGGCGAGGCGGCGGTGATGGTCGTGGTGGTGGCAGCGGTGGTGGAGGTGGAGGTGCTGTCGTCGTAGTAATCGGGTAGCCATACAGGACAAGGGCAGCAGGCGCGTGTCGAGTCGAGTCGAGTCCAGACAACAACAACACAACAACAAGTTGGCAGCGATCTGTTGAAGCCCGAATCAAGGCGGTCGTGCAGCAGCGACCAAGCGCGGGCGGGAGACTAGACGGCGAATTGCCAACGTGCAATCAGGGCGACAAGGAGACGCCTGGGGGGTCCCGGTCCTAATCACCGCAATGCCAGGTATTTTTGGTGCGAATACATGGCCCTGCAGCCTACTTTTGCTCCATCCATCCCTCCGACCCGCCTGCGAGCTAGTTGCGCATCAACCCACCCCGCAGTGCCGACGAATATCAAAACATCGTCGTCATAGCAGCTCACGGTGGCGGCTGGCTTCATATGCTCAAATCGCCCACGGCACGTTTCATCGCGCATCTGGGCTGGTAGAGTGTCCGGCTCCAGTAATGGCCACGCAGCACCAGGATGGGCTGCCCGTCTCCATAGCACACGAACAACAGCATTTCCGCCTGCTCGAGCTGCCCCCGGAAATCGTTGAGCTGATAGACAAGCCAAACCCTCCGCTGTATGTCTGCCGTCGTGTCGCATTGGATGCCGACTCCCTTTTCTCACCACGCGTGCCAGACTGTCCATCAAATCGCAAGCTTCTTCCACTGCTACTGGTACGCATAACGCAAAGCCTGCATATGCCGTACTCTGCACCCCGGACAAGTCGTTCCAGGTGCGCCAGGTCCAGACGTCCAACTCGCTCTTTGTGACCCAGCCAGCCCTCGAAGCCCATGGCAACGAGATCCCCATCCCTGTCACACGCGCCATTGCTCTGTGCAGCTCTACACTCGAGCTCTATGCCTCTTCTGCCTCTGCCATTGCCTTGTTGAGAGAGGTGCTCCCTGTGTACGACATTGTTGCTGGCGACGTCGAAGTCACTCCTAATGGCATGACCAAGGCTGGTATATTCAACGACATGCCCCTGTCCGATGGAGAGTGCCAGGCAGGATGGAGGCAGCTCATGGCCTTTGACACAGATGAGGGCTCGTATCAGCCATCTCCGAGCGCCCTCTCCCATGTATGGAGATCCATAATTGCTGCTGCATTGGCAGAGGGGATCCCCCTCGACAAGCAGTTCATGACCAGCGACATTGCAACGGCTGTAGCTGAAGAAGGGCACCCCGTTCCTCTCACACAAGCCGTGCTTGCGTACTTGGCAACGGATGACACTGACAGGAGCGGACCGTGGTCCTGTCTCGACCGAGCAAAGACAGTTGCCTTCACCGGGAAAACCCTACTAGATGCCAGGCGCGGTGCTGACTTTTTGATTGCTGATTTCACTGACACGTGGGAGGATCGCCTACCAGAAGTATGGCGCAAGGATGCTAAGCTTACAGCTATCGAAGGCTTTTATGAATTTCCTTCAGATACAACGATCAAGGCTAAAGGCAAGGCTGCATCGGCCCCGGTAGTGGACAATGGAACGCCAGCTCTAAAGCCATCGGCGCGTAAATGGCATGAAAAATTAGCCAAGACGAGAAACAAATAGACTATTCGTGTTGTGCTGGGTGATGAGGCCTCTATCACGTGATCGTATCACGAGCGCGCCTATCGGCATTCGGCAACTACAACTAGCGGCTTGGTACTATTTGTAATGTTGTAATGCAGAATTGATAAGCAGCGACTGGCTAATACACCCCCGCGTTAACACTCATGTGCGCCACCTAGATAACCAAAACTGCGATTCCGTATTTTCCATCGGCGCAACTCTTTACGTAGCCTATGAAGCGAGTCCGATTCTTGGGACTACTCACTAAACCTACACATACATACTACACTCGAATTCCAAGGCAGTGTTTTGCAACTAAAGCTACTCTCCAATACCCCGTGCCCCTTCCAGAAACCATGTCTACCGTTTCAGGCGACAATGGTCCAACTGCGCCCGCACCTCCAGTAGTCAACGACACCGCTATCAAGCCCCCTTCTGAAGAAGAAAAGCCCCTGCCTAAACTCACGCCTTCTGGATTCCGGCAATACAACAGAATGGCCGTAGAAATGCAACGCTATCATGACCACTTTCGCGCAATCTGGAAAGTCCTCTACACAGCATGTGAATCGGGGAAAAGGCCCGAAAACATGTCTATCCGCCAGTTCATCAGCACAGCCCAGCAATTTTGCCGTAAGACTACTTCCCCATCATCTTCCTTCTATCCCAACCCAATATCCAAAACAGATATATCAACCCCCCACCCCGACCCCCCTCCTTCCAAATGAATGAAAAAGAACTACTAACAATTACATCTCTCACAAAAAAGAGGGCCTAACCTTCCACCACACGATAGAAGAACAGCACGTCTTCCCCATCCTCGCCAAAAGGATGCCCGCCTTTAAAAAAGAACTCGAGCTCCTCTCTCAACACAAGCAGATCCACGTCGGCAGCGACAAGCTCGAAAAGTACCTCGAGGAATGCCGGTCTGGCGAGCGCGAATTACGTATGCAGGAGATGAAGGAGATTCTTGATTCGTTTGGTGAGGTGCTGTGGCAGCATTTGGATGATGAGGTCAAGGAGCTTGGGGCGGAGAGTATGAGGAAGTATTGGAGCTTGGAGGAGATGAGGAGGATTCCTTTGTAAATGTGGGAAGAGATGGGATGTTTTTTGTTTTTGTAAAAAGGGGGTTGGATGTCTAAGAAGCCGTGTAGAGACGTTTGAGACGTTTGAGACGTTGCAGTTTTTCTTTTCTGTTATTTTTTTTCATTTTTCTTGTTAGATTCTCCAGACATGAAATCAGATGCGTTTCTTGATGCGATTTGCACGTCTTATGTTGCCTTTGCGACAAACACATTATGATTTTTACCCTCTTTTCTTGGGCATTCGAAACAGGATCCCATGTGCTTAACCCTAGAAACATTTGGCACTTGACACTGTCGAACCTTCTTCCCCCGTTTCGCCTTACAGACCCTGAACCCAAGCCTTATTTTTTTTCCCTTTTCCCCTTTTGACACATTGATCCGAGTCCCTAGCGCTTCCCAGCACGTGGGATGCAAACCTGACAGCACAGCACAAACACTCGTAACCTCCCCATCGCAAACATGCACGGCAAAGTATGCGAAGAAGCTGCACATCTGATTGATATATTCTACTACTATATTACACACCCGTGTGCAAGATTCAAAGAGAAAAAAAAACTTGCTACAGCGCGTTGCTTTTGTAAGAGGAAAAGCGATAAACCTGGGTATGTCGATTAACAGAAATGAAAAGAAAAAGAGTAAGCGAATGGATATTGCTGCCAGCAGTTGAATTAGTATAACGGATACCTCATCCGAGATCATAAAGAGAAAAGGAAAGAAAAAGAGACGCCATCGCAGTCATATGTAGCCGACTCATTCAGCTTGCGAAACGGTCAATCGATCGGTGGGAGAGAACTGGGCTCATGTAGTAATATTCAACCCGAGCAGCGTTTTCCTCTTCAAACTCAAGAAGCGCTGCGGACTCTTGAATTCCCAATCAATTCTTGGTGTCCAGCCACCTGCAGACACCACGTCTGGAAGCGTAGGCGCATCGGATGCGCTTCGGAAATGGACTGGGCTGGGTGGCTCAGGACCATGGCTTCCAGCTGTGCTGGGACGAAAACCGCTTCGCGTTGGACTCCGGTTTGTGCTGCTAAACGATGTGTCGGTGGGACTTGCGAGTTGTTGCCAGGGGCCGCCTAGACGTCGAACGATTCTTGCTTCTTCGCTTTCGCGCCATCGCTTTTTTTGCTCAGCTGTTGCGAAGACTGAGAGTGTGTTTGTGGATTTGGCCATGAAGACAGAGAAGCGTTCCGAGAGAATGGAGCTGCGAATGGATCTGTCTGCTGTTTTTGGACGAGCATACGAACTGCGACCTGAGCTTCGCCTCGTGTCTGGGACTACCGGTGGTGGTGGTGGTGGTGGTGGTGGTGTGAGAGACCTGCTTGATGCGTTGCCGAGATCAATCTCTATGATTCTAGGTGGTCCAAGTGGCCACGCGGTTTTCTCGCCAGTCACTTCTCTGTCCTCTTCCTCGTCTTCTTTTATAGTCCTGAGAGACTGGGTGTCGTATCGTGTTTTGTCCGAGGATGCCGACCGAGACTCTTGCTTCTCCACGTCTCGCTGAACTTGCGGCTGAGAATAACTCCCTTTCCCGTGGGCTCCGTTGGGTATGTACCACCGGAGGTCTACGCGAAAAATAGCGTACATGAGTATCGTTTGGATTTCCACGAAGAAGTTGAAGAAGTAGAATGCTCCTTTTCCAAGATATCCGGGTAGAGGTTCCGATCGCGGCGTGGGTGCTTGCAGAATGACACCGCAGCGATACCATGCACCAAGGGCTAGAAGCGTTGTGCTGATCAGTAGAGTGATGACTTTTGTGCGTAGCCGGCCAACGCCAAATTTGTCAAGCGACGAATAGGGGGCGGTAATCGTAATAAAAATCATTGGTAAAGGTAATATGGCGACAATGGCGAGGAATGTTGCACCAAATCTTTGAAGGCCTCGAGTAGTAGCCTGGATGTTCTTGTTGAGAGTAAAGAAACTTTGGACTGAAGCACTGATGACTGTAACGATGGTGAACACAAGCAGTACGCAAATGACCTTGAACGCAATGCCGAAAGCAGGATGCCAGCCGACCGAAGGATGTATGGAGCGGACGAGGCGCATTGAGAAGACGATATTAATGACAAACAAAATGACTACACCAGCCGCGACGAACATTTGCGCAGCTATCGCGAGCGAGGTGCTTGTCGGATGTGACACTGATGCTAGCCGTACTATCGATGTCAAGACGCGTTCCATACAGAAGCCTTACTAAGATATCAGTGTGAGGCATTTCATTCTTACAAGACCCAGAAACTTACCGAACATGAAGATGTTTGGCAAAAACTTGTGACCTCTGGATTTGTTCTGTCGAAAGATTCTCATATGTACAGCTGCTCCCATCAAGAACAAGACCAAGAAGATCGATTGCACTGGAAGGTCGACGCTTCTTACTGGAGACCCACCCAATGCCCACACTGTGGGGGCGTATGGGGGACTTCGTGCTGCCTTCTTCTAAGTTAGCCAATGGTTGTTATAATCTTGGACAATCCCTTGAGCGAAATCTTATTGCTTACCATTGGTGAAGGCATGCCGCTCTGCGGTACCATTTTGCTCTTGTCCTGCAAATCACCTTTGGTAGTCTTGAAGGAAAACTGGGGTCAGCGAGAGCGCCGGAGTGCGTGAAGCGCCAGCACTTAAAGAATGAGGTGGCGGTTGAAAAGTCTAGAGAAACTTTGTGCGGAGAGCACAAAGTTTATCATACTCATCACTCTGCAATGTGACAGCCTTCAAAGGCTGGCACCAGCATGTGTCAAAACGGAAGTCAAACATGTGAGTTGTGACTTGTCCATGCGTCCAAACAGTGTAGTGTTTGATGTTGGGGTCTGAGCCGCGAGGCCAAAACACCGATCATTGCACTATTTTAGGGCTACCGCTCCACTAGCTAGAATTGAGCATCTCCACACGGGATGACGTCGTTGATCTACAGTAGATCTTTGCGTCCCGCAACTGCCATTGGCCCTGATTTTATCATTTAAGTATATGATGGTTCTTTGCGGAACAATATTCATCAAGCATTGCACCTCATCACATTTAAAGTTGTGCTGAACAAGAGCTTTTCTATTCCATATGGAAGCATGTTCATGAAAAGCAGTTGTCAAGCTTTATGAATACGGCAGTCAAAAAAGAGAACAAGGGCATGAAACGCCACACTTGTTGGTATCCGAACGAAACACTGATTAAATATCAAACTGTATACTCTGGAAACTTCTACCCGCAATTACTATCTACCCAGGGCAATATGGTTTGGCTGACATCACGGCAGCGCGTAGCATTTACTGTTCGTGTTACTACAAGTAGTTAACTCACGACGTCCCTTTCACATCCCGCTGCGGATCTTGAACCTAAAAACAAGAAGCCAATCATGGTGCATTGCGCGAGGTTTCACTGTATATTTAGCTCTACTGACTGTGTTGTTTGCAAAAATCTATCCTTCATATCCTTCCGGTTTGCATTTTCATATGTGGTAAGATGACGCTGGAAGCAAACGCATGCTGCCTAAAAGTTTAACAGCTTGATATGCAATGTCCCTTGATTGTCATAGAAACCAGTAGCGCGGTTCATGATACGGGATCTAATGAATAGAGTGTGGAGCTTCTTTTTCACTTTTTGCTTCTCGATTACCGGAGTAGTATCGAACAGGAGTAAGAATACTGGAGAACCATCAAGAGCCAGATCTCCCTGAGATTTCTGGACGAGAGAACGGGTCATCTTTGCAAATACTCTGAACTGTTGACGAGTGTCAATTGCGTTGATTTGAGGCCGACTGGCCGATTTCGAAGCCTACGTAGGTTGCGCGATCCAGGAACTTCTTGTATATCCCTTTGCATGACGTGTGAAGTATGTGGAATTGCATCCGCAGGCGAAGGCAAAGGTCCGCCTCTTAGAATGAGAGTACGAAAGATGGCAGGCCTCTTTCTTCTGGTCGACACATAGTTTCCTCGACGATCTGGCTGTCCTCTCAAAGCGGTTTGGAGCTCATGATCAATGCGCCCATCATGAGCGACACGAACATCTGGAATTTGCTTTAGCGTGGGAATACACGTCCCTCTGGGCGTTTCATGGGCTGCAGAAGCTCTGTCTGAAGTTCTCTCTACAGGCATGCTGCATACGTCTGAGTGCGGCATCGTGTGGGGAAACAGCGGTCTTCCCAACGTAACTATGTTGCAAATCTATACTCGCATTAGAAGTAGTATGAGCCTTATATGCACCAATCGTACAGGACCATCTAACGGACCCGCGATCGGCCCATTGAATTGGCTGTCCTCTATGGGATCAGTCACCGCAATGGAATCAGAAAAAGTAACGTCCGTATCCTAAAGTGTGCAGCGTTAGCGTCATACTATGTACCCATCTGCGACAGTCTCTTACACTCGATTGAGGCAACCCATCGCTTGTTGTAGTTCGCAAAAGAGCAAGCTGATGCACCGGCAGACGTCTTTTCCAAGTGGTCAAGTTTTTCTTCGCCTTCTCGTTCATGAAGGAAGCCCCTGGTTTCTGTTTGGACGGTATGATACGCGTTGAGTCAGATAAGTGCTGTGATTTGTTTTTGTGTTTGCTGTTGCTGTATACGCGCACGTGCACCGGTTCAAGTGGGGAGGGTGGGATATCGTAGATTGACATCATATGAGATTGTTGTTTTAACAGTTGTCTATCGCCCCATAAGAAACTGTTGGTTTTCATCATTCATACACTGCGTCTGATTTGAGATGGGTCTGGGTTTTTTTGGCTATTATGAGCTCAAAATGACGTAAACAAGTATGGTGTCAATGGTAGCGAATATTTGGTACTTTAGGCAGTCACTACCCACCCTACTAGTGTCAAGGCCCTGGTCCTTGTTGCATGTCTCGGCACATTAGACGAGACAGTGCGAAAGCAAACAATGATTGAAACGAGCCATCCCTCCCACACGAACACACTGCACAACCAAAAGATCTAAGCTTTTGGTTGATCCTGCTTAAATGTAGATGTAGCATGGAGGAGTGCCACCTAGCGTATCGAATACACCCCGAATCTTTAACGTCTTACCGTTAATTTCCATTTCCAATAGCTCATCAATGGTAGCGTTGCGCATTGGGGGTTTATTTTGCAGCGTCAAGGTACCAGCCACTTTATTTGCCTCAGCCGGGTGGAGCGTCCGCCAGATCCAATAAATGCGGTCAAGCGTTGCGTGATGGAGGAAAAAGGCAGGATCGTTGACAGAGGAATAGAGATCTGTTGCGTCGCCGCCCATGGCGTAATGTCCCGAGGTGTGCAACCCTAAGAACACGTCTGGATACCGACCCAGAATTTCATTCCAGAGAATGCGATGAGCCACGAATCCTGCACCAATAATTATATTCAGTAGGTTCTTCATAGTGAACTACTTCTTATGTATGTAGGGGCTGAGATCTCGGCGCAGGCAGTGGGGGTTGTAGTTAGTAATGTTGACCGCCAGGTCAGTGAAGCCTTGCATACCAGGCGAGATGGGTCCAATGTTCGCTTGCGTACTGCAAATGTGTCAGTTGTTCTCAATTTCCATATCAGGATGTAGCATCACTTTTCGAAAGGACCGTTCTTGACACACCCACCCCCTTGTCCAGAGGGAATTGGTATCATTCGACCACCACCAAGACTTCCGTTGTGTGCAAAGAATTTGCCGTCACCACCCAAACTGGTATCACTCCAGTCAAAAACTGGGGACTCATAAATGTTATCCGCATGTGCAAACCAGTTCCAGCACTAGCGGATAGGATATGGGTTAGAGTGCGGAACTTTCAGGCAGTTGAGAGGTTGAGACTCACGGGTTGGTAGCCTTTGTAGCCACATTCGTTTCGAAGAGCTTGTTCGTACGCCCATACAAAGTAGCCGTGTCAGGTAAGGAAGGGACCATTTCCAAATATGAATAAGGTTTGGTTCACGTGGATGGCGACGAAATCATCGAAGCGAGTCTTTGCTGCTGGGGTCCAGGACTTGTCAGACTTGGGTGGCAATCTCCGAAGACATCGTACAGCTTCGATGTAGGTTTTCTGATCTTTCTTGCTTATATAATGTTTGTCCCTACGTGCCGGGACGCACGGTGTAACGTGACACATTCTCTTTCGGGTGCCCGGATTGCACCTACCATGCCTATAAACTGACAGGTCCAGCGTGCATCCATTCCGCAGCTCTTGCTCTTCCAGTGTACCAGCCTCCGACGCCAAGAGGGGTGTTGTTGACCACGCTGTCGCTCGTTCTGTCAGTGCTGTCTATTTACTCTCCTCTAATACCCCCTTGTTTATTCGCGACGGTATAAACTGCTACACACCTCGGTGGGCTAGAAAGCAAGCCAGGATAGCAAAGATTAAGATTGCAGCTTTAGAAGACCGATTTAAAGTAATAAGTATATATCCTGGTAGTTTCTCCGCGCAGACAGCAAGATCATCAAAACGCGTCCCTTAGAACGTGCGCTGTTAGCAGCACTTGGCATGCAGGCAGTCTGCAGTAGCGTGCTCAAATATCACCATACGCTATCGTAAAGAATTCGACGCTATACTTAAGTAGTTAGCGGCTAAGAATAGCTGTGGCGCATGCTTGTAGCTTTCTAAAAGCCTCTACGGCTAGATGCTCGGCGTCGCTATTGCAATACGACCTTAACCGCCGCCGTTTGCGCTGCCTGAAGATGCCGACCCCGACGCTTTACTAAGAAACAATGCCTCAGCATTATGCTCGCATCGGCTGTGCTCCGGCTAATAATTATTTAAGGGTTTCTTTCTAGTCAGTGTTACGCCGCCGCGAAGGTCTGTCCCTCTATGACGGATATTAGATGAGTTAGCAGTAGTTAAACATAATTAACTACAGTTATTACAGCCTAAGTAAGGCCGTAGAAGCAATAACTTCTATAAGGGGCGCAACTCCGTAGAGTATGTGTCAGATCGTGAGGGGTTATCAAGGATAGTAAAACTGTGATAAAAAAATTGATTGATTGATGGTTCTAATCTGCTGGAGGCGCGCCTGCGCGCCTCCTTAAGGAGTCTGTTTTGCTTCTTCTGATCTCAGCCTCCACTGTTCCAGCTTGAGCAGGGATCAGTCTTGGCAGCTAGTCTGATTGGCTGTATACAGAATCCGGGTGCTCAGGGCCACACCCGGAATCTGCTACTTTCATTGCTAGTATCTGACAAGAGTATATAGTCTCGTCTAAACCCTTGAGTACTCCTTAAGGATTCGTCTTAATTCACTCCAACTAATATCTTTTGTGCCTATCTGCGAAACGCCTCACAGCTAAAGTAGGCTTTTTTACGCTATAATTTAATAGTTTTATTAAGAGCTTAGTAAAAGTAGCGTAGTATAAGGGGCTGCGCTCTAGAGAGTAATCGCGAGATATATAAGAAATTATATTAAATAAAACTGTTAGAATGGGCTCTGTAGCTAGCTAGCATAAGCATGAACCGGGTGCAAACAGCAAGGTACAAAGCATGTGCGCGCGGGGCTAAAGAGGGTTTGCACAAATGCAGAAGGGTTGCCAAAAGACAGGTGTGTGTATTCAAAATTCTTCTTCTTGCCTATCTACGTGCGTACAAGGTTCTCATCTTATGCTCTCTGCTTTGGTCCTATTGTTGGGGTTGCCCGCTGCTGGGGTAGAGCTTCCGAGCTATCTGATCGCTGTCACCTTACTTATACGTTATGATTTCTTATATATCTCGCAATTACTCTCTAGAGCGCAGCCCCTTATACTACGCTACTTTTACTAAGCTCTTAATAAAACTATTAAATTATAGCGTAAAAAATCCTACTTTAGCTGTGAGGCGATTATTCGCAATAGGCTAAGTTACATTCGTAATTGTTCATGTGTGCCAAGCGATATTCCCCACGTGAACGTCATATCACCGCCTAAGTTGCCGCTGCACACAACACTCGTAAATAGATTCCTCCTGTACCCGCCCTCGCAGCCCATATCCGCACTCTTTTCGATTTACTGGCATATGTTGGTACAACCCAAGAGGTCCCCACCTCCCCCGGTCGATGGGCGGCAATACCCGTGTCCGTGGCGGGTGTGCCAGTGTCCGACAAAAGATCCATCGATCTGGTACAATTCCGTTAGTGCGTGCTCATAGAGCGAAATGTAAACATTCATTGCAAGGTGTGCTCATATGAGGCCATAGCCAGTGCAACAATCGCATATCTTGTTCGCGAGCGCGAACCCGATAAAGATCGGTGCAGCAAGCAATCTGAACAACATTGTAGGAAGGCGTTGTGCGGGTATTGTAGGTGATGGCAAACGTGCAGTCGTTAGACAAGTTGGAGTGTTCGAAATGCTGGTGGATGAAGAGCGAGATGGAGACCATGCACGCCTTGACGACTGTACTTATGCTCCTGTCTCAAGCTGCGAGAATGAGCAGTGCTAGCGAATCCTTGCCCTAGATCATGCACTTGTTGCACATGAACGCATAGGAGGGATCATGATTTGGACCTTGCCCACGAGTATGGCCTGCTTACTTCCTGACTACGGTCTCGATCATGCCCACGCAGAACGGATGGCGGGGCCCGTACTCCGCCCAGCAACAGAGTTCTGTAAGACCTTGTCAGGAGGGAATTGAGGGCCGTGCTTCGCCGAGCAACGGAGTTTGGTAGGGAAGAGCGCCTGTACGAGCAATCATAAGAATCCGTGTTATAATATTGCAGCTTATAGAGCTCCGCACAGATCTCATGTCCGCATAGGCTATCCCTATATATTGACCCTTGTGATGCTCCCGTTCGCAGCTGCGTAGGTATACTGTAAGTGTGTTTAGTGCTGACTCATCTAATATCCGTCGCGGAGGGACAAACCTTCGCAGAGAAGTAACACGGACTAGAAAGAAAATTCTAAATAATTATTGGCTGGAGAACGGCCGATATGAGCATAGTGCTGAGGTATCGTTTCTTAGTAGAGCGACGGCATCGACATCTTTAGGCAGCGCAAACAGCGGCGGTCAAGGTCGTGCTGCAACAGCAAGACCGAGCATCTGGCCGTAGAGGCTTCTAGAAAGCCGTAGGCATGCGCCACAGCCCTTCTTAGCCGCCGGCTACTAGAATCATAGCGTTAAATTTATTACAATAGTATACAGCAGTATCTGAGCACGCTACTGCAGGCTATCTGCATGCCAAGTGCTGCTAATAGCGCACGTCCTTAGGGACGCGTTCTGACGATCTTGCCGTCTAGGCAGAGAAACTGTCAGGATGTGTACTTATTGCTCTAAATCAGCTTTTTAGGACTGCATTCTTAATCTTTGCTATCTTGGCTTCCTTTCCAGCCTACCGAGCTATTCGCAGAAGTATACCATCGCGGAGGAGCAGGGGGGCGTTAGAGAAGAGTTGGGAGACGGCGTTAAGGGAACGAATAACAGCACAGTTAATAACAAGCTTTTTCGAGTCGGAAGCCGATATACAAGAAGAGCAAATGATACAGAGTAGATGCGCATTGTGCTTGCTTATGGGCAGGCGCGCTGTAGACAGTCCGAGGGTCCGGAAGAGGAAGTGTCCCGTTACACCGTGCGTCCCGGCACGTAGGGATGGACGTTACTCTACTTATAAGCCTGTAAGTCGCATTTCCTCTTGCATAGAATACCACTAGAACAGGTAGTGATATGCTGCTTTGGCTGCAACAAGGTCAATCATTTGCTTCTCCTGAACACGTGCTGCGAGCGATTTTCCAACCTGATTCATCTCGAACTAGTCAAAGTTTGATTCACAGATTAGCGACCGCGGCAACGCACATCCATCTGCCGATAGGCAATACGTACCTGAACGAAGATCGACTTAGGCCTACCTTTTTGAACAACTGCCATGACATTATCCCGATTGAAGACCAATCCATGAACGAGCCCCACGAGCCGACTAGAAACAATGCAAACTTGGAAGTGTTTCCATCCGTGCTGTAATTGTGATGCGGCGCGACAATGTAACGGCTAATCATGTGACAAGGTACCGCGGTACATGCACGGACATATGACGGTATCACTGTCCCCCGCACTGGCCCGCCCTCAAGCCAGATATTCACAACGAACAAACTGTTGTCCTACAACACTCTCCGGCCAGCCCTTAGACTACGCTTCTCCATTCTGTATCACCGTATGAATGGGCAGTCAAGGACCTGAAAAGTCGTCTTGAAATAGTTTCTAGTATCCACGAGTGCTACCAGGCACGGCGATTCGCCATGGTAAACTTCACACAACAGCCCCTTAAGGGCATGTACGCAATCTGCGCCATTGGCTTCGAGATTTCCCGTCTTTCAGTATATCTCGTTACGTTTCTCCTTGGATTTGGTCGCCAGCATCCTAAATGGACTTTCCGCCAGGCCATCAGCATGCGCACCTTCTCCTCGGTTCTCTGGCACATCGCAACACTGCAAGTTGGAACACCACTTCCTCTAACACCAGGTGCAGAAAAAGAGCGATTCGTTCTTGTCAAACCGGCCAAGTCTGATGCTTACAAAGGACCGCTCAAGAGCAATAAGGATGTAGTGCCTGTGGAGATCGGCGCAACATGGTATCCAGCGCCATTGACAGCCGGTAGCGATAAGAGCAGAACAAAAGTTATCTTGCATACTCACGGAGGTGCATTCGTTCATGGCGACGGAAGAACGGCAGCAAGCGGCTTCATGGCAAAGTTGTTACTTCGACACACGCCAGCAACACACATCTTCTGCCCACAATACCGACTCTCCACCCTGCCTGCCTCACCGACATCAAACCCCTTCCCAGCCGCACTCCAAGATGTTCTAACCTCGTGTCTCTATCTCTTAAACGACCTCAAGATCCCCCCAAAGAATATCATTCTCTCTGGCGACTCAGCAGGCGGCAACCTCACCATCGCCCTCCTACGCTACATAACCGAATACGGAGCTGAAATCGGTCTACCCGCACCTTCTTCCGCACTTCTCTGGTCTCCTTGGGTTGATCCCTCAGATACATCTTGCTCGTACGTACATAACAACAAGAACTACAAGACGGATTACCTTTCACCGCCCTTCACAAGATGGGGTACAAGTGCGTACGCTGGTCTAGCAGGCGAGAAAGTGTTATCGTCACCATATGTCTCGCACAAGTACAGCATGTTCCAGACTCAAGTGCCCATGTGGGTCAACATTGGGGGCAATGAGATATTGTATTTTGACGCTGTGGAGTGGGCGAAGAAGATGAGGGAAACGGGGAATGAAGTTGTGCTGGATATTGAGGAGCATGTACCTCATGATATTTTGCTGTTGGGGGGTGTCTTGGGGTTTAAGGAGGAGGCGATTAATATGGCTAAGAGGGTGGGAGAGTGGTTGAAAGGACAGTAGATGTAGCAGGGTGGTGTGGGATATTGAGTGCGACGAAGAGTGAGGTCCTTGCTGTATCGTCTGCGGATAGGTGACGGGATTATTAGATTAATATTTTTGTCGTTATCGCCTTAATAGGAATAGTAGTCGTTGTAGCCTGGCTTTGGGCTGGGTAAATAGCTATGACTTTTGGACGTGGAGATAATAGAATAGACAGAATGTTCATCGTCAATGCATTCCTTGCCTAGAAACTGCCTTTCTGGTGATTACGCCCTGCGACTTATACCGGCGTTTGATGTCCCTACTGTAAAAAAATCAAGCACGAGCTCATTGAACAGTTCAGGCTTCTCCCAGTAACACCAGTGACCACCCCATTCCACCGTTACCCCCTTTGCACGACCCTCATCTTTTCCTCCATTGACCAGCTCAACAACCTTAAGCGGACCATCGGCAGGGAAGCATCCACTCCTACTACTTGCAACTACCAGCACACGCGTCGTACTCGCACTCTCCGGTCCAAAATTCTGTGCAATCGGATGTCTCCAGTCATTCGCAGTATGATCAGCCATCAACTTCCCATACCACCATCCATCCCCATTCATCGCTTCGCCCAGAAAAAACGCCTCATCCTCCTTCCAAATCTCCGAATCTGGCGTTGGATCTGCAAACTGTGGGTGCGATCTATACCCAAGACACGCCGCAATAGTCCCCACATGTGCTTTTTCAGGTTCATCGATCAGAGTCTTTTGCATCGCTCGTAGAGCTTCTGGAGAATTGCATCCTCGATTTCCAAACTGCGGGCCCCAGTCCTCGAGATAATTCTGCAACGGGGCTTGATCCACGAAAATCATGTGAGAAAAGGGGGATGTAGTGAAGAGTTCGCTGTACGACCACAGGATGGCTGCACCCAAGCTTGTACCGGTTGCTTTCACGGCTGTATTGCCAAGGTCAAAGTGGTCTAGCAGGTTCCTGAGATCCATGGCGAGGCGCGAGACGTGGTACCCGGCTCTAGGTTTGTCAGAACTGCCATGGCCTCGTAGATCCGGGACAATGACATAATGGTGCTGTGAGAGTGCATCCACGTTGCGCTTGAAAACTGCCCCCGAACCCGTGAAGCCATGAAGCTACCCAGACGCGGTCAGGTGGATGAGCAAGGTGCAGTCTGGCGGCAGGGCGCACTCACCAAGATCAGAGGGGTGCCTTTGCTAGATCCATACGTGTCGTAATGGATTGTAATGCCATCGTTGGCTTTGAAAGTAGGCATCGTGACGGTCGAATTGATAGGAAGCCAGAATAGAAAAGTGTAGCTTGACTGCAAGGTGGGGAGCGGCGGGGACTATGCGCTTTGTAAGCAATGTGTAATGCGATTGGGCTTAGCTTGAGCAACTAGCTTTGATCTTTCACAATGACAATAGTACACTGGCGTTGCTGTCGTTGTTTTTGTGGTAGTAGCATTTTTGTATTCACTGCAGAGTTTTACAACCAATTGTTAAGGGCCATGTCAAAGGGCAGAATATTCGAGTCTTTTTACAGAGTATACCAAATAGCAGCAATGTCGATATTTCGTTATCTTGGTGCATAAGAGACGCAAGGGCAGTATGGTTTTCGGTTGTTTTCTAGTGAGAGGTACCGTAGTTGTGAGAAGGAAACAGATGCTAAATCTACAATGCTTACACATAGATACAGGCTAGTGCCTGGTTGCTTAAGATGTGAAGCGTTTTGGATGTCAGTGCAAATAAAAAGGCTACCTTATAGTATGCAGGGCCAAATAATTTCCATACAGTAGTTGACTACTAACTGTACTTGTCCTAGGCCGTGGTTTACTCCTTGTTGGCATTTCCGCTATAAGCAACAACAGAAAACTGCCAAGCAACGTTGCAGATGCATATTCGATACCGAACAGGGATAGGAAATTTCAGGATCTGGTTGCTGTGACTTCAATTGGTTTTGCGGATGTGGCGTTGGCCGTTCGGTTCGCCATTGTACTAGCAGTATTTTTTGGCGCCTGCATAGTGGACTAGACGACAAGTGAAGATAGGAAGTGGGCTTTGAAGAGGTTAGAACAGAACAAAATATCTAGGCTTTTACGAGTATCCCGTTTCCAAACCAGAAAAGTCACCGCTTTGGAATGTGGATGCACGGCATACTCTGGTCAGTGTGCAGAATCAAGCTGCAAACTACCAAATCTCACGGCAAAAATGCTTGATTCTATGGAAACTACAGTAGTACGCACAGTAAATCTCCGGCGCAAGAAAACCACCTATAGCGTAGCGAGCTAGTCTCTGTGTGAGAAGGTAGAGAACCGAAAAATGTTTCACGCAGCTCGAAGCTTCTGCGGCGCTTCTTTGTATGTACTACTACTACTAGCAGCCGCTAGGCAGTGCAACCGAGTGCGGCGATTCCCGTCTGATGCTGACACGACCAAAACCCGCTTCGTGGTAGACGCCGATAATGCCTCTCTTGGCAGGTGTTTGCCCAACTTTTTCTTTCCCTTTTAACAACCCCACAAAGCTGAGCACGGTCGGGGTGGACAGGGGATGGAGATGGGGAGGCGCTGCAGCTCAGTCTTGGCGCGAAGTACGTGAAGGTTGATGGATTCGAAGAAGCAGAGGGTTCAATCCTGAGCCTTCCAAGGACACTCTTGTTGCCTTGACTTATATACATATGTATAAATACCGTGAGCCATCATGCGGGCTACGCGCGACACCATAACCGCGGTACTACAGACAGCCCCACGACGCCAACATGTGGGATGCACGACCACCCCACTGGCTACTCCCAGCAAACTGCTCTCCAATCATCAGGCCCGCCAACGGGCCCCAGGACGAGAGCGTGCTAGTCCGCAGCTCTATGATTTCGACGTGTAAGCGTGGGCGGTTGAGTTGTTCCTAGCGACATAACCAGCTAAGATG
Source organism: Bipolaris cookei (assembly GCA_002286855.1). NCBI lineage: Eukaryota > Fungi > Ascomycota > Dothideomycetes > Pleosporales > Pleosporaceae > Bipolaris > Bipolaris cookei. The sequence continues at coordinate 254,915 of NRSV01000004.1, read as the reverse complement.
CGCGAATTAATTCCCGCACCTTGCCCTTCACGATTGGTCCTCCTGTGCGGGCGGCGGGCGAGGCTGTTGCAGGAAAGAAACAAGGTCCGCCGATGGCCTTGGCCAAGCACGAGGGGAGGGGTGGGGGCGGCGGAGAGCCAGTCTAATGTTGTTGATTTACGTGAACAAATTCCTCATGGAAGAATGTAGCCGTGCTTTTATGATTAGTAGCGGGACTGCTGTTGTGTCTTATCACCTGTTTGGGAGCCTCTGCTATATGTCCCTCCCCGCTTGAGTGTCTTTCTTTGTCCCCCATCCCTTTCTACGTCCGTCCATACAAAGTCTCCAAAGCGACATTACTTATTTCGAGCCGGGCTTTCCTATCCCACGGGCTGTCCTGCAGCTTATACGAGGCATTTTATCTGTCCTAGTGTCGCTGCCGGTACTAGTTCTGCTGCTGCCGTGCTACATCGAAATTCCCTCAACTGCTGCCGTGTATACTGCCACCTAAGAGTGCGCAGCCGATCATTTACCATGTGGAAACCTCCAATCAACTTCATCACGCTACACTGTAAGTTTGCTTACTGCCGTATCGGCCGTCCAGTCTGGCCGGATCCAAAGACCCCACGCACTAACACAATACAGATGCCTACATTTTGAGTTTCGGCATTCTGGCCATGATCATTGTGTATCCTTACGGAAATATGAGAGCCATAGATGCGTACTACTTTGGAGTTAGTGCTTCGACTTCTTCGGGCTTGAATCCGTGAGTGCCCATATACGTGCATAGACACACACACACACACACACACTAGCGAAGCATTATAGGCTAATACTACTTCAGTTTTGACGTTAAGGCGCTCAAGACGTATCAACAGGTCTGGTTCTATATTACACCTATTATCACTAATCTGGGCTTTATCAACATCGTTGTTGTTATCGTAAGGCTGCGATGGTTCAAACAAAAACTCAAAGGAATTCGTAAGTTAGGTCTGCATCATGCTTTCTCGGAACGAGACTAAGGGACACATAGCTGCTGCACACAAGAGACCAAAGAGTTCTAGACATTCCATTGATCCGCGGATTCAGGTCCTTGCTGATGTCTCTAGAAAGAGGGACCTCGAGGGAGGTCCCCCAACCGAGACTGTCTCTGGAACGAAGCCTGAAGTCTCTGGCAACCAGCAGAAAGATGAAACCCTGACTACAGCTCATATTAAGTTTGCCTCTGATCCTCGCTACACCTTCAATGAGAAAGGTACATTGCATATCATAGGACCACGTGAAGGCGAGAGCGGTACGTAGATTACAACAAACTATTGTGATCGTACAACTAATAAAAACACAGTCCAGCCTTCAGTTCCAATATCCGATGGTAGGTATTTACACACGCTGATGGCAATCATATGTTGCTAACACTAGAATTGCAGATGAAGACGATGACCAGATCAAGCCTGTTGGAGAGTTTAACAACCGGTTACGTCGCAGGCTATCTGAGACAAGAAGTTTGAGCAAAGCAACCTCGATAGATCGCGCTGTCTCATCCATATTTGTCCTTGGAAGCACATCTAGTGCTCACCGTAGCGAGGAAAAATCGAGGCAGCCATCAATTGACTTGGCTTCGCTGAGTCCAGAAGAGTTAGGTGGTGTCGAATACCGCGCTTTGCGCGTCCTCCTCAGGGTTGTCGTTGGTATGTACATGACTAGGAAATTGATGAAATTTTTTTCACTAAAGAGCTTAGGATACTTCTTCGGTCTGCAGTTGTTTGGTGCTCTTTGCTTGATACCCTGGATTCATCTTGCTCCTTTGAAGTATAAGGAATACCTCGCCTCGCAGGGTGTAGACAAGACATGGTGGTATGTAGGTGCTGAATTTATGACAATACGGCATTGAATAATAACAGTCAATAGGGCTATCTATTCGGCGCAAACCATGATCAACAATTTGGGTCTCACTCTTACTCCAGACAGCATGATCTCTTTCCGTGACGCAACCTGGCCTATGCTTGTCATGTCTTTCCTCGCGTTTGCAGGCAACACATTCTATCCGTGCTTCCTCCGCCTTGTCATCTGGATCATGTGGAAAATCACTCCGAAGGAATCCTCAACCAAAGAGTCTTTGAGATTCCTGCTTGACCATCCACGTCGGTGTTACACGCTACTGTTTCCCAGCACTGCGACGTGGATTCTCGCCGCTATCCTCGTCTTTTTGAACTTTGCCGATACCCTTCTCATTGTCACCCTTGACCTGGATAATACTGAAGTCAATGTCCTTCCCGCTGGCCCCCGCATTCTCGCCGCCTTGTTCCAATCTGCGTCGTCGCGCCACACAGGCACTGCAACGTTTAACCTCGCCAATGTCAACCCGGGCGTACAATTTAGTCTACTAGTCATGATGTATATTTCCGTCTATCCCATTGCGATCAGTATTCGTATGAGTGAAAGCTACGAGGACAAGTCGGTGGGACTCTACGCGGCGGACGAGAGCCCCGATGATAATACCGACAGCAAGACTTATCTGATCAACCACCTGCGCAACCAGTTGAGTTTCGACTTGTGGTATATTTTCATGGGCGTTTTTTGTATTTGCTGTTCTGAAAGTAAGAGAATTATGAGCCATGAGGATTGGGTAAGTCTATCCTGTCGGTTACGTAGCGAAAGAAGATGCTAACTCAACGTGCGCACAAACAGGCCTTTTCAGTTTTCTCGATATTTTTTGAAGTCGTCTCGGCATATGGAAATGTCGGGCTTTCCCTGGGGTACCCTACGAACCTTGCTTCGCTATCCGGTCAATTCAGCGTATTTGGCAAACTGGTCATCTGCGCCATGATGTTGCGTGGAAGGCACAGGGGTCTACCTTACGGACTCGACCGTGCTATCAGTTTGCCAAATGACCTCTTCACCGAGGACGAGCAGGAGAGATATAGGGATTTTGATACCCAAGGAACTATCACCAGTAAAGGGACGGAGAGAAAAGAAGAAGGAAGATTCGAGAGGGGTAGGAGATTGATGAAGAGCCTAACACAGTAATTTGACTAGACTAGTTTTCCCTTGGGAGAGCAGAGGACAGCATTTGTTTCTTTCCATGTTACATCTTCGACGTTAGATCGACCTAGACCCAAGAACATAACGATTGCACACCATCACGTAGAATTTTTGGAAGAACTCGTCACGACAAAGACGAAGAATTCAACAACCATATATCTATTTCTTTCTTCAAAAAAACAATAGCTAACAATAGACCTTATAAATGACACCACATTTTACCGAAAACTCACCAACTTATCGTCTAAAACCAATCCCTCTTATAAAAAGCATTCATTCCACCGCATCTCCTAAGCAAACCTAACTCTCCTCTCTTCCCCCTGGCTCTCCCTCCTGGGCTATTCACTCCTCCCACCTGTAGCCCCCACAATCTCCTCCCCCATAACTGTAATGCCCGTATAAATCATCCTCTATCCACCCGCTCTTTCCCTTCTCCTTCTCCTCCTCCTTCTCACCCCCCACCCTCTGCTCAAAATAATTAAATTCATCTGAATTCACCGGCGCCAGAGCACTCATTCCAAACTCATTTCGCTGCCCAGATGGCGTAGACAGCTCGTAGATGCTGAATCCGTGCTCGTCGCGCTGGACGGCTGGTTCAGGGCGAGACCAAGGTGGGGGGTACTCGAAACGAGATGTGCCGAGGGGACTTACGGGGCATTTGGAGGGTATACTTTGGAAAGAGCGGCGGTGGCGGATTTCGACGTAGCGGTAAGAACTCCCGGGGGGTGAGCGGATAGAAATGCTACTGCGACGACGGCGGGGGTGGGAGGAGGGGGTGGTGGTGGTGGTTTGGGCTATAACCTGGGGTTTTGGGGGGGCTGAGTTGTAAGGTTTTGGTTCCAAGATGTAGGTGTTGTAGTTGCGCGTTGTGGGTTCCACGATATAGGGCTTGGGTGTCCTGGATTCAGGGTTGCTGAGATGGCAGGGTGATGGGGGACCTCCGGTGCGATGGTCTTCTGCATTTTTGCGGCTGCTACCTTCGCCTGGGGGTTTCTGTCCGGCGGATTTCTGACTGGGGCGTTTCTTAGAGACAACAGATGGGATCTTGATCTTCAACGATAGACCCATGATAGCTACCTTCTTTTTTTATAATTGGCTTATGTTTCAAGTCTGGATCCAGTTGGCGGCGTTGATGCTTTCATTATACGATTGCTAATCCTTGTGGTTGAATGGGATATTTCTCAGGGAAGAATATGAAATCAATGATAAGAACGGCCATAATATATTCTTTGGTTAAATAATGCTGTGAGACAATGTTTGTGGTGAATGAACACATATGTGGTACAATTTTGTGAGCTAACAGCGAGTAAAATGTGAAAGTGTTGGAGCATTGTATACGGATCAACAGATCGTGTGAACATCAGCAGTTGAATTGTTTGCTTGTAGAGAATTGATTGAACAAGCCTAGAAGCCAGCCAAAGGCAATACATCATGAGTTCTTTGCTTGTCCCTGGCATACTTCACCTACTATAATGCACCCTGACAGATCAAATTCTCAATTTTGATGACAGGATAAATGGAATTTGAAGCTGGCAAGACATGCGTCACTGATACAAACAAGGACCGTAACACCTTTGAATGCCATTACACTGGTGTATTTAGCGTCAGTGAATTATGCTTCTACTTCGCTTTTCTACTTCGCAACACTCTACCTTCACCAAGAGTGTCGTTTTCGTCATGTTCAATCTCGTCACGTTCGTCTGAATCATCGTTTTCATCTTCTGCATCCCCTTCTTCTCCCTGGCTAACGTCACCATCTATTACTTCGCCCCCTCCAATAATTTCGTTACTGCGGCCTTCCCTTTCCTTTATTCGAAGCACCTTGATCCTCCATATGCGCTGTTCCATCCGAAGCCTCAACTCCTCCATCTCCTTTCTCTCTTTGACTGTCGCATTAACTGGTATGCTAGGTAGGTTATCCAGATTCATCTCGAGATCTTCATCCTTATCTTTTCCATTCACCAGTGTGCCCTCGGATATAGCTCCACTGGCTGCTCCAGTACTGTTCGATAACAGCAAAGGACCGGCCGCAACATCATCTAAATCGCGCTGCCAGTGCGGTACACGGACAGGATACTGCTCAAGTCTAGAGAGTCTCTTTTTCTTCTGCTCTTTTTGCTTCGTCTTCTCAGGCTCCAAGTCAGAGAGAAAACCGGTGTCATCCGATGCCCGGGGATCGGGATCTTGCTGTACCACGCTTGGTCTCTCCATGGTGGAGGGATCAAGCGTAGCTTCTTCTTCCACTTGCCGCTTCTTGCCTCGAGTAACTTTTGCTTGAACTAGCTTCTTTGGCGGAGATGCCGTAGGATTCAAGTCGACTTTCAGGGGACGGACATGAGTGAGATACTGATATTTTCCGCCTGGAAGAGGTTCAGAAGAGCCTTGTTCTTCGTCTTCTTCTTCTGAGTCTACAACAGGCCCCACAGGTGTTTTGGGCAATTCTACGACTCCTGTTTGAACATTAATTATTGACTCAGCTTCTTCTTGAGCGTTTTTTGCCGCGTCTGCTTCTGCAATCTCTCTTTCATATTCTTTCAAAACAGCCTTGAGGTCTGTTACTTTTACCCACCCCACTTTTCCAGCTGCTGTCCCATTTCGCTCTTGTCGCGCTTTGATTGCACGCCTGGCCTTTGCTCGAAAGTCCTGGATGGTGGCATTCGGTATGGCAGATATCTGGCTTAGGAGCGTAAGAATTCCAATATCCCATTGTGTCGCTTCAAACTGCTTGTTGGGCCATAGTGCTCTGGGCAAACATTCATGAACGCGATGAATTTTCCAGTTTTTGGTGATGAATCGGATATTGTAGGTGACAGAACTTGATGGCTTAGATGGCTTAGATGGTGCCATGGTCACACCAAAGAAGGGGTAAACTTAGTATGTATTGCTGATTGAGCCGATGTGTTGTAGATGAAGTTTTGGTGTGTTGGGCAGTTCAAAGAGTTCGTGGGGAAATACTATACTGCATATAGATAGCATGGTGATGATGCGGACGACAAGGCTCGGAGCGCCAACTTGAAATAGTAGAGGTGAAAGGCGGTAGGTGCGTGGCTGACTCGCAGACGCTAGTATCTAGAAACGGCTAGCCAGATAAGTCCAACAGCATCCTTGTGCGGCGTCTCCAGCTTGAGCTATATGCGATACTGAAGAAATAAAATACTAATACGTGGAATATCCGCTATGGCTTCCCATACTTGAAGTTATGTTGCAGCGGACCAATGATGTCATCGGAATTATCGGGCCGCGCTTGGCACTCAAATCTGATACGTTAAGTTCGGTGCGTAATGTTGGATGGGCCATTCATAGTCTGGCATGTTGAGAAGAAATACTTGTTTTCTGAATTTCCGAACACTTTATATGTTTTCCTAGAGATTCCCCTGGATGTTTTACAATCGTGTCGCGTCTATGATACAGATATATGGCACAAAGCAGAGGAGAGTGTGAACGCCGCCCGCTACCGAACTTGATTGCGGTATATGCCAAAAAGTCCCAAAAACACCGCCCGCCCACCCGTCATACTGCCTCCTTTTTTCCCAACGAATCAAGCTGTGTTTCAAAAATATAATCATAAATGGTACTTCCTACGCAGCTACAGCCATGCCGCCGCTACTAGGTGATGCTCCAGCGTCGCTTGGTGGTGGTGGGGGAGCGTCAAGCCTTGTGTTGTCTGCCATCATACGGTTGAAACCGATTGAGACGCCCTCAATCACTGCTAATAGGATGGCACACGATATCGCGCCATTGCGCATCGATTTGTAGCCTCCTCGCACCGCAAGTGACCCACCCGTGAAGAAACCAGCAATGATGGCATTCCACGGGTCCTCCTTCTTCCGGATTCCCTTGACGGCGCAGTCATATGTGTTAAAGAGACCTCCCCAAACACCAAAATTGCCGCCGAGGACTGGTGCGCGGGCTTTGATCGCTGTGATGGCGCCTATGCGTCGCTCGCCGTAGGGTGAATTGCGGAACTGGACCCTTTATTAGCAGGGCATTCTAGGACCAACTATGATACTTACGCCTTTAACACCATGCCATACTGCTCCTCCGACCGCCTGGTATCCGGTTAATATATGCGCCGTACATGCTGCGTCTGGCACGACATACACCCATGGCGAAGGCACCGCCAAAGTCATTGAGAATAACCCACGGACAAGGATCGCGTGAATGATCCATTGTATATTGTTACTGCAGCAAGAAGGGTGGCGGAGCCGAGAGGCGGGTGTAGAAAGAGTGCTGGCGAACTAGAGGTAGAATGGTAGCCACTGGTGACGATGTGCTTCGATGTTTTTCTCTCGAGGACCCTGGCCGGATTGGCGCTAGCGGCGAAATCTCGGGGCTGCCTTTACAACGTCTTATGCCAACCTTCTATTCTTCCTTCTATCCTCAGTCTCTGAGCACCACTTATTATCAATCTTGGACACCATCTACATGACATGATCACGCGTGAATTCAGTATAGGATTGAAATTGGCATGGCATGTTCGGGCGTCGCCTACGCAATAGCTAGAGCAATCTCTCGCCGGATTGTCATGTCCCTTTACCCTGCTGTCTCGTTTTCACTATTCACCTTCGCTTTTCTTTGTGTCCTGTTTCCACGCCCAAAGTTTGCGTCACCCTGAGCTGTCTAACAAACGCAGAGCCTTGGCACAAACTTTCGTGGTCTTATCAGTCCAACTGAACCTACATACTTACCTTCTTACTACACTTGTTATCTGCTCATCACTTTGAATCTTTAGCAAGATGGCGGTCAGTACAGGAGGAAGTCATCCCAACAACCAACCTACTTAAAATTGTTGGTTTACAGCGAATGGAAATCCCATTACCAAAATGCATTATTTTGGGTAACGCTGTCAAACAAATTAGCATATATGATTTCACTGACATTTTGACCAAAGGTGAGCAGTCTGCAGGAAAGTTGTCCATCATTGAGGCGATATCGGGCATCAAGACTCCTAGGTCTGACGATATATGCACTCGATGCCCTTTGTATATCAAGCTGGAGCCCTCGGAAGATCCCCGCGCTAATTGGAGCGCCATCGTGAGCCTTCGCCGCAACTTCAGCTATGACGGCAAATCTGGCTGAGGAAGCGAGAGATGTTTCCATGGTTGGTGCAAGATGCCGCAGCCAATTTTCGTAACATTCGCAACTATGGACAATCCAGAAGAGCTGGAGCATATCATTCGTCGCGCACAACTCGCGACCATCAGTCCTCTGATTGACTACCAGGAGTTTCTGGGCCCATCCCTCGTCCACTTTGGAGAACGTCATCACAGCTGTGAATTCAGCCCAAACATTGTCTGTATCTCAATCAGCCAGCCAGGACTACTAGCGCTTAGTTTCTATGACTTGCCTGGCATGATCGGACAAGCAGAGACTGAAGACAGGAAATTTCTTGTAAAGTTTATTCGTTATCTCATTACAGAATATGTCCAGGATCCCGAGGCTCTTACCCTTCTATGTTGATCTCTGGAGACTGATGTTGCCAACTCAACTGCTGGTGGTATTGCAAGGAGTTTGAACGCAATCGATAGGTGTATCGGTATGTACTCCATTCTCTCACTCCCTCTATTCATTTGCGTTCGACTAACGTTCGCGTTTGACTAATGTTTACACTACGTAGGTGTTCTTACCAAGCCCGATTGGTTACCGGCAGGCTCGCGTTACGATAAACTGAAAGACATTTTGACCAAAAGAAATTCGCTCTGGGACACGGGTATTTTGTCGTTAAGAACCCAAGCCAAGATGAGATTAATTAGGCAATTAGCTATAGAGAAGCTCGTACGCGAGAGGAGCGGTTCTTTCGCGAAGACGCAACTTGGTCTATGCCTACATTCAAGTCATATGCACACTACTTGGGCAAACTTAACCTCCAAGCGTTTCTTTCCAAAACACCCGAGGAGCAGATGATCAAGAGGTTGCCAGTTATCGAGCACTATGTTTTTGGACGTCTCTCTCACGTAGAGAAAGGTCTTAAGCAATTTCCAGAGCTAGCCATAGTCAGCCACAACGCTTTGGATTATGTCGAATACTATCCTTGGCTTCTCCCAGGAGGTACACAGGGAGATTGAAGCCGAGTTTCCACACAAGTATGGAGGAAAAATTAGAAGGCTCTTCAGAAGACTTTCTTCAGTAAACTAGATAGCATGAAGCCAGCTATGAAACTTCGCAGAGCTGACGATGAATCTGTGTATCACAACGTACAGGCAGCAATCTCCAAGAGCAAGTCCACAAGCAGATCCAAGTTTTTTTTAAGAAACACTTTAAGAGCTGCAAAGGATCCATGTTCCACAACAAGGCGTAGGACATCCTTAAAAAACTAACACTGTCCAACTATGACATAGCACGCGAAAGCTTCAACGACGAAAAGCAGGGCCCATACATCTTCCATGAGGATCTTTTTGATCTCGAGAAGACCTCAATGCTTGAGTATTACTAGCAACACCGTCTCCAGAATCGACTTGCTCTGTATAAGCGGAAGAAGGAGCAATATACAAAGGGGCCGTTCACCCCCGCGGAAGAAGAGCGGGTCAAGAAGAACTCCATGCCTATTCTACCGCACGAGAATTACGCCCGCGAGATTGGCGTCATCGCCCAGGTTATTACGTACTACATGCTCGCCGCTCGCCGCTTCCACGATGCTGTCTGCATGCGTACCGAGTCCAAGTTCCATAGGGAGCTGTGTGCGCAGCTCCGTGATAAGCTGGAGAACAGCCTCGGCATACGGAATGACGCTCAAGATAAGGAAAATCGGTTATGGACTCACCGCTTTAGTACGGCAGAGCTAATTTTGTGCATGTAGGCTATCACAATGCGATTCACCTCCTTGCTGAACCGTCCGATCGCTGCAATCAGCGCATGGGACTGCTTGGGCAGCGCAAAGCCCTACTTCAAGGCCAGAAGATTCTTCGAGATCTTCGGCACAAGTATGGGGGCGGCGGTGTTGATATGCCTGCTGAGGAGAAGATGAAGGTGTCGAAGAAACGTCGTAGCTTCGTGCATCCCGTCTACATGAGCACATGTCTTTCACGTATACAAGGTTGCATCGCCGTATGCTACTGAAAAGGCAAAGCGGATAGCTAAGTAGCAGATATTGGTTCGCAAAGTTGGGCAGTGGGTAAATGGATGAGGAGAAGAAGAAGAACAAGAGAGGATGACCGAGTGGCTCAGATGTAGCAACGACGCAACGTATTGAGCAGTTTAGGTCCTAAATTACGGAGATTTCCCGACTGCGTAATGGTAAGCGTTAAGGGGCAAAGAAGTTACACAATACGAGATTAACATGCCTTGTCAGCCCCCCTTCCTTTAATCTGATGATGACCGTGATAGATTGTAAGACTAAACTAGAATCTTAGGCTCGACAAATACCCTTCTTACTCAAACACAAAACAAATGGGATGCGTTGTCAACATCATCAAGTAAAGCCCGGATCCAGCCGCTGCTTCATCCAAGTTCCCACCTCCTCGACCCGTGATTTCCACCCCGGATTCTCATCCTGCTGACTCCACAACCCAATCCCCCAGTGCGAGCTCACCTGGACGCGGCCGTGGGCATACTCTTCGTAGTGCTTCTTCTCCGCTGCATCGAACCATCGCGATCGTCCTGTATGCACTTTCATAGTTTGACGGGCGATACTTCGACGCACCATTTTTGCGAGCTCAAGAGAGCTATCGGACAGTGGACTTTGCAATCCGGTGGTAATATTCCAGACTGGGAGGGTTAGGCGCGTGCCAGCTTGGGGATAGTTGCGGGCGTATGCACGACACCGGCTCAGGTACGGCAACGGCGGCGGTGTTTTGGCATTCTCGTCAAAGGTGGCATAGTGGCTAAGGGCAATTTGAGCCTCCATATCAAGAATCTCGTCGGATTGTTGCGACGCAAAGATGTGGTCTGATTGTGGATAGATCAACTGGGCATGGGGAGAACGGAAGAAATGGATTGGAGAGGCGAAGCGATCAAAGTAGTCATCTGGACTTCTGAAGAGGACATCACGCTCTCCAGAAAGGGTCAACGTGGGTATGACAGTGTTGTCGCCGTGGGCTTGCCAGGAAGTGAGTTGCTGGGCCTTTGACGAAGGCCGCTTGCGAGACTTGCGTTCAGACTTCAAGACATTACGAGTGGCTTCCTGTAGTGCCAATGAACCGGCCAAATCCTCGTCGGCAGGGAGCGCTGTTTCATCACCGTTTATAGGTTCTTGGAGGTCCTCGGGCTGCACGACAGGGAGCTCGTCCGGAAACACCCAGTCGACGAGGGGGTTGTTCACGGCCGCGGCACCGATACGGCTCTTTCCAGCATGACACTCGGTCAAGGCCAGCATCGTAGCTAGAGAACCTCCGACGAGTTCTCCACATACGCCAAGACGAGCTAGATAAGGTCTGTTGAATGTATCAACAAGCAGATGCTCGCGCACCCAGTCGTAGCCGGCCAATACATCGTGGGATGGCGTGGGATACTGATGTTCTGATGAAGCGCGGTAGTTGATGCGGACGACTGTTGCTGCGCTTGCTGCGGCTAATATTGTGATGAGACGGTGTTCATCTTCATCAGACTGTGGGAGTACAGGACCAGGAGGAAGGTAGATCAAGATGGGGGCAGCAGGCTTGGGGGCGTGGAAAACGCTACAAGGGTCAGTTAGTCGAGTGGACGAATGACGATACGAGGGGTTCTAGTGGCTTGACGTGGAGTGAGAATGTGGAGAATGTGCAGCAAGTGGCATTGGGGTAGTGATTGCCTGTGCGAGTCGTGGGCAAGGCGGAAGAGCGACCAGGGCTAATAGGCCGCTGTGAGGTCATTGCACATGAGAGAGGGCTATCTAAGACTATGCATGGTCAAGACAAACAAGATGCAATAACAGAACAACATCATGTGTAGGAAGACAAGACGGGAGAAAAGACTCACTCAACCGTCACGATGCCATTGGACCGACAGGGAACATCGATTTGTTCGTGTGGCGCTGGAGCTGACGCTGCTGAGAATGGCCGGGGCTTAGAAGCGCCCAGACACGCGCAGCAGGCGGGCCGTAGTCGCGGGGGTCGCAGAGCAGAGACAGCCTTTTGATAGATGCGTAGCGGCATCAAAGGTGGGCACACAAGGGAAAGTAGGAGTGGTCAGGCGATGGTTTGGACGGTATTGGCTTTGGGAGGGAGGGTGTTGGTGAAAGGCAGCTGGCTGGCTGGCAATGGCTGACACATGCAAACTGCGGCGGGCGGCCTTTGGGTGGGGGGAGGCAAAAAGAGCGGTCGCGAGAAAACAAGCGCGCCGGACGGGATGCGATTCGAAGAGTGCAATGTTGGCTAGAAAATGGCCCTGGCTGGGGTTGGCCATTGATTGTCGCAAGCCGGGCTTGTTCAGGGGAAGGCGTGGGCGGGGGCGCAATGTGGCGCGCGTTCTGCAGCCAAATTACTTAGCTCAGCTGGGCGCATTCTTCTCTCCCCGAACAGAACTGAGCAGAGCGAGGGCAGGAGCTTGGCTGCATTGCACTGCCCTTATCCAACGCCATCCTTTTGCCCATTGTGCTTTCTCCAAAAACAACCCCTCAGCCTGCCCGCGCCCGCTGCCATCAGCTTCACCCCCTCGTCTAATCCTGTGCCTCTCCCCGCTGTGCCTCTCCCCGCTGTGCCTCGATTCCTCGCATCTATAACCACATGCGTACTCGTGGATAACACTATAATATCCCGCAGAGTGGTCCCTGTGCCTGTGCGACTCCACCCGTGGTTCAAGCATACCCTTTCCTCGCCGCCCCACCCAGCGCGTCTCCTTAACATCACCCTCTGACCGCCAATACGATCCTTTTACCACTTGCACCGCTGCCTGCAAGTCACCAAATCTCCAAGCCTGCTCCAGTACCGTACCTACATTGGCAACCCTGCACAACTACCTGCGAACTCTACCCACAGGTCGTTGCCTGTCGGCCTGTCAATATGGCTCAAGTATCTAGGCTCCGCGCAACCTTGACGCTGCTCAAGAACCTAGCGCTGGCTGCACTGCTCTACGGGGCCATATACGGCCTCATTACTTTTGTCAGTGACCCCTCGGTCGCGGCAAAGGGCAAAATCGGCATTCCCGCCTTCCTCGACAAGGCTGGACCGACAGAGCTGATTGAGACCACCCGCTCCGGCGTCAAGGTCAAATTTGCCGGCACCACCAAGACCGTTACTATCAACCCGCACGCCAATGTCTTCAACCGCCCCATTACCGCTGTCAAGAACAAGGACGACTACCTGGGTCCTCGCCCCCATGTCGACACCGAGGCCGACATCGACATGTTGATTGAAGAGTGCAGGGGCACATATGCTGGTATCGAGAAGATGAGGAAGCCGTTTGACTGCCTGAAGTTCTTTGCCGAAGGAGAGGATCGCTACTACAGCCTGCCTGCTTCCGCTGACCGGGCAAGCGCCCAAGATCCCCGCAAGGCAGACTTTATAAACGCAGACGGGCACGGAAACACATTGGATAAATACACCTCCGTAAAGGACGCAGTCGCTGCCAATGGCACCAACATTGGAACCTGCCCAGGCCCAATCATCCCGTACCACGTCTACTGGACCGGCCCGGCTACCTGGCGAGTTGAGGTCTTCATCAAGAGTTACTTGTACACCCAGAATCTGGCTTGTTCTCGTTTGTGGCTGTGGCTCGACAGCGACCGCAACCCCAAGGCTGTTTACAACATGCTGAACAAAGACGCTCTCTTTGCCCGCTTCTTGCCTCTCGTAGAAAGAGGTGACGTTGTTGTCAAGGCCTGGAACTTCCCGAGCCGCATCCCATTGGCTACCGACAAAGAGAACAAGAACGGATTTAACTACTACAGCAAGCCCGGACTGCCCAACGCAAAGGGCGAAAGGGACGTTGCCGAGAACATTGTTGAAGACAAGCAAGGACAGCAGTGGCTCGTACTGACCCAGAAGCAAATGACCTTCCTCCCCGTCGCCGTCTCTGACGCAGTCCGATTCATTGTCTTGCACATCTACGGCGGTGCCTACTTCGACATGGATGTGCTCATGCTCAGGGACATGCGTCCGCTCCTTTTGCCTAAAGAACACGCTTTTGCCGAGCGATGGGCTGCTCACCCTCACCCAGGCGACTACAACACGGCTATCATGTCCCTTTCCGCAAACTCTTCGCTTTCCTCTTACCTACTTTACGGCGGTATTCGCATGGGCGTCAACTTCCACCCTCGTGTCCTGGGTCGCATGGCTTGGAAGGACGGACGTGATCAGGAATTCAAAATGTTCGAGACCGCCGCATTCGATCCCATCTGGACGGAATTCAATTGGGATCGTGAGGGCCGATGCACGGTTCCATGCATCCGTGATTACAGCGCTGTGTTCAAGGGCAAGATTGGTGGAATCCGCGATGAATGGGAGAGCTATGACGGGCCACAGTTGGACCGCATTGATCTCAAAGATGCGCAGCGCAAGGAGTTAAGTTCCACTCCCGAGAATGTGAAGCGTGACAAAGACAACGTGCCAGCGTCTGCAGCAGCACCAACTCCTAGCCACGGCGACAAACCGGGACACCATGATTCTTTCCAAGCTACCCTAGATGAAGAAGCTGAGCTCCGCAAGGCTGGTGTCATTTCAGACTATGTCCTCGAAGAAGACAAGTTCCCACCAAACAACCGCACCCTTGAGAACTTTTTCCGTGGCGCATGGACTTACCATATCCACAACCAGGTGAGTATCTTTACCCGCATCACTAGCATCAACAAAGACCAAGACTGACATAACCTTTACAGTGGATGAAACACCCTGAGCCCTCATCGTGGATTTCAGTCCTCGAACACGCACATGATGGTTTCATTGCTGGCAAGCGCACCAATCCTTATGGCGAGAAATGGACAGGTCCCAGCATCATGCCATACAACTACTGGCCAGAGTACGTATGAGCTGGCGGTACCTCGTTCATTCCCATGACCATCTTCGACGCCTTCCTCCTTTTTACGTCATCGAGTCTACATTCTCGGGCGAGCAAAAGGTCGCTGTGCCGAGTTTGTTCCTCTCCGCGCCCACTGTACACTGATTCCCCGTCCTACGACAAGTGCCTGAAGCAAGGAGATCGCAGCCTCGTGGATGCGCCCTCTTCTCAATGCGTACTCCGCCAATGATCAGACACGACTGCGACATCATGTAGGGCCAAGAAAAAAACAAGATCAGGAGTTAATGGCGCTATATCAGACAAGTGTATGTTCTACCATCCAGCCTCTGGCAAGGTGTGTTTTTCTTTTCAGGCGTTTAGGACAATTATCGTGATTGGAGCAATTATCACCTTTAACTCTATCATAACATTTCTAGCTCTCTTTCCAACATGGCAAACATATACCCTTCGTTTTTTCTTATTCGATATACATTCTTCACTTTTGCTTCATTTTCTTCAAGCGGGTTTTTGTGGCGATTCTGGGTTGTTTGTATAAAGAT
The DNA here is from genome assembly GCA_002286855.1 of Bipolaris cookei. Classification (NCBI taxonomy): domain Eukaryota; kingdom Fungi; phylum Ascomycota; class Dothideomycetes; order Pleosporales; family Pleosporaceae; genus Bipolaris; species Bipolaris cookei. The sequence continues at coordinate 239,487 of NRSV01000004.1, read as the reverse complement.
AACAGGCTTGTGGTGTTGTGGGAGTAAGAAAACGCAACGGAATAAAAGCGGAGAATTATTTACGATTATAATAGAAATGAATTGAGATGAGTTCAAGAGACTTGATTACGTGATTCAGTTGCTCAATGTGTGAGGTATACAATTCCCCCCGAAAAAAAGAACATAGCACATGTGATGAGCGGTCTAAACAGTTTGATTTGACATTAGATCCATATCGTTGGTCACAACCCCCATATCTTTGCTCGTCCGCAGACATGGACCATTCCCCCTTCACCCGGTCAATCTCTTTGTGGCTACAACTTAGGCCTTCTTGGTCAAGGCCAAACCAGTAAAAACAACAGCAAGAATATGCGAGCATCACCAACAAGAACAGTCTCCAAAATCTCAAGAGTGTTCCATATTTCAACAAACAAGCAAGAGTGCCCGCTACGAGCGTTCTTCAAAGTACTCTTTTGCTTAAAAACTCCCATACATAGTCACTCTAAAAATTACAAATCAATCAGAGGCTCATCAGCCACCTTTGCTTGCTGTGCGGGGAGCTGGTTCTGAGGCGCAGACGGGAAACTCTCAGGCCCGTAGCCTCCAGTGGCATACGGTGCTGGCTGCCATCCAGACGTTTGCGGCTGTTGCTGGTGGGGCGTTTGATGTTGTTGCTGTTGCCAGTACTGCGGTTGTTGCTGTTGCTGTTGCTGTTGCTGAGGTGCCTGGGGTTGCTGTTGAGCAGGGGCTTGCTGTTGAGGAGCCTGCTGCGGTGGACCTTGCTGTGGTGGGACTTGGTTCTGGCTCTGATTTTGTTGCCAATTTGGAGGCTGGTCCTGTTGAGGATATGGTGGGTTTTGCCAAGCAGTAGTAGGCTGCGAGGGTGGTGAAATGGGTGTATGCTGTGGTGGTGCCCGAGCATATGCTTGGGGAGAAGGAGATTGTTGCTGTTGTTGTGAAGGTTGAGAGCCGTAACTTTGCGTCCGTTGCATGGGTGGCTGTGAAGGCTGTGTCGCGTTACTTTCTCCATAGTAGTAGCTGGCACTATCTGCATCTGATAATCCTGACGGTGGCGCTTGAGAGGGATATTGCTGGTTCGACATTTGACGTTGTAGCTGTGGTGATGAAGGTTGTTGGTAAGACGTGCTTAGCGGTCGCTGGGCAAGGTTCGGATATGGTTGTGATGGTTGTTGATACTGTTCATTAGGTGGGCCGTAGGATGCGGGCCATTTGTCGAACTGAGAATAGGGCTTTTGTTGGGGCTGATAGCTTCCACCATACTGTGACTGAGGCTGTCCATACGCGCTGGAAGGGGGTGCATTTCCCATGTAGTAGTTTTCGCCAGCAGCATCTGGTGTGCCTGACTGTATACTAGGATAGAGATTTGATGCCGGCCGTTGAGCAGACGGAGGCAGTCCATACATGGCGTTGGCTTGGTTGTATGTGCTCGACAGTCTTTCCTCAAGCATACGATCATAATAACGAACAACGGTGGAGAGCTTAGCATGCAGATCAAGTAGTGTGTCTATAATCGTCAATGCGCGATCTTGTGGTAGTTGAACAATACATACCATGCTTGCTCATAGTCTCACCGTAGGTACGCGCAAGCTTCGGCCTCAGTTTGCCAATGCTCTCGTATAGCTCCTGTATCTGCGGCTCACGCAGAATTGTGCCAGAGGGCTGATGTTGTAGGCGGTCGACTAGAGTGGAAAACAAGTTGATATTCTCAGCTTCAACAGGCGTCAATTCGTAGTCGTTCTTGGGTGCGACGAAGGGAGTTGATGAATCAACGTTGGAAGCCTGCTCTCGGAAGGTTGTGGAGTACTTCCTCTTCTGTTCTTCCATGTCAGCCAAGGAGGCGGCGATAGCAGCGGCCAGGTCGGCGTCCTCCTCCTCCTCCTCCTCCTCCTCCTCAGGCTGCTTCTTGGAAGTTGCGTTTGTAGACTTGGATTGTGACTGCAGTTGTGACTGGGATACGAAGCCAGAAGAACTGTTTCCCTTGGCCTCATCCAGGCTCATCTCCAGGGCTCGCTTAAGATCTGCATCGAAGCTGTCTTCTATACGGGCATTTCGCGGTTCCATTGAGCCCTGGTATAATGTTTTTTGGGGCCTGTGGGTATCGAACACTCTGGGAAGGTGCGCCCCTCTGGACTTTTCGGTGAGCTTAGCATGGCAGCCATCATCGACACGCACAGGGTCCATGATGCCGAGGTGGGGTAGGGGAATATTCTTGCTCGAGCAGGCGCCACAGAAGACGTTTCCGCAGTTTCGGCAGTGGTGCTTTCGGTTGGTGAAGGTGAAGGCGGTGCGGCATCGCATACAGACGTCCGAGTCGGTCCACTCTGGGGGCTGCAGCAAGCAAGATGGGTTAGTATTATAGCAAAAGACTGGCATGTCACAAGTGAGCTTACCGCGCTGCTATCGAGCATACTTCCAGTAATGTTCTCTTTTGGAGGAAAATGGTAGCCTTCGCGCTGTAGGCTTTGGTACACCTCGTTGATGTAGCCCAGGTTTGTGCGCCCTTCTGCAGCTATTGCCCAGGATTGTATTAGCTGGAGCATCTTGTTCTTGACGTCGTGGTTGGGTGCGATGGAGGGGGGTGCCTTCAGTAGGGAAGTCATGTTGTCGAGGAACTCGCGAGAAGCTATCTCTTGGATGAAGTGAGCGCCGCCGTTTTTCACGCATGTGTCTGTGAGCTGCATGAGGGTTAGCAAACATGGATCGCGTAGTAGAAGGGTTTTAATATACATTCAAAGCTGCGAGCTGGACGTTGGGATTCTTGTGTCCTATCCTCTTCTTCAGTGAGCGCATGGCGTCTTTAGGCTGCACCGTCTTGGATCGAATCACGTCGGATATCTCGAGATTGAGTGGCATATCCTCTCTGCCATGTGTTAGCAGATGACGCAAGTGCTAGGCGAAGAGCAGGCCGGAAATACAAGCTTGAAGAGGTTGCGCGCTCAATCTGCTCGTCGAGCGCGCCGTTGGCCGAGGACCCAAACCAGCCCGCCATAGTGTTGGTGATGTAGCTGCTGCGTTGCCAGCGGCGGTCTTATTTTCTTATTATTTTCTTTGTCGGTTTGCGGCAGAAATCGAACGGAGGACGCTGATGCACAGGCCTCTGTTGACGGTGAATTGGGTGTAGGAGTGTTGTGGCGCGGCGTCTGTGGTGGTCGTGGGCGTGGTCAGGTAGCAAGCTGAGGTCTGAGGCGGGAGTGCTTGGCTGATGACGCCCTGTGGCGGAGGCCCACGAGCCGCATCCACAACGATGAGACCTATGCCTGCAACCCTGACCGTCCCAAACACCAACGTCGCCCTGTGCCTCACCTACGCCCGCCGCTCCCGCCCTTTAACTCCCCCAACCCGCTCCTCTTCGGTGTGCACACCAGCCACATACGCAGCAACAATCTCTCCGCTGCTCCAATTTACTCGCCTCCGCCCCTCGCCCACGGGTCGACGCGCTCCGCCCCGACTCCGCCCCGCTTCCCCGTCATCGTTGCCAGGACGGCCCAAAGATACCCAAGCAAACGCCGCCGTCGACGGGGCCTCTTGAACATGCGAGTGCCCAACGCCTAAAGAGATAGTACGAGTGCGGCTGCCCCTCGGCCGCCCTCACTCCCCCGTCTGCCAACACCATGAACGGCTATCCCGACGGCGTAGATGCATCGAGGAACGGCCATGGGCCAGCCGACTCGCGCGGGTCTGGTGGCCACCCGCCCATTGCAGAGATTATTGCCTCTGCCACAGACACAGCCGAGTTGCTCAGAAACCATTCGGTACTCTTGCAAAGTCTCCCTCTGTGTGCATGCCCACGTTCGCTGACTGTCCTAGATCCGTAACTTGCTGGAACGGGCGCGGACACACTTCAAGTCTGCCAAGACAATGCTCAACGACCGCATCCCTGCTGGAGCATACTGGGAGTACATGGTCGCCTACCAAATTGTCGTCGACCTGATTCCCTCGCACCGCGACTACTATGACAAGATCAGCAACAGCCGTAACCAGGCTCACCGCGACTTCAACGAACTCATGCGGGACATCAAGTCAAGCGAGGAGCAATTTGTGCACATCAAGGACATTATCAAGAATGACAACAAGCGCCATGGCGGCCACCACAGGGCTGCCTCTCTACCTACAGGTCCCAGCTCACACTCCCGCAGTGGTTCCGTCACGCCACGAAGAGACGGCGAATTGATGCTGCCCGAGGTGCCCACGAATCTGCCAAACGGCCGCGCTTCACCTGCTGCGCCCTTGGATTCCTCTTACAGAAAACCCATGGTGCATCCAAAGCCTCAAACGTTGCATGGCCGCGCTATTCATCAAAGTGCCGCGTCGGTGAATAACATAAACGACCTCGCTCAGCGCTTCGCAAACTTGCGCCGCTCTCCAATTGATACATCTGTACGCTCTAGCCCTGACTTATCAGTCAAGATGCCCTCCCCAGCAGACTTCACTACCACGAACAGAGTCATGGGGCCGCGCGGTATGCCCATGGCACCTACGTCCATGCCTCTACCGCCACCCAAACTGCCACTAGACACACAACTTGCTACTTCCCTACCTAAAGAGCCCAGTCCCACCTACAGTCCCGCACGCAACATTTCAGGCCCCTCAAGCATCAATCCGCCACGAAGTACCCCGAGGAGTATGAACGGCACCGGAGGCCGTAACAACTCGTTGGCTGCATCGAGCGCGTCCAATTATGCCCCCAATGCGAACGGCGTGCCAGACTCATATTTCCCATCCCAACAGAATCTACGTATTGCCCCTGAGAGGACCCGGTCTGTCAGCAAATCTGTCGAACTTGAAATAGATGCTAGCATGCTATACGACTACTACCGCATGTACAATGTACTCACCATTGATGTACGCAATAGGATCGATTATGATGCAGGCCACATCTACGTGCGAAACATCATGTGTATAGAGCCTTTGACCTTACGCGACGGTGACTCAGCAGAACAGCTACTAGACCGCCTTATCATCTCACCAGACGAAGAGCAGACCATGTTCGATCGGCGAAATGACTTTGATGTTGTCGTCTACTACGACGAATCTACCAAAAATATCGAATTTATGCAGAAGCCCAACCGCTCCGAAAAGGAAACCGCATTGAAGCGTCTTTTCGATACCCTACACGAGTTCAACGCTGAGAAACCACTCAAACGCCCGCCAGTTCTTTTGAAAGGTGGTCTCAATGCCTGGGTTGACTTGGTAGGCCCACAGGCCTTGAAGATGTCGACTACCGCTGCACTGGTAGCCGCGGGTCCTACCAGAGCTCGCGCTGTTCGACGGTCTCCTGCTGCTACTCATATTGCGAAGAACAACCAGAGACGATCACGGCGCGAGTACGTACCCATGGACCAGGAAGAAGAGCAGGCATGGCTAGAAGAAGCTCGTAAGGGGCGAGCCGATGTTGAAGTGCCTCCAACAGAGGGCGAAGGAGAAGACGACGAGACTAATGCGCCCTTTTATCGCTCAACCGAGGAGTTTTTGCGTCGGTATCCCGAGGTCGAAGCTGAGCAGTCAATGATGTACCCGCCAAAAACCCAATTTACTAACCAATACGTCGCACCTGCTATACCTGTCGCCCCTTCACGACCGCCGCCGTCGGTGCCCAGGGTTGGTTACAGTGGTGTGCACGAACGCCAAGATGTGCAGCCAACCCGCAACAATGTCTACAACTCGCAACCTCAATTTAGCAATCTAAGATTGCACCGAACGGGATTGTTAAACTTTGGAGTTACATGCTACATGAACTCAGTGGTCCAATGTCTAAGTGGGCACTTGCTGCTCTCAGACTTGTTCCTCACCGGGCGATATCAGCGCGACCTTCAACGAGATAACTGGAAAGGTACAAAGGGTATCCTTCCAGAGGCGTATGCGACGTTGCTATCGAACCTCTACAAGGGCGATGTGTCGTCGGTGCGCCCTAGCACTTTCAGAGTACGTTTCAAAAGATGTGCATCTCTATGGGCTGTTGCTAACTCATGACAGCGCATTTGTGGTCACTTCAACTCGCAATGGGGTATTGATGAGCAGCAAGATGCCAAGGAGTTTCTCGAATTCGTGTTGGATTACATGCACGAAGACATGAACCTGACATGGAACAAGCCACCCCTCAAACCGCTGACAGATCAAGAAGAACTGACTCGCGAACGGTTTCCACGGCAATACTCGGCCATGATCGAATGGCGGCGATACCAGCACCGCGATATGTCCGTTATCGGTGGTCTGTTCGCTGGGCAGCACGCTTCACAGCTCACATGTCAAACGTGTGGTGTAACCAGTACAACGTACGAGGCGTTTTGGAGCATTAGCGTGGAAATTCCTCGCGAGGGCCAGTGCGACTTACGCCAATGCTTGGAATCCTACTGCGCGCCAGAACATCTAGCAGGAGACGAGCTATGGCGTTGTCCACGCTGCAAAAAAGACCGCGAAGCGGTTAAGAAGATTACCATCACTCGAGCACCGGACACACTTGTAATCCATTTCAAGCGGTTTAGCGCATCCCGTACTGAGACTGCACGCAAAGTTCGCACGCCCGTCCACTTTCCGCTTCAAAGGCTGGACATAGGTCCGTTTGTCGAACCACCAATGACCCCAGAGCAAGAGGCATTTGTTGCGCAGAAAGCCCGGGACGGACCTGCGCAACTGGCTGGAGTCAAGGCCGACCCCACCATGAACGGACCGTATGTCTACAATGCGTACGCTGTCATCTGGCATATTGGTGCGACTCTTGGCAGTGGCCATTACATTGCTTTCGTCAAAGACAAGTCGCGAGGATGTTGGCGGTCTTTCAACGATGACAAAATTCAGGATTTTGATCCAGGCAATCTTCCAGCCAACAGTCGACTGCAGAATGAAAAGGCGTACATTGTGTTTTACGAGCGGGAGAGGGTCGCTGGTGGGGCATTTTAGGTGTGGGTGTAAACGCATTTCCAGACAATTGACGTGTCCAATATTTTTGCGCTTTGTTTACTAGCAATGGGTTCATTCTTCCTATGCTGTTAGTACTTGGTTCACGATGCTTTTGCATACTGGGAGGAAGTATTGCATTCACGGCGCTGGAAAAAACGCAATCTGGCTGCTACGTTACATATACCACTTTGAATACCACGCGATGACCATGATTGAATTGCATAAAGAATTTGAGGGTAGTGGCGGAGATCAAGTCGGATGAGTAACTTGGCGCTGCACTTGATTCGCGTGTTCACCTATGGCAAGACTAGTCATCTGTAGACCGAAGATCGGCCCGCAAGTGTGATGAGCACCGAACTTTTTTATGGCCGATAAGATAGCAATGACTCCCCACTTCTCCATACTTATACTCCAACACTGACTCTTCCACTGCCATTGACTTTTCCACCACACTTGATACCCCTCAGAAAAATTAAAGATGTCAAAGGGACGTGTTTGTCTTGCATACTCTGGTAAGTTTTCCTGATGAGCTAGCTGCCCACTGTGACTACATTCAATCCCGCTTTGTTGCAAGGCACATACACTAACTTGACTCGTTAGGCGGCCTTGACACCTCCACCATCCTCAAATGGCTCATTGGTATGCCAGTTCTGTACTCGAAGCCGTGACTTAGACTAATTCTTTGGCAAAGAGGAAGGATATGAGGTCGTGTGTTTCCTGGCCAACGTTGGCCAAGACGAGCCATGGGACGAGGTTGAGAAGAAGGCGCTCAAAATTGGTGCACTGAAGATGGTCATCCTTGACCTGCAAAAGGAGTTCGTCGAAGAGCTCTGCTTCCGCGCTGTTCAGTGCAACGCTTCTTACGAGGGTCGTTACCTTCTCGGAACCTCGCTGGCTCGTCCAGTCATCGCTCGCGCACAGATCCGCGTCGCACAACAAGAAGGTTGCGGCTTCGTCTCGCACGGCTGCACAGGCAAAGGAAACGACCAGGTTCGTTTTGAGCTTGCCTTCTACACACTACAGCCCTCCATTAAGGTCATTGCACCATGGAGGCTGCCAGAGTTCTGCGACCGCTTCAAGGGCAGGCAAGATCTCCTTGACTATGCTGAGAAGCATGGTATTCCTGTCACATCCACCAAGGCGAAGCCATGGAGCATGGACGCCAACCTGGCACACTGCAGTTACGAGGCTGGTAAGTCTACGAAGCTTGAATGTCAATTCGGTGCTAACAACTTGTGCAGGTATCCTCGAGGACCCAGATGTGTCTCCCCCAGACGACATGTGGACCATGACCGACTCACCTCTCAACGCACCCAATGAGCCCACTGACATCACCGTATACTTCGAGAAGGGCATCCCCGTCAAAGTCGTAACACCAGAAAAGACCTACACAGATTCTGTTGAGCTCTTCGTTGCGCTCAACAAGCTAGGCTACACTCACGGTATTGGCCGCATCGACATTGTCGAGAACCGCTTCATTGGTCTCAAGTCCCGCGGCTGTTACGACTCACCAGCCATGACGATCCTCCGCCTCGCCCATCTCGACCTCGAGGGTCTCGTCATGGACGCACAGGTCCGCAACCTCCGGGACCAATTCGTTTCCCACAACTGGAGCTACCAGCTCTACAACGGCATGTACTTTTCGCCTGAGCGTGAGTTCATCGAGAACAGTCTGCTTTTCTCCCAGCGCAGGGTCAACGGCGAGGTTAGGATGAAGCTGTACAAGGGTAACGCGTACGTGCTTGGCCGTTCGAGCAAGACTGAGAAGCTGTACTCTGAGGAGGAGGCTTCCATGGATACCCTTGACAACTTTAGCCCAATGGATACAACTGGCTTCATTGCTATCCAGAGCATCCGGTAAGTCTGGTTTTTGTCAAAATTGAAACTTTCAGTTACTAATGTCATGCTAGCTTGAAGAAGTACGGTCTTCAGAAGGCCGAGGAGGGCGCAAACATGTCCCGTGCGTAGAAATCTCGATAGAGTTGGGAAAAAGCACTGGAGAGGGGTGTATGCTCGATGGAAATGAGCGCTTGCCAGTAGTAGCCACGCGACAAAAAACGTGACGTTACATAGCCAGGAGCCAAAAAATTTACATAATGCCCAACCTGAGTTTTGAAAAGGCGTGGTAGTCTCCACCATCCTGCGCATCACCCCAAAGTTATTACCATGGCCCTTACTAGTCGGACCTTTTTTTTCTTGGCGCCTGCGCCTCCTCCCACTGTTTTACCATGGTTCACAACTGGAACTAAAACCTATTTCATCGCCCCCACTTAAAAGACTGAACTTTGGATAGTGCAGCCTCACGGATATATTCAATTTCTCTTTGCTCGTTGATCTGGTATTGGAGTACCATTAGGAGGGTTTTTACATCCTTTTTTCTGGGAAGATGAGAGTGCAGATCGTGTACGAGTTCCTTAGACTGAAATGGGCATGCTGGGTGTGTTTGTGGGGGTTTTTTTTCTGTCGAAGATTGTAGACTGGGATGGCGATTCTGCGGTCGACAATGATGTAAACTTGGCATTTGAGATAGATGGGGAGATATCTTGGGACAGTATTGTCTGATGAAATATATTTGTAGTGTAATGAATTCTTATGTCTTTTGATGTGTTGGTTCGGGAATAGGTTTATGTCTTTATGATTTTAGTGAGATGGACCGATGGAAGATTTCTGGGCGTTTGTGCAAAGACAAGGTTCTGAAGCACGTGTGGATGGCTTTATTGGGGGCTAGAATGGCTTTTTTTGTGAGAATGTGGTGCGTTTAGTATTAGGCTTCTTGCTAGGGAACAGAAGCAGGGGAAACGCTTGAACATATGGGTTTTTTTTGCACTGTAAAAGTAACCGATTGAATAACTTATGTTGGCATTTTGCTTGGATCGACCACTCTATGCCTATTCTTTCTCAGATAGTTGGTTCATATAGCGATTTTTACCTGTATCGCACTTGTGTTATAAAAAGACAGGAGTTGAACATGTTTTTAGGCACACAGGCGCTTGAAATAAGCTACACAGTCTAAATATGATACAGGCCATGTAGACTATCAGCCTGTACGAACAGCAGACAAACACAACTCCCATGATTTGAATCTTCTTTGTGTGCGTGGGGACTGGCGGGTCGAGCACAAAACACGGCGTATTGGACATCCTTTGATTAGAGGAGCGGCATATCTGTGGGACACATGGTAAGAGAAGATATGTGCTGGCGTTCTATAGCAGTAGTCCAATCATATAAAATGACGGTTAACCGTGGTTTGTAGAGAAGAAGAGCCCACAACTGCCCGTGCGCTCAATTACGTAGTGGGATTGTTGAGAATGAGAGGTGGTGACCACGAGGAAACCAGCGAATGTAGACAGGGCTATCGTGAGGCTGTATTCATACCTATGATTTCCTGGTACAAGTCAGGAAGTGCTAGGTGTGGTTTGGTGCTTTCTTTCCGTTCTACCATTTGTTTAGTGCAGGCACAGACAGATTCGGGAGTTGCAAGCCGAATTTTGAAGTTCAAACCTGGAAGCAACACTGTGTGGTATAAAAGAGTCTTGGAACCTGTAAGGAAGGCTCCTGATGATGCAATATAGAGACTCAACGGTCTTTCTTACAGAACCTTCGCTTTGCAATTTCTTTTGCGATGTGCTCCGGCGATGTTCAGCCACATCGGAGCTCATGGCGGTTCGGTAGCGACGGACATAACACACCGCACCACGGTTGTAGTATTTCTCTCGTGCTCAACCAATGCTTCGAGTCCAATCAGAGTAGCCTTTTCGGAGAAGGGTGTACAGTCCTCTTTATTTTCATCGGAGGGATCATTCTTGTTTTCTTCTTCAACATATGGCCCAAGGCAATGGAACGCCCTACATCAAACTCCAGCTCAAAGCGATCATGTGTCCAGGACCAGGATGACGTTCGGAAGTCGCAGCGGTGTAGAATAGTATCCGATGGTTCCCTACTAGAAACATCGTCTTATGTAAGTTATCTTGCCGGCACTGGAAGTTCTTTGTTACACCCGTTTACATCATACAGCGTATTGTTCCAGACCCAGAAACTGATTTCGTCACAGGCGGCAGAGAGTCTAGGTAGTGACGTTGATAAACCCAAGATTACCCGACGTCGTAGAGGCGGCGAGCGCTCGAAGGCCAGTATACAGAGCAACTCAACCTCAGTTCCTCGTAGCCAGCCATATGGTCGACAAAGAACCAGACCGAAACTACGGCCATTAATTCCAGCTGCTCCGATGCCAAACTCCTCGGTTTTTGAGAATCAGCAACAAGAGTATGAACGACAGACACTGGTTAGCAGTCCCTTTAAGAAAACTACAGGTTGGACGGATGGCACCTTTGCCTATTTACCGCAGACTCCTCCTCCTTATAGTGCGGATCAGCAGTCCTCGAACCATCATTTGAGGTACATGTTACCAATGGATTCTGGACGAAGATACCTGTGTCAGCAATATGGTGCGTCTTACGGGAACATACCCGCTGAGAGTGGGGATAGTAGGCTGTCACAAGCATGTGCTGTTGCAGGGTTCAACCTAGCTCCAGCATCTCCACCCGCCAGCTTTTCACAGCCACTTTCGGCATCAGGGACTTACCATCAAGGGTATACATATGACAATTTGAACACGAGGCAGCAAGGTCAGCCACGAGATCCAAGTAGCTTAGCTGGTTTTCCTCATTCAGGAGACTCGGATTCTCGACTAATTGGTCTGCCACAATCTTATCAGTCGACCATTATGAACGGGTATCTAGCAATGCCTTCGGCAGGGCTATCGATGCGTTCAGCGGGTCCATCGAATGAAGCGATGAAAGGAGGCTATCATAGCCAGCCTCAGCCGCTACCAACACAGTTCGGCATGACTACAGCCACAGGTATGGGTATCGGGCAACCACAACAACCAGCTGTATATTCAGCAGTGCCTGCAAGCCTTCCATCAGACAACTACAATAGTTTCGCGCCTCCGAGTTCTACTGAGAACAACTTCAGGACCGGGCTTCAGACATAAACCAGTTCTCTTCGCCTGCGCCTAGTCATACACGGCCTTTTCAGATCGCCTCGGTATCCCCATCCAGTACTCTACCCATGCCAACTTCCAGCTGCCATACCCGCCGCCTATGTCCCGCAATGCTGGTCCTCCAGAAACGCAGACAGCGCCAACTCCTATAAGCAGTATACAAGACGGTTTGCCCCTTCTTCCTTCTCCCAACGTACCAGCGGCCGAAACAAGCGCACAATTACTTAAGCAGCCGTCGCAGCAAAATTCTCAAGACAACACCTATCTCGATTTCTTCGACTGGGATCCTGTGAGCTCCTCTTATTGCTTGGATCCAGTAGCAATCGAATAGAAGAAAAGGTTGTATGAGAATGAAAGGACAGGCGAGAATGGAAATAAGGGTCTAGACAATTTTGGTATTCCCTAGGAGAGATGACTCAGGTTTTGAACGTCCCTTTTCTTGACTCTGCGCAGGATACCTGGGTATCCGCGAGAAATTCGGTATACAAATTATTATTCATTCATTGGGGGTATTTCTTTAAAATTATTCGATTGAGCTTCATCAGTACTAATCTTGGAGGTGAAGAAGGTTGATTAATCAGTGTTATACCACTTACTGCCTTCCATGTATGAGTTGGATTATTCGCAGCGCTAGTTGGTCCTTGGAATCCAGATTCTTACTTTATTAGTGTTCTTGTACTGGTAGCATCGTTTTAATTAATAAAACCCATGGTAAAGAAATGAGAGAAAGAAAATAGTGCGCGTTTGGTTTTTCAGACAGGGACGCGTAAAGAAGACAGCAACACAAAACCAAGCGATGCAGAGTACAGCATGGTTTGTTGAGGAAAACATGCCCATCTGCCGAGTGGTCCTAACAGATTATGTCTCCAGAACTAGGAACTCACTTTTTTCCTTTCTGGTTTTAGATCAAATCGTTAAATTCGTCCAGTATCTTGCACGTTGGCGTCTCAAACGCCACCTCCCCATCCTAATACTGCATAGGCTACCAAGCCAAGCAGTGCATCCCATGCTAATGCTTTGATGGCATAGCCGCCATCTCCAAGTGACCCCAAGACTCTGCCATAACTTAAATCTCTTCTCATCGTTGCTACACTGGCAACTGCAAATCCACCAGAGACGGTGATGCACTTGACTACATCCGCATCTCTAAGACTCATTAAAGCGGAGTGGGGAAAAAGTAATATTGCTCGTGTGACCAGTAGAAGAACCATGAATATTGAGTTTGATCGTAGCGCTGGGAGAGCCAGTAGGGATGCGTTGAGTAAGATATTAGGTATCTGCAACGATGCTATTGGGCTGCGACGTCTTGGCACAGACTTGGGCTTAGCGGACTCTTTTGAAGTTTCTGCTGGCGCAATGTCTGGAGATGAAAGGTGAAGTTGAATGATGAAAAGAAAGACTGTGAAGGATATCGGGAGAATCTGGCTCAACAAGGTGTAATTGCGCACCACTGATGCGTCATATTTGCGTTCTCTCGCTGCAAATAAATTAGCAAATTTAGGTGCTCTAGTGAGGCAGAAAAGGCTCACCTTTTTGAGCCATGTAAATATTCCAGAACCATGTTGCGAGAATGGCAGCTTCAGTCCACGCCGCATTGGGCGCGTTCTTGACTAAATCCAGCGCGAAATCCTGGAAAAGCGTCGACTGCAACATCCATCTCTTTAGCTGCTCTATTGTGACACTGCTCGGGTTCTGGCTCTTCATTGCACTCCATTCAAGAAAGTGTGTAATTAGAAACATAAGCATGTTGTAGGATAAAGCTGCAAAGCTCAAGGAAGCCAGAAAGGCGTAGATTTTGATGTGACGCGCCCGCACCGTTCGGGCTGCATCGAGCTTCTCATCTTTCTTCGAGGTTGTCCCATTAAATATGGTGATATACTGAGAATAGAGGGACCAGGTGATTGCGAAGGTCGCATATAGCGCAGCGACAATGTATGAAAGAAAGAGCGTGGTGCCAATGTAGTTATTTGGTGGTGTGGTGTAGTACACCAGCGCGTCGTATCCTAGAATATTCATGGTGTTATCAATAACAAAGTCAATCGCAACATCCCGGGATAAAGAGAAGAGATATATGGCAACAAAAGAATTGTGTATTGTCGGGGACAGATCTAAGGTTTCATAGTAGGTGATGATGGCTGACGTCATGACACAATCGTTGTCTGAGAACACGGGTGATGAGACACTTCGGCTGCTCCTTCCCTTCCGCTAGAGAACGCGACAGTGAGACGTGACATGTCAACAACATGTACAGACCGTGATACTTCTTCATCGACTCAGGGGTACTTCACTCGGTGACAAGCGTCAAATCACGTGGTGGCTGTGTGCTCACGAGTGCATTGAATGCCATAACGGCGGTACTACGGTCTGAGGATAGTCGGTACATCTATGAAGCATGCAATTTGTTTCAAATAACTCAGCTGGCCGATTGACATGGACCTTGAGTTATGTCGCTTCTGGAGTGAGCATTTTAACTGTAAGCATCCTCTAACGCAATTAAAAATTGCGTAGCAATTGACTGGACGCACGATACATTTTTGTTTTTTGTCAAAACAATGGCTTATTGACATATGATGCGTAAGGTCCCGGAAATGATTGAAAATGACTCATTTTAAAAGAGATTCAATCAAGCCAGCTAGCATGGAAGAAATAGACAAACGACGTACCGGTGAACCTTGAGGAACACGACGTTGAGTAGATGGCCTGACTCATTGGCCCACTTTATCGACCAACATCAATCCAGCACTTTTCGGCCCTGGCTCATCTCGTGACTCATTAAATCGTACCCTTGTAGCTCAACGGAGATCCAGGAATCACGTACCTTCAATGGTGAGGCAGGGAAGACGATTGCCCGAGTTGGAACTGCGTTTTTCGGTAATGTTGCCAAGACATACTAGGCAACCACCACTACAGATATGCATATAAGGAAGACTTTTCCACCACCTCTTGTCTTGAACTCACATCATATTTTAAACTCACATACACGTACATAGCATAATCAGTAACAAAAGCCATCATGGCCTGGAATCACCTTTGCGGATGCTACATATACAACTCGGAGACCCGCAGACGTAGCTACTTGCCGCAGGTCAATCTGGATGCTCACACAACAATTTTGTCAACGGCTTCTCGCACAGTACTGACGCAAACTTTTGTCAATGTCTCCAAAGACGCGTTGGATGAGATAAGGTACTTTCTTTACGATGCCCTAAAAGCGATTGAGTTACCCTAGGACTAAATTTCGGCATACAGGTATGCTTTTCCATTGTACGACGGCGTCAGCGTCGTTGATTTCTACTGCCAAGTTGGAGAGCGCACAATTTATGGTCTGGTCAAGGAAAAGACCGATGCCAAAAAGACTTACGAAGAGGCCAAGCAACGAGGTGAAAGTGCTGCGTTGCTGGAACAGTTACCTGATGCCGCCGATGTCTTTACAACTACAATCGGCAATATTCCCCATGACGCAGCCGTGAAAATCACTCTCAAATATGTGCAGGAGCTCAAGCATGATGCCGAAGTCGATGGCGTGCGCTTTACCATGCCAACATCGATTGCTCCACGCTACGGAGGTTATTCTTTGGAACTACAAGAATCACTAGAACCAATACCTTCTGAAGGGATTTCAATCACTGTGGACATCAGCATGGCTGAGGGTATCCCGATCAAAAAGATTGTTTCTCCCTCCCACCCTATCCAAGTCACACTTGGTTCACTATCCAGCAGTGCCATCGATGACCATCAGTCACTGTCTCGAGGCTCAGCCACTCTTGCTCTAGGTACGGCGGCACTTAGTAATGATTTTATCCTTCAAGTGGTTGCAAAGGACATTGGTGTTCCTCAAGCAATTCTAGAGAGACACCCAACGTTGCCAAATCAACGCGCTTTGATGACTACATTGGTACCAAAGTTCAATCTCAAGCCGCAGAAACCAGAAATCATTCTCATCGCAGATCGCTCGGGTAGTATGCAAGGGAAGAACATTGCCACTCTCATATCAGCACTAAAAATCTTTTTGAAGTCGATTCCTCTTGGCTGTACATTCAACATCTGCTCTTTCGGGTCGAGTTATGAGTTTCTTTGGGAGAAAAGCCAGATATACGATGAGGGAACGCTGCAGCGGGCGATCAAGTAAGTGCCGGCTTTTTTTTGAGATCATAACTTGAGCACGTACATGACAGCGATCTGTCCAAATTACACAGTCTTGTGCCGCGAAGTTTCCTTTACAGACCAACACCAGCATTTCACTAATTTCTTCTCAGTTATGTTCAAAATTTCACCGCCAACTTTGGTGGAACAGAGACTCTTGCCGCCCTCAAGGCAAGTTTCGAAGCCCGTAGCAAGGATAGCCCGACTGAGCTTATTTTGCTCACCGATGGTGACATATGGTCTCAGGACGAGCTTTTTAGCTATGTTTCCCGTGAAACTGAGAGTGGAGACGTGCGCGTCTTTCCCTTGGGTATTGGCGGAGGGGTATCGAGTGCCTTGATTGAGGGTGTCGCAAGGGCAGGGTGTGGCTTCGCTCAGATGGTCACAGACAACGAGAAGATGGATAGCAAAGTTGTTCGCATGGTAAGTATCGTGGGATGTTCTCGTATATCAAATTGTGCGACTAATTTTTTCCACAGCTGAAGGGAGCGCTTACTGCACACATCAAGGAATATCATTTGGAGATCAAATATGAAGATGGTAATGTCGAGACTGTCGCTGGTGGCCTTCGCGTACAATTTGACTCCAAGAACTCAAGTGATAAAACTGAAACTAAGCCTATATCACTTTACGACCCTGATGTTAAGGAAGAGTACCCCAAGGAAGGCAAGTCACAGGATATCTTCGCAGGTCTGCCGGATCTGAAGCGCCCAGCTCTCCTGCAGACGCCTCATAAAAGCCCTTCTCTATTCCCTTTTTATCGCACTTCCGTATACTTGCTCATTGCGCCCGAATCCTCGCACTTGAAACTCAAGAGTGTGGTCCTAAGAGGCTCCTCCCCACAAGGTCCTCTCGAGCTCGAAATCCCAGTCGAGTCGCGCAAAGACGCCGACGATATGATCCACCAGCTCGCCGCACGAAAAGCAAATCAAGAGCTTGAGGAAGGCCGAGGCTGGATATCAGGCGCTACCATTAACGACACGGATGTGCTGATCAAGCAAAAGAATCCAAGCATGTACGCTCTGCTCCAAAGACGCGAAGCCGTGCGTCTTGGAGTTGAATTCCAGGTCGGAGGAAAATACTGCTCTTTCGTAGCAGTTGAAGCAAATAAAACCACCATTGCTGAGATGCGCCAGAAAGCTCTGCAAGCAACGATAGACAGAGATGTTGCTAGCAAAGACGGAGAAGAAGAAGATTGGGAGGTGATCGATGAGGGTATGTCTACGAATGCCCCATTCAATTCTGGCTGTAAAATCTAACAACACATCCTATCAAAAGCTCCAGTAAATCAACCTCAGACACGGCTCCACGCAACATTGCGCTCAATGCCACGGATGGGAGCCATGGTTAATCGCTCAGCTCGTAAGTCTGCACTTCTCACCCCCTTCTCCCGACTTCTATTCAAAACCCCGGAAGAACGACCTGTACTTATTTTTCCCCCAGCAGGCGCCAACGGAGCCGCAATGGGCACTTTCACAGGCGTGCGTGTCGCATCCTGCGGTGGCATGAGGAGAGGCGGCGCGCGAAGCGGCGCCTTCTGCTACCGCAAAGCCCCCTCCGCATCCGTAAGCCAGACGGTAGATCGAGGCGAAGAATGCAAAGAGGAAGATGAAGAGGAAGATGAGGATATGGGGTGTGGGATTTTTGACGAAGAAGCTAATGCTGGTACGTTTCACACACACCCTCCCCCCCCCTTTCTTACATAAAAGAGTTCAAAGTTACTAACTTACGTAATAATAGAACCACCATCCCCCATAGAACCGGGAAAATTCCTCCAGAGTTTGATTGCGCTGCAATCCTTCTCTGGCGCTTGGCCGTCTATCTCGCGTCTTCCGTGCAGGAAAATGGGCATCGACGTTGCTGAAGCGAGAAAGGTGGCGCAGAAGCTTGTTGATGACGGGGTAGCATTGGATGTGACGATGGCGGAACAGTATCTAGCTACGGCTGCGGTGATAGCCTTTTTGGAAAAGAAGATGGCGTATGAGGAGGAGACGTGGGAGTTGGTTGTTGAGAAGGCGAGAACGTGGCTTGAGGATACGGTTGATGCTGCGTATCTTGACAAAGCGGTGGTGGCTGGTGGGATTATTGTGGGTGTTTGATGGGCATTTTTGTAGTTTGAAGAGGATGGGACATGGAAGAGGAAGAGTCCGCTATCACTGCGTGCCTAGGGATCTTAGGGTTTAATGTATTAATGGCATTGCCAAATACAAACTCGTTTGGCTTTGATACAACACATCATCACTCGAGTCGTCCACACTAATCACTATCACCAAACACCAAAAAGCCAGCAAAAAACCTCAAGACCATACAAGGATATATTGGTTCTCTGACGAATCCACGATGCAAAACTCCGCCATAAAAGAAATATATTTACACTACCTATTCGTACACCCACACATGCGCAAACTGGAAAAAAAGAAACATAGCATCCTCAGAACCCTAACAATGCCAACTATTTTCATCCATTTCTCGATTACATGACGGGCGTGACGAAGGCTCCGAAGCACGTCGACCGACTCGCCCAGGAGCAATGCGATTGAGTATTGAAATCTCGACGTTGCTTAGAATTCCTGTTCAAAAATAAAATGCATTAACAACATGCCTGAGAGACGTGTAGACGATTAATTGTCTCTAAGCAGGGGCTGTGATTCATAACCATCTCCGGAGCCGCCCTTCTTCTTCTTACCACGCTTCTTTCTCCTCTTCTTGTTTCCGCCCTTGCCGCCCGCATGTGAGGATTCAGCTTCCGAATGCTTACTATCCTCTTGACCATTTGATCCGCTGTTGATGGCTTTATCATCTGAATCGCTAGAACTGGTAGTTTCTAGAACAATTTTCTTGATACCGTTGACGTCGACAACATTCTCGGAGATGCTGCCACTGCGAGCGGTATGGCGTCTAACAGGACTGCGTGGGGGTGTGGGAACCGTTCGAAGGGAAGCAATAGTGCTGACGGATCGGGATCGGCCTCGGCCTCCCGAACGACCGTTTTCGCTGGTGGCACTCTTGGATAGAAGATGCGAAGTCTCGTTGTCAGCTGCTTTACTCTTGGGCGAGGCATTCTCAAGGTCATGGTCGCGCGCTCCTGATCGTCCTGATCGTCCAGATCGTCCAGATCTCCAAGACATGCGGTCGCCATTTGGTGCCATAGTGCCATATCCCACAGCTACACTGTGAACTCCATCGCTAGCTTCACGCCCTGCTGATGACAATAGGCCTTCACCAACCCCGCCTTCAGGAGCATGGGAATCTTGTGTAATCACACCCTCGGTTGGTGCTGGCTCATGGGATGCCTGGCTATGTTCCGGTATCGTCTTTGGAATATCAGGGCCGGTCAGGTTAGTCGGGCCGGGTTTGATCTTGACAGTGTTGATGCGCGTTTGTTTAGGCCGAGTGGCAGCGTTCGAAGGTCCGAGATGCTTGAGGTGCTCGATTACGGCAGGATCGTCACTACGGAGGGGTGACATGGCTGCCTTGCTACCGCTGCTACGACGTCGCAGCATGAAAGAAGGTTTTGGATGGCCGTCAGGCATGTCGGGTAGCGGTTTGTTACGTAGTGCGGGAGGGCCGTTTGCTTCGCCATCCGTTTCGGTGTCGGTGACAGGTGCTTCTGAGAGCTTACGCGAGGCGTCGCTGACGATCTTTCCTCGGGGAACACGAGCGCGTGGGGCAGGTGCCATGCGGCGTATGGCCTTGTGGACATCGATGAAGACATCTGACTCGTCAATGATTTCCCTGCTTCTATTAGTTGATGCTTGATGCTCGGTGGTGGGCAATGACTTACTCGCCAATGAGCTCTTCAATGACATCTTCGAGGGTGACGACACCAACGGCACCGCGAGCTTCAGCAGGGTATTCAGAAACCAAGACCATGTGGGATTTGCCCTCTTGGAAGAAATTGAGAATGTCCAGGCAGCTTGTCTCGGGGCGCGTCTCCGGGAGGGTAGCGAGGGCGAAGTCGCGGACGCGCAGTGCATCCTCGGGGTCGTAAGTGATGAGCATCTTGACAAGCAACATGCCCACAAAGTTGTTTTCGTTCTCAGGAGTATGGATTGGGATGCGCGAGTATCCTGCGGAGAGAATGCTATCCATCATCTTTTCATCAAGGACAGTATCAGATGACATGGTGAAGACATCCTTCATTGGCGTCATAATGTTACCCACGGCCTTGGCCTTGAGGTCCAAGACTGCGGTGATGATGGTAACCTCGTCTTCATTGAGGCGTTCATGCTCGAGTCCGAGAGACTGATGCAGGCTGACCAAGGTCTTCAACCCGCCCTTCTTGTAAACGGTGCCGTGGTCCTCGCCGAGGAGGTAATCAAGGAGTTTAGCTGTAGGCCAGGCAACAATTCCCATAATGTACATGAGACCGAGGACAATAGGAGACATGGCGGCGCCAATGGGCAATCCGTAGCGAACGCATATCGACTGGGGTACCACCTCACCGAAGATAACTGGTGTGTGTCAGACGTGGGCGACAAGCAATAGAGCGGAGACATACCGATGAGCACAGTGGAACTAACAACTGCAGGCCATCCTCCGCCAAGGGACCTGTCGAGCACGATAGGAAGCGTTTCATTTGTAATGACGTTACTCAAGAGCAACGTCACCAGGACCCAATGCTTGCCTCGCTCGAGGAGTTTGAGTACCCTTTTCGCGTTCTTACGCTCGTGTTTCTCGCCAGATGAAGCAAGGACCTGAAGGTAGATTTCATCCTGGCCCATCAAGCTAGGTGGGAGCTGTTAGCAAAATGACGCACGACGGGGGAGCTCTATCCAACTTACGCGATGGTCAGACCCGCGAAGACACCACCGGCCAAAACCAGCGCGACAGCAATGCCCAAAAACAGCCAGAGCTGAGGGTCATCGGTGTCTTTGGGGAGATCATCGTCGGCCTCCCTCAAAGCGCTGAGAGCGCCGCCAAAGGGCATGGGAAGCGCGGCGACCATTGGCGCGAACGCATGACATAGGCCAATGAAGGCGAGGCGCACGGTGGGCAGAGACGAGCCATTGGCGACACGAGGACGAGAGGCGCTGAGTGCCATGAGGGCAGCTAGCAAAATGCAAGCACCGTGGTACGGGGAGATGCAGACGGCGTCTGTATAAGAGCAGCGAGGTGTAGAGGGCGAAATAACGATGCGGAAATAGCGGCACAGTCGGCCCATGCTTGTATGGTTGACACTAAGCCAGAAGCTGCAAGTGAATGAGCGCCCAGCTTTTTCCCCAACAAAACAGAGCATCTCTCCGCATGGTTACAGTATGCAGCCAAGTTCCAATTGCTCGGCAAATCCTTTGCACCGTCTCGAACCTTCATCCTTCGTGAGTGCTCTAATACTACGTGCTACTGTGTTTGTGGCCACGCGCAGGAACCAGCCTTGCATACATGGCGATAAACGATAGCCGAGGCGTGCCTTAGTCACGTCTCCACCGTGGAAACGGCATGGGAACCAACGGCGTCATTGTACATTTATACATGGGGTGCGGCATTTTGGTGTGCCAAGGGCTAGTGATGCCGGCTGGCGTCATCCGATGTGGCTTCATCCGATGTGGCTTCATTGTGGCTTGCAATTACTTACGTGATCAAAACATCACGTGCCGGTTCTCTCTGTCGAGAGAGCCGCCGTTAGCCGCTGAGTTAACCGTCGGCTCCTCTGTCTGTCTGCGTCCACCATGACCTCTATTCATGTATCTTTTCCGAGCAGGTGCTGTCACTGTTGGGTGGATGCATTGCCTTCCGTCCTAGACAGATAATGGCTTCAAAAACACCATCACCTCGTACATTGTCCCACTACTTGCTGCGGCGCCAAACACTGATTCGCCCTCGCTGTCACACCCGCATCCCCAACAGGCCATACTCTGCCGCCGCACCTGGCGCACGCCTCAACGGCACTGTCGAGTACGACACCACCCCGATCCTCAATCACACTGCTAAGTCGACCCTCTCCAACCCCGAGCTGCCTGCAGAGATACGGAATGGCCAGACAAAGCGCATCAACCTGTACACCGCCATCAACGAGGCCCTGCGACATGCATTGCAGACAGATGAAGGAGTTTTGGTCTTTGGGGAGGATGTCCAGTTTGGCGGTGTCTTTAGGTGTACAATGAACCTGGCTGGCGATTTTGGCACAGAGCGCGTCTTCAATACACCACTGAGTGAGCAAGGACTGGTTGGCTTTGCCATTGGAGCCGCTGCCGAGGGCATGAAGCCTGTCGCAGAAGTCCAATTCGCCGACTATGTATTCCCGGCATTCGACCAAATCCACAATGAAGCGGCCAAGTATAGATATCGATCAGGTAGCACTGGCGTCAACTGTGGTGGTTTGGTCATACGCATGCCAACTGGAAGTGTCGGACACGGTGCTCTGTATGACACTACTCAACTTTCTCCTGAAAATATGCTAACACATCCCGCAGCTATCACACACAATCACCAGAAGCTCTCTTCACGCATACGCCTGGTCTACGCGTTGTAATACCCCGCTCGCCCGTGCAAGCAAAGGGCCTTCTCCTTTCGGCCATCCAATGCCAAGACCCTGTCATTTTCATGGAACCCAAGATACTCTACCGTGCCGCCGTTGAGCAAGTTCCAGTGGATGCGTACCATCTTCCTCTCGACAAGGCTGAAGTTCTCAAGACCGGCAAGGATC
This sequence comes from Bipolaris cookei, assembly GCA_002286855.1. Lineage (NCBI taxonomy): Eukaryota > Fungi > Ascomycota > Dothideomycetes > Pleosporales > Pleosporaceae > Bipolaris > Bipolaris cookei. The sequence goes on along the minus strand of NRSV01000004.1, from coordinate 216,799 downwards.
TGACAATCATATCCTACGGCACCCCACTATACACGTGTTCAGCCGCCATAACAGCCGCTGAGAAGGACTTCGGATGCAGTGTGGAGCTGATTGATCTCCGGACCATCTACCCTTGGGACCGGGAAACAGTATTAGAAAGTGTCAAGAAGACTGGTAGAGCAGTCGTAGTGCACGAAAGCATGATGAATGCTGGCGTTGGCGCAGAGGTTGCTGCAACCATTCAAGAAAAAGCTTTCCTAAGACTAGAGGCTCCAGTCAAGAGAGTCACGGGTTGGGCTACCCATACAGGTCTCATGTTTGAGCAGTTTGTCATTCCGGATGTTACAAGTAGGTCAACAGATATTTCCATTTACGTATCTTATGCTAATTTAATCAGGAGTGTACGACGCCATCAAGAAGACACTAAATTACTAAGTAAGCATATGATAGATCCCGCATTTGAAACATATATTTTACGACTTTCACGAGCAACTAAAGTTGTCATCCATTTCATACCTTTGTCGAGCGTAATCTCAATGCCCTGCATCGTCGGCAGCTTCCATGCCATGTGGTTCTTGTGCGAAATCTCGGTGACAAGCTTTTACCAACCTGTTTTGCAATCCACGTGTTTGTAGCGTGATATTCCGCACGTGAGATCATCGTTATTTTCATCGGTATACTTACCTTACTCCACATAAGCTCACACCTTCCCCAGATTCTCGCTTCCCTCTAGCGGCGGGAGTCCCTTGCGCTAAACCACTAAGCTCCACCAGATGCTCTCGGGTAAACGTCATGACTTTTCACATCTAGTCCGGAGTAGAACCAATTGATGGGTACAACAACGTCACAGCTGTCATAGCTCCTGGGTTTCTGCGCTACTGTTATATCTATGTAACTGGGAATTTTTGATAAATTTCTTTCTTTCCTACTTTTCCACACACAACATTCACATAAAGCTCTTCAATTCGTAAAACAACATCTAGTGTTAGAAAGAGCCTGTGCAACAAAATGGCCAGCCGAACTTTTACACCTATGCTTCGCCAGGCTCTCCGCATCTCACAGCGAAACGTTGTCGCAGCATCATTCCGTCGTTTTCTAAACACAGAGACAGCACCTAATCTCTACTCTGCGCGCGCCAAAGTTGTCGGAGCACGAACAGGGTACGCCAGAAATTCCTCAAGTGTATGCGTAGTGCCTAAAAAATTGCAACTGACAAGATTACTTCAGTCATGTCGATGGTGAAAATCTCAAAGTGGAATTGACAATGGCCAAGGTCCTCGGTGGCGCAGGCGACAAGGGAAAAACCAATCCTGAAGAACTCTTTGCTGCAGGATATGTACGTCCTTCTACGTGTTCCATATCCATCATCTTAGTTTCGTTGCTAATTAACTACCTTAGGGTGCATGCTTCCAATCCGCAATGAATGCTTCCGCAGCCTCGCTCGGCATCAAGATGCCCACTACTCCCGAAGACTCCATTGTAGAATCGACAGTAGAGCTTGTTGGCAGCATGAAGGATCTCGACCTGGGGCTGCGTGTCAACTTGCTAGTCAAAGTGCGAGGTCTTTCCGAACAGGAACTAGAGAAAGTAGTCAATAAGGCAAGAGAAGTGTGCCCGTACAGCAGGGCGACACAGGGAAATGTTCATACGACTATAAAGTGCGAGACTATGTAAATTCCGCAACAAAATCTCATGTACATACACATGTATTGATTGCTATTCTATATGATAGCGACCGTAATGCCAGAAGCTACAACCGTGCATCTTTCTCAACATCAACGACAGCCGCCAACATACCCTCGCATACATCCTCCCCGTCCTCCACTTCCAACACCCAACTCACTCGTCCGCGTCGATGAGTCCTAACTTCCAACTCCATCTTCATCTGCTGCACCACACAAATCACATCCCCCTCGTTGACCACATCCCCCTCATCCACAAGCACCTCCACTAGCTTCCCAGGAAAAGGAATAACAACATGCGACGCATCCGCCACATTCCCCCTTCGATGCTGTGCCGTCGCCGCCGCCGCACTGGCAGGCGTAGCCGCCAGCGTAATCGTATACGGCACTGACTTCGGCCCTTCCGTCTCCGCCGTGGTAAACAATATATCCGCCGTTAGCGAAGCCGGAAAATCATTCCGCAGCACACGCGTGATTTCCAGATGACTCTGCACTGTATCTTTCTTCTCCTTCGACACCAACCCAAGCGCCCACGCATCTCCCTTCCTAAACAACGTATTTGGCATAGCAACAGCCCCAGCTGTTCCCGCTGCGGCCGCAGTCCCAGTATCCAGTCCATTCCCCTGTACCTTCGCAGCAAAAACTTGACTTCGCTGCAGTAATTCCTCCTGCCGCCCTTCCAACCACTGTGTGTCGCATTTTCCCGCTAGAAAATCTGGATGCGCCACTATCGCCTTGAGCATACTGATATTCGTCTTCACGCCCCCAATATACGTCTCATCGAGCGCTCTCCGCGCTTTACTTACTGCGTCCACCCAAGACGACGCCGTAACAATCACTTTAGCTATCAGACTGTCGAAGTCGCTGCTTACGATGCTGGGACGGTTGGGGAGCAGGTGCGTATCGATTCTTATACCGTTTCCGACTGGAAAGTTGAATGAGGAGATTTTGCCGATAGAAAGGGACCAGTTTGATAGCGTGTTTTCGGCTGTGATGCGCAACTGGATTGAGTGCGTTGTGGGGGTTGTGGACGGGGAGCGGGGGGTAGGGGGTAAGCCGCAGGAGGAGAGTGTGGCGCCTTGGGAGAGGAGGAGTTGGGACTTTACGATGTCGGTGGTTGAGAGGGCCTCGGTGATTGTGTGTTCGACTTGGAGGCGCGGGTTTACTTCGAGGAAGTAGTAGAGTTGCGTAGCGGGGTGTACGAGAAATTCGAAGGTGCCAAGGGAGAAGTAGGATATCTTTGCAAAATGTTAGTCTTGGATATTGTTGGCTTGGGAGATCTGGGGAAACGAACGTGTCGAGCCATTTTCAGGGCGTCTTCGATTATTTTAGCGATGAGAGAGCGATTGGGGACGAGGCTTGGGGCTAATTCGACGACTTTTTGGTAGCGGCGCTGGATGCTGCATTCGCGTTCCCAGAGGTGTGTTATGTTGCCTGTGCCGTCGCCGATGATTTGGACTTCGACGTGGCGGAAGCCGTCCACTGCTGCCTTTTCGGCGAAGACGCTCTTCGATGGACTCTCTTCAACTGCTCGTTTCACCGAAGAAGCGAGTTCTTCTTCATTTCGAATCAGTCTGATACCACGACCACCGCCTCCGTCTACTGCCTTGACCATGATAGGATAGCCGACTTTTCCGGCAAACTGCTGGACATCTTCGACTTTATTCGTGGGTTTGTCAAGTGCTGGAGATATCGGGACATTGCCTGAATAGGAATTAGTTTGACTAAACAATAATGGATTTTACCTGTCACGTACACTCTTCAGCAAGCTGTCTCGCTTTAAGCTTATCCCCGGTATTACTTAGAATACCCCACCCAGGACCAACAACCACTGCACCTGCTTCACCCCACACTCTTTTGCAAAAGTCTTCCGACTCTGAAAGAAAACCGTATCCAGGGTGCACCGCGTCAATCTGGTGCTGCTTGATGATTTCGATGAGTTTATCGATGCTCATAAATGTTGCTGCAGACTCAAGCTGAATCGCATGGGCTGCCCGTACAGCATGCGTTTCATCGCCAGAAGTGTAGATGGCGTACGTTTCAATGTCGAGTTCTCGGGCTGTGGAGATGATGCGGGTTGCTATTTCCCCTCGATTGGCGATCAAAAGACGCTTGATGGGTCTTTGTGGTGGTCGATCCATCTTTTTTGGCTGGAAATCAAGTATAGACTAAACAGCTTGTCTATTTAAAGTAATGGAAGTCACTGATTCGGCGCCTGCGGGAAGTGATACTGGTATGCGGGTCAGTCAGACTAGAGAAGAGGCAACGTTGGGTCCAAAGTACAAACGGAGAGGAATCTGGCTCGTTTCAGATATGAGCCCTGCCTATATCTACCAAACGACGCGTAATATCCGCACTATTCAAACCCATAAATATAACGACAATCTGGGTCGAACGACTTTGGCATTCCCGTCAACTAGTCTGCATGCGGAAAACATGCCTCGGTTCCCCGGCGTTACCCCAGCATTTGACCGCACCACCTATGTATCAGGTCGACTCCTTCCAATATGACTTTCTTAACAGGATCTCCTCGCACGAATTCTGTTTTGTAGTAGAGCAATTGTATCTACTAATCTCTGATTTTCTCACAATGGCTGGCGACGCGCAGAACCCCTCACTCACAGACGCGCCAACGCTATCCGACTCTGCGAAAGCTAGGCTCGAGCAGGTCAGCTCGCACATTGCGCCTAACACGCCGAAGCGACGGCGGAGAAAGGCTGCAGATTCAGATTTACCAGCTGATTACTCGGATATCCTTGGTCAAATCGCGACACTCCGCAAGAGCGCCGCGACTCCTGACCCCAGTAATCGAGGCTACCTGCGCCAGAAGCAAGCTGGGAAACTATGGGTGCGCGAACGAGTCGAGCAGTTGCTTGATGAAGGGAGTTTTCAGGAAGTTGGTAGTGTTAGTGGGACTGTGAAGTGGAAGCAGGTGGGACCGTTGAAGGAAGAGCCGGAGGAATACGTACCTTCGAATAATGTGCAAGGTATTGTTTGATTGGGGTTTTGTGAGCGAGAGATGCTGACAGAGTGCAGGTTTTGGAAAGTTAAGAGGAAGGAAATTTGTTTTTACGGCTGATGACTTTTCGATACGTGCTGGGCATGCCGATGGTTCGTTGATGGAGAAGACGGTATGTTCGAACACCTAGTATTAACTTGTACGCATGCTCATGGATGTAGTTGTATATGGAGAAACTTTCCCTTTCACTCAAACTGCCAATTGTAAAACTTGTAGATGGCTCTTCTGGTGGAGGTTCTGTCACGACGATTCGCTCCTGGGGTTACTCGTACATTCCACCACTGCCGGCTTTCGAATACGTCGTCAACCAACTCAATTCAGGCATACCAAACCTGGGTGCGGTTTTGGGGCCGGCCATTGGCTTAGGAGCCGCACGTGTAGTTGCTTGTCACTTTTCCGTCATGGCTGGAGACATTGGATCACTATTCAATGCAGGACCAAACGTCGTCAAGAACGCTACATTCGAAGAAGATCTGTCAATGACAGACCTTGGAGGTCCCGCCGTCCACTGTACAAACGGCACGATCGACAATCTAGCACCGGATGAGGCAGGCTGTTTCGAACAGATCAGAACAGTCCTCAGCTACCTTCCAGACTGCGGTACAAAACTCCCCCCAACAATCGATTGCACCGACCCCATCGACCGCATATCAGAAACACTTCGCTCAATCATCCCGCGAGCCAAAAACCGAATGTACGACCCTCGCGCCATCCTTACTGAAGTTGTCGACCAAAACTCCTTCTTCGAAATTGGCACCCTCTGGGGCACAACCGCCATCGTCGGCCTCGCCCGCCTCTCCGGCAAACCCATCGGCATCGTCTCCCTAAACTGCGAAGTCAACGCCGGCGCCCTTGACGCACTCGGCTCCCAGAAAATAACTCGGATGCTAAAATTCCTCGACGTCTTCAACATCCCACTGATCCAATTCGTCGATATACCAGGCTACGCTATTGGCACCGTCGCAGAACGCAATGCCACTATGCGCCATGGTATCACGCTCGCCCGGACTTACTACAGCACCACAATGCCTATCTTCAACGTCATTGTGCGCCGCGTGTATGGTGTCGCTGGGGGCGTGATGCTGGATTGCCGGGACCCGCGCATGCGCGTTGCATGGCCGTCTGGTACGTGGGGTTCGTTACCGCTGGAAGGCGGTATTGAAGTTGGGCACTCGTTTGAGCTTAAGGAGGTTGAGCGAACCCAAGGCAAGGAGGCACGTGAGAAGCGGTACAAAGAATTAGAAGCGGAGTATAAGCGACTTACGAATCCGGTGCGCACGGCGAATGCGTTTGGGATCGAGGAGATTATCGATCCGGCGCATACGCGACGCGTGTGCTGTGAGTGGGTGGAGCATGTGTATGAGAGTTTGTTGCCTGGGAGGGTGTTGGAGAGGATAGCGGGGAAGTTGCAGCCTTCGTTTTCGTAGGGGTGCGGTGTGGTGGGTGCGCAGTTGTTTGTTGAGGCTGGATGAAGATGGTAGAAATACAATACACATCAGCCTTTTGCTGTGCATGACAAGATATCTAGACATTTCTAGCCCCTGATTCTACACGAAGAGTTTAGTGTTGTACATAGTTGTTCATACGAATAAATACAACCAACATCCTTAAAACAAAAGGTCTTTCTTCAATCCGAGACGTTGGTCATTAGATTCTTACAGCACACATACTTTCAATTATCCAACTCCCACTTCTAGCCAACACTCATCTTCTTTTCCACTAATCATGTCCTCTATTCTGCAAGATACAATTGCCACGCATGACTTCCAAACTACCCACACCTACCATCCTGGTAATTTTTTTTCCAAAACTACCCCTCACCCCCACAAGGCCCCACACCCTCCTAAGCTTCAAACCACCCAAGCACACATAAGTCTCTCTATTCTCAGTATCTTTTCTTCCCTTTTCGTGCACATTTTCAATTTTTGCTGTACTATATAAATAGTGTAATGATAAAACTAAGCATCGGTTTTGTAGTGTAGCGGTTATCACTCCGGATTCTGATTTCCTGACATCAGACGATTTCCGGCAACCCCGGTTCGATTCCGGGCAAGACCTCACCTTTCAAATCATTTCCTGATTTTATTAATTTTTTGCCTATTATAGATATCACCTTGTGCATCGAGTGAAGAACGAGTTACTTAGAGCTGCGGGGTAAAGGTTTTTGTTTTTAATTTGTAACGTATTTCATAAGCGAATTGCTCACGCCCCACCACCACGTTAACGTTACTATCATATTACACACTTTTATCACAGCTTTTTAAAAGTCACAGCAAGCCAATTTATTCTATAGAACTATCGCTATCTCTTGGCTCTTCTATCTATCGCTATCTCTTGCCTCTTCTATTTCTACTGTACAGGTACGCGCGTTGTGTCCAGTCTCCTTGCAACGCCCGCACCGCCCCTCTCCTCGCACCCTCTTCGACGCGCTCTTGCCGTCGCCACAAATGCTACCCGCCTGTTCAGCTAATACTTCCTGTACCTTGCCAATAGTAAGAGTCTCCTCTATTCGCACGTATCGCCGCTTTCGACTCCGGCTCTTTATTAACTCTTCAATTACGCTTGGCATGCGTACTTGTTCCTCTTGTAATAACGCCATATTATGTGCTATTTGCTGGGCACCTTTACTTAGCTGCCGTACCTGCTCATCTAAAGAACTTGCAGAAGAAATAGGTCGCTTTATTGTCATCTGTTGGATGAGCGTACTTTGAGCCTCAACCTCCTTCGCATTACGTGGTGTTTTCGCCTCCCAAGCGACGTTGTCTTGCTTTGGTGGGGTTGGCGTATGCAACCTCACATCAAGCTTTGAAATCACAACCTGTGGGTTATGTGGGATTAATCCAGTGCTCCGAAAGCCTGCTCGAATGTTCTTCTTTGAGATTGCCTTATTTTGAACAGCTTTAAAGGTGAGGAGAAAGGCTTCTTTGCTAATGTAGTGAGTACCGTTGCACGCCAAGGCTGAGGTCTCGTCGCCGTACGCGCGCTTTAATGGCGAGAAGCAGACAACATCTAGAGGCTGGAGCAAGTGCGACGAGTGTGCGGGAATACAAAGAAGGACAAGAAGGCAATCACTATTCAATTCTCGATATTAAATTGATTATTGTTAGTCTTACTCATTCAGACACTGTAAGAGGCTGAATGTATCCTCCATCCTACCCTGACCCAACAGCTGCATCCTCTAAGCTTTCCCACTACTTCCACAAATATCCATCCACCTCTCCGTCTCCCCCTGTATCACCTCCATCTGCATATCGATCAACTTTACCAGCAAGGTTGTCGATGCATTCTTCCGTAGGACCTCGTTACCGGCCTCAAGCAACAGTTTGTTTACGTTGAGCTTGATGGCGCCGGATCGTATGCATCGTTGCATGACCTCTGGGGGAAAATCGTTGGTACCGTGTAGGGCGATGCGTACGCGCTTGTTGACCTGATTGTTTATCGATTCGAGGCGATCGTAGTGCAATTGGCCTTCTTTGGGGCCTGCAGGGCCGTAATTGCCGTGTATGTTGCCGATCGAAGGGGCTAGGATGTCGATACCGACGTTAATAAAGTTATCGACGTCTTCGGGTGATGTGAAGAGAGCTGTTGAAATTTAGTGACTGATTGAGACTTTGAAATGCAAGTATTCTCACCCTGAAGATCTCCTGTATCAGCAATGCCATCCTCCCCGCCTTCAATTCTTCCACTCTCAGCTTCAACAGCAATTCCCTTGTCATGACACGCCTTGGTAAGTATCCTAGTCTTTTCCAGGTTCTCGGCCTCGTCGTAATGTGACATATCCACCATGACAGAGTCTACAGGCAGGGTTTCAATGATGTCCCGGATATGCTCGACATCTTGTGCGTGATCAATATGGAGGGAAAGTGGTACTGTGGCTGTTTTGATGGCATGTGCGGCAGCGTGAGCGAGCCAAGGTAGTTGCTTGAGTGTCGATGGGAAAAGTTGAATTATGAGAGGAGATCGTTTGGCTTCGGCTGCGCGCACCAGCGCAGTCAACTGTTCCAAGTTGTATCTGAAATTCCTTAGTTTTTCGCAAGGTGTCCGCACATGCTGTCTTACGCAATGGCGGCCATAACACCGTAGTTGCCTGCCTCGGCGGCATTAAGAATGGCCAGTGTACGGTTTTCTTTACTGACAGTCATGATGACCAAGTTGGATATGTCTGTACAAGAGCAGGGGAGCCAACAATAGTGCAGACAAGTTGGTTGGAAGAACGTATGGTGGTTTGGTGCTTGTGATTCACGATTCCGAGAGGGCTCGGAAATGAAACGATACATGATGACATGATGGCGGACCAAATATCAGGTCTGGAGCAGACGCGGAGATGCTGGGTCGTTGATTGGAGCGCGAGACGAGCAGCCTCAATACTCCTCATGCTGCATGTATGAAATGGCTGGGCAGAGTGGGAGGAAGAATTGGTACCCGCTGCAAGAGTGGAAACAGATGTGCCGCGGCTGTACCTCGACACGAGGTGCAAACGTGCAGACCACCGGGAAGGCCCACTCTCAGCAACCTGCACCCCGCTTTTACCCCGTCCTATTGAGCCTCACATGTCGGACCCCACGATGTACTTTGTGGAGAGCGGAAACGATTCCAGTACCCACCCCCCCCCCCGGTAATCCGCTCCGGTACACTCAAAACGTTCCGTAGTTCTTAGGCGTTGCTTATACTTGTTCCTGGCTTCGGTACCTGGCCAAGCTAACATAAGATTGTGCTAACGAAACGGTTCAATCCAAGACTGATTTTAGCTGCGCAGTGGGGCCTCTTCTGGTCGTACGAGCGGAATACTACGGCAAACGTGCCAAGCATGCATGTCGGCATATGTACACGGCTGTGGGGTGGAGTGGGACTTGAGTACTACAGTTTTAATCATGATTCAGCACTCCAGTAATTGGCAAGGTCCGCGAGTAATGTTTTTGGCGGGAATCTTGTAATGTCAAGAGTCTGCTCCAAAAGATGCATGATCGCCGTCTGCTTGACTGGGTCCTGTACGCATAGGCCCGCTAATCGTTGTAAGCATATTTTAAATGACGTATATAATGGTTCCATGCTTACCGGTGTAAATGGCCTGGATATTGGTCATGGCACTGGGCAGATCTTTTGATTGATGCGACGACGCAATACCGCATATCATCTCGACACTCTCATCCAAAGCTCGTTGTCGAACTCGAAACTCGTCGATACCTCCTATTGATGGCTGGTTAATGAAAACCAGAATCCGCCCAATGTGAAAGTTCTGAATGGCAGCCGCAAACGAAGGAGGGTGGATCCAGATCGGTGTGAATGATCCACCTGGCCTGAGTGGGGGCCCTCGATAGATAGGGTGGAATGAAGAAGGAAGCGCTTTATGCCAATCTTCAAGCGCTTGGAGGAGCTTTCCGGCTTGCTCAATGCGCGTATTTATATCATACTTTTTCTCAGTCGCAGCAAAGTCTATACACCTTCCGCAAATATACACGATACGCAGGGCTAACTCGTCGGGGTTCAGGTCCATCAAACGTTTAGTAGGTCTCCATATAGTCAGAACTCGTCGCCCTTCACGAAAAGCAACCCATGAATCTTGACGTAGCCACTGCCACCAAGCAGCCCTTCGCAGCGGATCTCTGCATTCTCCATTGTTGTTTTGGCTCCGCTGAATCCAAAATATGCCACGAAGATGCCTTTCCCATGCACCATTGCTGTATTGACCCTCGGAGTCCCACATCTCATATGTGCTGATGAGGATGGAGGTTGAGATGATTTCCCTCGATTTCGAGTATGACGGGTAGAAGAGGTTCTTGGAGAGATAATGCAGCGTTTCGTAATAATACTGTGTTGCGACTTGAATCAATGGGTTTCGTAAATTGGCGCTGGTGCTTTCAGATTTCAGTACAGCGTCTTGGAGGCTGAGTTGGTGAAGTTGCGGCTTGCTCAAGAGTGCCATATGACGCGCGGCTACAGCAAGCAGGGACTTTAGCAAACCCACGTTGTGAACGGCTAGAGCAGGTACAACGGTGGTAAATTGCTTGGAAGGGTCACTTAGATCCAAAATGGGACCAATGACGCTGACATAGTGCCTGAAGAGAACGAGCTCATCATCTGTGATGGGTATGACGTCGGTTGAGTTCCATTGCTCTTGCATCTGAGAGTCGGGTTCGGAAGTTTGCTTCTGTTGGCCTAGCTGAGGATCTACATTTGGCGTTCCTGCTTCGGGGCTCTGAGCCCGCGAGAACGCAGTCCTCTCCAGGTCCAGATTCAAATTATACTTGTCAATATTGTTCATGGCATCTTCGGCAAGCAAGTCGTAATAAGCTAGTGGCGCCGAATTGGGCGACGGCAGAGAATTGATGACAGTTGAAGGAGACTCAAACAAGAGTTCAGGCGAGGCTTGCCAAACCTGGGGATCGATTTCCCGAGGGAGAGGTCTTCGAGCAGAGGCTGCTGAGCCCGGTGAGAAGGCTGTGGAGGCAGGTGAAAAGGCAGCGGACGAAGAGGCATCTTCATGTGCAGGCGACGTAGATTGTACAGAGCCTGAGACAGTACTTGCTGTGTCTGCCAACACATCCTTTGAGGATGAGTAGACGCATTCTCGGTCTGACTTGGTGCATGTTGCACACCGGGGCCTGAGTTCGTCACATTTGACCCTTCTCCGTCTACACGTAAGACTAGGCGGATTAGCTGGAGTTTTGATGCGGCAGGTTTGATCGTCCAGCGGGTCTTGGTGACGCGTTGAAGCGATGCCATGGTGAGCTTACCAACCGGTTGTTGTGCGTAGACCCTGTTGAGGGCGGAAAAACGTCGGGTCAGTGGAAGTGGCACAAAGGGTGGGTGGGCATGGACTTACTCGCGCTCTTGAAGGGCGGGGTTTTCGAGGCTTAGGAGGGCCTATAGAGGATGCTGGCATCACGAACAATGTCGTGCATGCTGGTAAGACTTCGCGTCGAGGTCCTTGGGTCTTCGCTTAGGACTCGGACCTGATCGCGTGGGGAACAAGAGTTGGAAACAACGCCAGCAGCTAAGCCAGGATCGAATAGGCTTCTGACGGATAGTGCTGGAAAGGATTATTTCTCACAGAGAACGGTAGCAGCGGTACTGTGGGGATCTGAAGGGGCGGCAATGGTGCAGAATGCATGCGACTTGGGAGGCGACAGACCCCGCGCCAGTCCTGAGCACTATCCCCGTCCGGCTCAAGTAGGGATGCCTAATATATTGGGCGCATTACCTGAACGCTGCAATCACTCCGGTTCAGACAGTATCCAAGACATGCAAATAATATTCTCAGGGAACCAAAGAAACAATAGTCCTGGGGGTAAGCCCAAGGCACCCCAGGAGCGACATGGATACCCGCGGGAGGCTGACTCATTTGTGTCTGTCGCCTGCCGTCTGTCGCGGGAGCTCCTTCCGTGCGATGGATGATGCACTCACTCCAACTCCGACCCTCGCTTCTTCACCAACCCCGATATTACCGGTGCACACACACACACACACCAACATACATGTTCTCTTTTTAAAACGCAATGGAAATTCATTCATTGTCACGGCCGACAGGCTGGCCATCTATCACGCAAACTCCGCCCAATGCAGTATTATCATGAAACAAACGAAACACGTATAAATGAACAGCCACGACTACCTCTATTACCATGCGCCGACAATGCCTGCCACAGGAATGTCAATGCCGGTCGTATAACTGGCTCCGTCGGAGAGCAGATATACGTAGGCTCCACCAAGTTCGCGAGGATCAGCCAGTCTCGGCATGCCGCCATAATATTGCATCTTCAGATTCCAGTCAGGCGCCTTCTCAACATAGTACGTCATCTGCGTTCGCACGAAACCGGGCGAAATGGAATTGACGCGAATCCCATGCTTCGCCCACTCCATGGCTAGCGTGTGCGCCATGTTGCGAACAGCGCCCTTGGTCCCTCCATATGGCGCCGATGGTGCTGCCCTGTTCGGCCGGTAAGAAGTCATGGATGCAGTAAAGACAATCGACCCTTTTATTCCCAGCTCAATGAACTTCTTCGCTGCTGCCGTCGCGCAAAAGTAAGCGCCGAACACGTTGAGGTTGAACAGCTGCTCTAGCTGAGGGCGGTCAAAGTTGAGCGCTGGCTGATGCTTGGTCATTCCCGCGTTGGCAATCATGCCATCTATGCGGCCCGACTCAGCTACAATCTGGTCAACCGCCTTGTTGACGCTTTCCTCAGACGTGACATCGCAGTGCAGGTAGTGCACACGCTTGGAGTTTGCCTTTTGAAGCGCCTGGAAGTCTTCGCCCGGTTCAAAGAGGTCGAGTGAGTATATCTCTGCCGCGTCGTTTGCAAGGCATACCGTTGCAAGTCCCAGACCAATGCCTGTAAGTGCCCATTAGTGTCGTTCCCGAGCGTTGGAGAGGGGTCGACCAACCTCTGTTTGCGCCAGTGATGGCGATCACTTTGCCCCTGAGGGTAATTTTCCAGTCAAAATCCTCCTTTGGCTCAGTGGTCAGGTAGACGGGGTTCGGCACGCTCTGCTCAACTTGGGTGCCATTGACGTGACTACTGAGAGGCGCCGTCTGGTCTGCCTGCGGCATGATTGCAGAAGGAGACATGAGTGGAATGCAATTAAAACAAGTTGATTGAGGAAGTCTAATGATATATGGCAGGTAGAGCGAGGGAGCTGAGATACTTAAACATGCGGGGAACCAGTGAATTAGGCGTTCAACCATCCACCGGTTTAAGTACACCATATTTCCTTAACCCCACACCATCTCGTGGTAAGATAATCTTTTACTTCGCTACCGAGAATCCTTGGAAGGCAAGAGCGACGCGTATTGTCACCGTACCGGAAATCTACCCGACAGTGAACCAACGCCAGAACGAGTTCGTGGCGAATGCATGTACACCTAGCCGACCACCGCTGATTTGGTCCTCGCTGACGAGTTCTCGCTTATTGGCACACTCTCGCATCGAGCCGTACTTTTGTGTATGCAGTTCTGTGGATAGCTGCAGCCAATTCTTGCCACCACTGCATCAGCCCAGCTGAACCGCATTGGGTAATCTCGGCTAATGTTCTAAGGCCTGGGGTAGGGGAAGAAGGGCCGATCCAGTCTGGGGGACGATACGACCCAAGCTCTTCTGGGCAGTCACCACCAAATCTTGAAAAGACAACAGAACGACTTTGCTGAGAAGATCTATAAAGCTTCAGGCTGTCACACAATATAGTATCTTTGCGACTATCTCTAGGAATTCGCAAACGGTACCCTGTTACCCCCTACAAAGCGTACTGCATGCTTAGGTTTTTCGTGTAGACCGTTGCTTTTTTACGCCAAGACACCATGTCGTCAACAGGCCATTCGTTCGAAGCCGGCGACATCAAAGATATGGATACAACAAAACAGATTGAGGTGTCTGAAGACTTCACTTGGACACCTGAGGAAGAGAAGCATTTGGTAAAGAAAATTGATTCTTTCCTGCTTCCAACCATGTGGTTGATGTATCTGTTGTCTTACATGGACCGCACAAAGTAAGCTATTTCTGAAGAATTGAAGTTGCAAAGATTGATCAAGTACCAGTATTGGCAACGCAAAGATTGCTGGCATGGCCGATGATCTAGGTCTTACTTCTAACCAGTACTCAATTGCTCTAGTTGTCTTCTTTGTTACATACGTCGCCTTTGAACCGCCTTCGAATATGCTCTTGGTCCGGCTGAAGCCTTCCGTATATCTTCCTGTCATCATGGCCATCTGGGGTGCTTTGACTTGTGTTATGGGTGCAATCCACAACTTTGAGCATCTTGTTGTGCTTCGTATTTTTGTTGGTATCTTCGAATCTGGCTTCGCCCCCGGTATCATCCTCATCATCTCATCCTGGTACAAGAAGGACGAGCAGTCCAAACGCTTTGGTGTGTACATGTCGGCAGCAATTCTCAGCGGCGCCTTTGGAGGTCTCCTTGCTGGCGCTATCACTGGAGGTATGGAGGGAACTGGTGGTCTACGTGGGTAAGTGGATTTTCAATGCAGATCTCAGGATTTCAACCCTTTAAACATGCTAATCCATCTCCATGTAGCTGGCGTTGGTTATTCATTATTGAAGGGGCTGCAACTATTGTCTGGGCCGGAATTGCCTCTTTCCTCCTTTTGGACTTTCCAGCGAATACCAAGAGGTTGACTGATCGTGAGCGACTCATTGCTACTGCACGCCTCCGAGGAAGTGGTATCCAGACATACGTGAGTGGTGATGTAAGGATTGGGAAGCTCAAGTCTTTCCGCCTCGCAATCATGAACTGGAGGACTATCGGATTTGTCCTCGGTTATATGGTGAGTAATCCTTCGTATCTACCAAAATCATGTGACTAATACCTTCAAGGTCATTGTCGGCTCTTCCACCCTTTCTTACTTCTACCCCACGCTGGTTAATGGCCTCGGCTACGAAGATACCGTCACCGCACAGTACATGACTGTTCCCATCTACGCCGTCGCATTCGTCTGCACCGCAGTAACAACATACTTTGCCGACTCTATTTCTATGCACCGTGGTCTTGTAATTGCATGTTGGCTCACATTTTCGCTCATAACCTCCATCCTGGTCTGTGTGATCTACGACTTCACGGCACGCTACGCCCTCCTCGTCCTCATGGCTGCCGGTCTGTGGTCATCCAACGCAGTTTCCTTATCGTACGCCAGCGCGACATTTGGATCCATGGAGCCTGAAGTCAGGGCTATCGCTATTGCGCTTGTCAATGCGCTTGGAAACCTGGCGCAAATCTACGGCGCATACCTTTTCCCAGCTGATGACAAACCAAAATATCTTATGGGCTTTGGCGTTATCTCGGGAATGCTGGGTTTTGGTGTTGTTGTGTATATCTTCCTGCATGTAACTCTGAGGCGCAAGGATGGTTTGAACAGTTTCTTCTAAAGGACAGGATGAATTTTCGTTTTTGTAATAGGATAGACCACCGCTACAGGTAGTGACTGAATGTAGAAATGAGTAAAGAATATATTGCGTAGATTATATCATGAAATGAGACGCGTGAGAATCAACAACATATATGTAGTCTTTGTACATATACCCCGTTCCAAAGCTAGAGTAGAAGGCTCTCGAGCAGACTTTCCAAACTAGCCAAACAAAAACCAGTATACCATCTTCTTCATTCTCCCCTCCCAAACCCATCAACCCTCCTTGCCTTCTCACCTCACCCAGAAAACCCACGCCACCCAAACTGCCTAAACCTACTCCCTCTCTCAACCCTCCCTGTCCCCCCACCTGCACACTCTCATACGAATATCCCACCACCCCAAACGCCCCCGGTCTCCCTCTACCTCCTTGCTCTCCAGCACCCCAAGCATTAGAAGCCGTAACATCAGACCGTCCTCTATCCCCCCTCGTCCTTCCCCCGCTGCAGATCCTCTTGTACCGGCAACTGCATTGCCGATAGTAACCTCGTTACGATTCTGATTCGTAACTGTGAGTTGACGTTGCGCCGATGCTGCGGTACGGGTTCCCTGACTGAACGGAGGGCGATGACTAAGTGCTCTGGAAGCATCCGTGCCACCGCGACCCCTGGACTGCGATACACGTGTCCCGGCAGGGAGTGTGGGGTTAGTGGTTTGCACGGAGGTGCCATCTCTATTTGATAGCACTGTTCATGTACGATTGGAGCTTTGTTGAGCAGAATTACCCTGCCTATTCGATGTTGTTCTGCCACTAGCGGAAGCACCGCGGGTCGCCGCACTAGCGTTGCCTACTATAGCGTTGAACTGCGGGAGTGTCGTGCGGTCGTAGGTGCTTCCGTGCTGTGTTTTTGGGTTCCTGTGCGAATTGCGGGGCCAGGGTATGTTGCGTGTGGAGGGTTGTATAACGCTTGGGGTGGGGGAGAGGTAGCAGTCTGGCGAGTTTGGGTAGCCGTTTGTTCGAATTTGTGTTAGAAGGGGGGGTTAGTTTTTGAGGAGGGGAAGATATACGGAGGTAGAGGGGTGGAGGGATGGGTAATTTGAGGAATTCGAGGATATCCATGATATTTTGGTGGAGATGTACGTTTGTTAAGTGTTTAATGTTTTAGTGTTCAGTATGCGTGCGTGTATGTGTGCGCGAGGAGAGTTGCTCGATAGATTTATCGAAGATAATAGGAGTTGCGAGATCTTTTTAAAGAAAATTGGCGACTTGAATGGATTTTGTAAACGGTATAATACTTCACTGCTGCTGCGGCCATGACAGTCACGGTCGAAATGGAATTGTCAATGGTGAACATTATGCAGATATACACGTTGACCGACGTAATCGAGAGAATCTTTTTAATCATTAACAAGAAATATTGTGGTGTAGTATCACGTGATTAGACTGTGGGGTATATATAGTAGTTCTTTTCAGAGTAGAAAAGACACCTTCTTCAATCCATTCTTTGGCAGCGATTAGATTTCAGCTTTTTCTACTAGCTCGATTGCGGGTCGCCCCTTGATCTTTTGAGCTCGATCTTGTATCGTACCACAATATATAGTAAGATAGTATTTCAAAGCAAACGCGATCTTAAGCAGTCTTTTTATAGTGATGTAGTAACTAAAAGTATACGGTTTGTTTAAAAACGCAATGTGTTGGGACATATATTGGAGTCGAGCTGGCGACACCAGTCTTACCTCGGTAATACTACGGGCATAAAAATGTCAGCAAGGGTATACGCGCCTTGGCGGGGGAACACGTGTCAGCAGTCGCAGCCTTGCCTGCTACTGCTGAGTATATAGCTACGTCGATAGCCCAGTAGCTAGTCGAATCAGTCAAGTCTTCATTTAGTGTTTTATGCAACTGCAGTTGTTTGACTCAATTAAGGCCTTTGCCGTGCCAACACAATGTATGGATAGTAGTAGCAGCGATATTACAGGGACGCGCCATCTCAGCGACTCTTATCACATATCAGATACTAAAAATACATGTGATTTCTCGTCAACAGCATTATGGCATTTCCCCCTTTGTTTTCCCAGTCCAATTTATCAACAGAAGTTCAATCGTTCAGTGAATTCTCATAATGAAAAGAAATGCAACCAAGACATTCATAGAAGTAGCCAAAAGTTTTGCTGGTATATAACCCCATCTTCCCAACTTTTTCAGTCCCGCATTCCCACTCTAATAGTCATCATCCTCATACCTCCGCTCCTCCCTTCCCTCATCATACGCATCCTCCATATTGTCCCCAAATCTCTCCACACCACCAGCCATATTATCCCACTTATTCTCGATATCCTCTGGAATATCCTCAACCTCCTGGACCTTCTCCCCCGTCCACCTGGCTGCGTTTTCAGGGAAGTCCTCTACATTCTGGACGCCATTGTCCCATTTCTGTTCGACGTCGTCGCCGAAATCCTCGACGCGGCCGACTTGTTCGCCGGTCCAGTGCGCGGCGTTTTCGGGAGCGTTCTCAACACCGTTGGCGATTTCGTCTTTGGTTTCGTCCCATTGTTCGCCTGTTTGGAGGAAATCGTGTTAGCGGGAATTGTTTATTTGGGCAAAGTGCGGGGATGGGAGGGGGAGAGTGGAGTTCTTACCAATTTTATCGCCCTCGTGCATTAGTAGGGCTCCACCTGCAAGTCCAGCGACACCCGCTGCGGCGTACTTCCAGCCGTTGCCTCCGCTCTTCTTCTCCTCTGGCTCGGAGCCCCGTGTAGGGTCGTATGCGCTCTGGTTGGATGCACCCTGATTACTGTAGCCGCCCTGACCATAGCCATACCCGCCTTGTGGTGGTGGGGCACCGTAGCTGCCTTGCTGTTGTGCGAAACCGGGGCCAGGGTAGTTGTATGTGCGTTCACCGTTTTGCTGGTTCACAAAGACCCAGCGGCTCTCCCGTCCATCCCACTCTGCGTACCATGGAGGGGAAACTGGTGGTGGTCCGGAAGACTGCTGTGGTGGCGGGTAGCCCTGTTGCTGTGGCGGGTAACCCTGTTGTGGGGGACAACCCTGTTGTTGTGGTGGATAGCCCTGTTGTTGTTGCTGATAGCCATACTGGTTCTGTGGGGGATATCCGGAATATCCGGATTGTTGCTGTTGCTGCTCGCCGCCGCTCTTGGAGCCCTTGAATTCTGACATCAATTCACTAAGGAAACCCATTGTCTGAATGTAAGGGGGGGTGGATGTATGTGTGGTAAAAGGAGGGAGGTGCAAATGCAAGTGTGGGTTGGTTGGAGTGGATTGAAAGAATGAGAAACGTCAAGTGTCTGTGGACAAGGTATTAGTACTTGAAGGAAACGCGGCATTTAATCCATTCCAACCCGATCTCGGATGCGAGGGCACCTGCAGCTTAGTCTGTCCAAGACCCCCTCAAAAGATCCATAGGCCCAATGTACAAGCCTCAGCTTGAAACGTGGCGTAATCTCGGTGAGGCGGTGCCGCTACGCCCGGAGTTTGGACCAAGCAGCCACACTGTGCTAGTGGTCCGAAACAAACTCTGTGATGCCAAGTCAAATCCAAAGGCAGAAGTCATAAACACTGGTAAGTATCAAACATCAAAGATCCAATGTTTTCTAGAATGAGTTGTTGACAACATGGCATCTCTGAGTTGGTATAGTAGGATGTACTGAACCAAGCTTCTGTAAGCTTTCCTTGGCGCAGCGGATGCTCCCTTTTTCCGCATATTGTGATCCTCGGCCCCACCATGGCAAGACTTTTGAGGCGCAGCTCAGGGGCTATTGGCTCATGCTATATCTTTGTGCTGCGCCACGCACTGGATGAGATTAATACCGCGATGCGCAGACCGACGGATACAACGGAAACGTGGTCGGTAACAAGAAAGGTGTCATTGCTTTTTTAAACACAATCGGTCTAAATGCGCTCAGAGGCCACCTACCTTCGGTCTTCGGCTCACGCGGCTCATCTACCAAGAAAAGGGGGGACTATGAGAGCTGTTCTCTTGATTATTAAATTTTAAGGATGCAGACTTCCTTGCACATGGCAAAAAAAACTTGTCCGGCAGACGACAATAATTTACCCTGTACCACAAGCACATTTCCCCAGATCACGAATAGGTAGGAACGGCAGAACGGAGCGGGGCTTCGGCAGGTGATCTGTCGGCTATAAGCTCAGCAAGATCGCCAGACCTAGCTGTAGGCAGTAGGCAATCGAACATTGACCACGCGATGGCTTCGAGAAAGTCAAACGTTCCACTTCTATCATTCTTGCACCATTGACAAAGATGCTATCAATGAGAATACTTTACATCCTACATAGATCATGTACCTGGTGCGAGAATGGCCCTGACCAATTGATAAAGAAAATTTTGCATGAGCTCCTCTGGGTATCTCAATCGAAAACAACCTTCTTCCCCGCCAGCTTCGACCCACTAAGATCGATCTTGAGCTTCTTGCTCTCCTTGGCCATCTTGGCTGCTTGCCATGAAGGATGCAGCTCGCCCTTGTCATCCCTTTTCGCGCCAGCACCAATCTTCCTATCCTTTTTGTCGCTTCTCTCGCCCAAAGGCTCTGCATTACCTCCGCTCTGCTGCGGCCCACGACCCAGTGGCTTGCCTCGTCTTTGACGCTTGTCAGTGCCCCTGACTGCGCCGCGTTTAGGATCAAAGGTAGCACTGCGCTGTGCCTTTCCGAGATGTTTCGCTTTTTGTCCGTATTTGAGTTCTGCAATTTTTTGACGGGCACGTTGACCCCGGCGATTCTTTCGTGGGGCGATGTCAACATCAAGGTCTGAGGCTTCTGATTCGGAGCCGGAGAAGTAGGCGGCATGGCTGAGGGCGGGGATGAATGCAGAGGTTGTCGGTTTCTCTTCCATGACTTTGATCTTGATCTTTTTGGTAGGTATGGCGGCTAATTCAGAGTTAGAGGCGGACCCAGAGTCTGAATCCTCAGAATCCTTATTCGATAGCAATTCGCCGCCCGCATTATCGACCTCCTCAACCTCACCCAAGTCTTCACTTTCGCTCTCACTGTCAGCGTCGAGATCAGCATCAGGATCGTGTTCGCTATCGCTTTCCACGATACTTGGAGGCCGCTCGTCGTCCGTCACAAAAGCTTCACTCTCGTCTTCACCCGACGAAGGCTCTGCTATCCATGCGCTGAATGCCATATATGGATCATCTTCCTCGTCGCTCACGTCCTTCATATCCACATCCTCCTTTTTCGCGGTTTCCTTGTCTTTGGGCGTCTTCTTCTTTTGCACCTTCTTTCCACCAGCTTCTTCTTTCTCATCTTTCTTGCCCTTGGCGACTCCAAGTATGCCTTTCAAATCCTCCACCACACTGTCCACCACATTCTTCACCTGCTTGACCTTGAAAAGCCGTGCCGTGACATTAAGCGTATTCGCATCCTTATTTCCTTCTCGTATCCCCGCGATGTATTCCTGCAACGGCTCGGCATCCTTCAAGCTCTTGACCCTTGCCAGCGTCTTGCGCAAATGTTGATCGCCCACTTGTTCCAAATTGAGTACTTTTAGAGTTTTATACTCGGAGTTCAGGCGATGAATGGTCTTGGTCTCGTTCTTCTTTACCGCGTATTTCTTTCTGCGACTGTGCTTCTGGCGCTCGAGCAAGGAGGCATGGCGCAGTGCTTGAAGCAGGGGCTTTTGCGCATCAGCGAGACGCTTCTCACAAATTTTGGTGCATTTGACAGGTGTTGGTCTGGAAACCGACTCGATCGCGCGAGTGGGTGAAGAGCGCTTTCGTTTAGGCATGCTGAGTGATGGTAATTTGTTTGGTCGGGAGGTGTCGCGCCGAAATTTTAGAAATGCGCTAATTTGTTATCGATAAGGAGCTTGGCCTGACCTGACCGCGCTTTTGCTGGATTTAATTGTCGCAACATCAGGACCAAAACCGTTACCAACAATGACTTTAAGTGTTGAATGTGTATGACTACAGTGGCTTTTGCCCCCCCCCCCAAAAAAAAATGAGGATGATAGCTAGTAAATATAAGCGATAGATTAATCATTCCTTCCCTGCAGTCTAGCACCCAAGCACGCGACACTACGTAGAACAATCTAACTTGACACAACGAGTGTTACTTCAACCAAATATGCACCCTAACAACCATCCTGACACTCTCCAGCCGCCCAACACCCATACTGCCTATCGAACTTGAATTCATCATGAGGATCTTGATTGACCTTACCCCAGCAGCAGGTATGATAAAAATTACGTCGAGTATTGCAATCCTAGAACGAGATTAGCCAATCAATTATTATCTCCCATTCGAGTAAACAATCAAAACACACGTCAACACATTGACCAGGAATACATTTCGGCTTGTATGGTTGCGGCGGCAGGTGTACTCTGGGATGACCGGGATACGTTATATGTCCCTGTGGACTGCATAGTCCGACGCCCACCATAATGGTAGCAAGGATGGCGATGGAAACCGAGTAGTGCATGTTGATGATAGGCTTGGCTGTGTTGATGGCTGTTCGCAGTGTACTGGGTCGATAGTATCTCGCAAGGATTATTGTTGGATGGTAGAGAGAGAAGTGAGGGAGCCTTTAGTGATTAGAACTAACGTGCTTATATATCTTGCAAGAAAGGAAAAAGGGGGAAGAGGAACGAGTAGCCAGTCAGAAAGGATGAGGAGCTGGTCAGCATTTTTCTGACAGGTATCAAATCATATCTCGTTGTTGTATAAGCGCTAATTGGAATTATCGTTCGAGGGGTCTGACATTTTATTTCCGATACGCCAGAAGACGCCAAAGCAGCGAGCTTACTACTCTCTACAAAACTTTAAAAGCGTAAGAGATGTATAGTATGTGTGTTAAGTTCCAATCTAGCGGTTGAGCTATATAACGTAACCGGACAATTTATGGCCAAGCCAACTTCATCAACCTCGATAATGTATGGAAAGGAGAGAAAACCACAGCGCCATCCATTCAGTCCTCAAATCTCACAATGATGTAACGAAATGGTTTAGAATGGTGATATTCATTCGTATCTATGCACTAGACAAAGACCCCAAATCTCCAAGGGATTTTGACTGTCCTAGAAAAGAAGGTATCAAAAGAAAATCAAAAAAACACTAATTGTTCATACCACTTCCTCAAGGTATTCTTTAAATGTACAAGAATGAAAGCAAAACGTAGCCATAGTATTCGCTATATTACGAATGCTTTAAAACTGTGCTCAAAGAAACACTCAGCATATTTTCCTATACAAACATTCCAAGACCTATATTCATTCAACCATTTACAATTCGATCTGTCCGAACCTAAATCAGGCACTGAGGGAGTGATCGCGTGACTCTGGTTCCCCACGGATACTTGTGCACGGACCCAGGAGTACATCAACCCTTTTTCCTTTGAACGTAGAAGAGAGATAGCAATGAACCATAGTTACTTGCCACCCCCACTTACCCGCACGCTGTGTACACCGTGCAACTAGCTGTATTGACTTAGACATCTTGCTAACACCAAGCGCTGGCTAGCCAATAGAGTCCGTTCAACAGTTAGCCATGGCCAATAAAACAGGAGAAGTATACCTCTGGAATCAGAAGTGAAAGAGGAAAAGCTTACGGTGCTGGCCCTCACACCACCGGCGAAAGAAATAATGTGCTAAGCGAGCGTGGCATAGCTGCGAAACAGTATTCAAGTCGTCAAATTGTGTCGATTTTGTTGGAGGGCAAAGGTCAAGGGAAGGTGGGGGGAGAAGGAGGCGTGACATGAGACCAAGGAACGATGGAATAACAAGTGTGCATGGTGAGATGTTGAATAGTTGCAATGATTGGAAATGAACTTACTTAATGCTAAAATAACGAATGTTCGTGGAGAAGAAAAAATGAGAGTGAGGTTTAGAATGAGATATAGGGTTGAAGAATGAGGTTGAAGAATAAAAGACAAGAGCAAGCCAAGGATGCGGGATTATATACCTGCAGTGACTGCCCTTGGGAAGCGCTTAGCATTACGTCTTGCTTGCGTTGGTGACTGGTTTTTAAGGTAGGAGTAATTGCTTTGGTAGGCAAGCGAACAATAACTTACAGAATGTGCGTTACGTACCGTAAACAGGTGCTTTCGGGTCTCTCAGGGTGGTAGAGGAAGAACTCTCAAGCACGGTAGAATATATCTTCACCTATATCGAAGCATCTTTGTAGATATTGGGCATAAACATTATTTATTTTCCTACCACGCCACTGACCAAGATTCTCATGGAGTAAAATAGATGCACCGTAACCTGTATACGCGCTTAGAATCAAAACCACGTTGCTACCCTCTTCCCCGTTCCTTTCCATCCCTTCTCCGCCGGCTCCATATCATCCTTTGTATACACATCCGTCTCCAGATCCATCTCGCTTGCTCTCCTAAACTTTGTCTTCTTCAGAAGCTTCCATCCCACAATCATGACAAAGAAGACCGGCAGCTCAAGATAGAAGCTAACAAAGTCTACAGAGGCAAAGCTGGGACTGAAAGCAGTCCAGCCTTGGACCAAGACGATAAAGATGTTGAGAACGATGCAGATAATGGGGCCCCACGGATACATCCAGTTGCGGAAGGGGAGAAGATGTTCTTTGCCCTGGGCTTTGAGACCGGCGCGGAAGCGGAGAGACGATATGCCAATGCATATCCAGCTCAGTTGGTTCGAAACTCCGACAATATTTTGCAACCATGTCCATACTTGGCCGGATCCAGCAAATGAGAGGGAAAAGAGTACAATCGATACGATGCTCGTCGTCATGACCGATACCCATGGGACTTGGTAGCGCGTCAACTTGGTGAAAACTTTTGGAGCATGTCCGTTGGAGCCGAGGGTGTAAAGCAGTCTCGATCCAGCGTAGAGGGCGTGGTTTCCGGCAGAAATAACGCTAGTAAGGATGACAGCGTTGACAAATGAACCTGCGGCCTTTGATCCTGCCATCTGGAACGCAATTGTGAATGGCGATGTGCGACTGGACTTTGTGCTGAGTCCAGGGTAGTTGTAAGGGATGTTGAAGCCAATCATGGTAGCTGTGAGGATGTAGAAGAGCAGAATGCGCCAAAACACATTCTTCACTACTTTTGGAAGGGTGCGAGCCGGATCGCGCGTCTCTCCCGCGGTGATGGCAACCGACTCGGTTCCTCCGTATGCGAACGAGGCTGTAACAAAGACGGACGCGAAGCCACCAATCCCTCCCACGAATGGCGCGTCGCCAATAGTCCAGTATTTTCCTCCAATATAGCCATAGCCATCGTTCCCACCGGCATTCACTGCAATGCTCAAGATGATGAAAATGATAATGGTTATAACCTTGAGCAAACTCAGCCAGTACTCCAGTTCGCCATATGCTTTGACATTGATGATGTTGGCTAGGACAATAAGCACCCATACGGCGATTCCCAACACATACCAGGGAACACTATCGCTCCAATACCGGATCAACAACTGGAGCGCAACCAAATCTGCTGCCGTGCTGACAGCGTCGTTGAACCAATAATTCCAGGTCAGCGCGAAGCCAAACGCATCGTCCACATAGCGCCCAGCAAATGTGCAAAAGGACCCTGCTACAGGAACGAAAGCTGCCATCTCCCCCAAAGACAGCATAGTGCAGAAGACGATGAAACCAACAATGGAATAGCAGATAAGTAGAGAAGCGGGTCCTCCAGTCGCAAGGGCCTTGCCGGTACCGAGGAAGAGTCCGGTTCCTATAGTTCCTCCAATTGCGATCATCTGAACTTGACGTGCCGAAAGGGATCGTCGCAGGCGGTCCTCGTTGATGAAGTGTGAAGGCGTTTCCGTCAGCGTGTCCGGTGACGTCGCGACATTGCGAGGAGCTTTCTCGGGGTCCACGGCCGCCATTGTGTTTTGATACAGCAGTATCAGGTTGTGATATGATACGAATAAAGGGAAATGAGCGAAGCTCAGAGACAAGACTCAAGGAAGCTTTTCATGGCAAAAGCTTGGGATGCCTTGGGGGTCCAACACAAGGCGCGCTTGGGTGCATAGTTTGCGCCACGAGTCAGCGATCCTTTCTGCGTTTATAATAGCAGCTAAGCTGTGGATAACAGAGCACGCCATTTCTCTCGCCTTAGATTGGGTGGGAAAGAGGGGAGTTGTGGAAAAAAGTTGGGTTACATTTGCCTCTGGGTGTCCACTGCATAGGATTTCTGCAACGCTAGACGAATCAGGCCAGTAGTCCCGTAAGCAGAAGAATGCAAACTTTATCCGTGCCAAGGCTTAGCTTATTAAGCTAAGTCAGCTACGCTGACACTCACCGCAGGTGAGTGCCGACGCTTTCAACGATATTACCGTCCCAACGATATTTTTTGCAACTCTATCACTCAAATTCATTCTTATATCCACCATAAAAGCCCAATCACAAATCTCAATTAATAATCGTATTGAAGAGATATTAGAGTCTAACAAAGATGTCACAAAGCCCAATTTTAAGCGGCTTGCGCGTGAATACGATGTTCCATACCAGCGATCACTCGCCCGATCAAAAGGCCGCCTAACACGCTCTGAGCGTCCCTCTACCACGTACAAGCTTAATAAGGCGCAAGACTAACGTGCCCCACCAGTCACCGGCCGACACCAGTCACCGGCCACCCCACCCAACCTGACCCGACGCTCTACACAACCACCACAATGCCGCGACAGCAACGCTCTGTAAAGACTGCTCATGAAGGCAGACTTAATCTTGCGATAGATTCAATTCAGAAAAACGTTATTTCTACACCTACTCGTGCTGCTACGTTATATACTATCCCTCATACAACGCTTCGACGCCGTCTCCAAGGTAGTCTACCTAAGGCAGCTGCGAACGCCCAGAAGCGGAAGCTATTACCTACTGAGGAGCAATCTCTTGTGCAATGGATCCTAGACCTTGATCGACGCGGTTTTCCGCCACATATTATTGACGTACGACGAATGGCAGACGCTCTACTCGCTGCGCGTGGTCAAGATCCACCTCCACAACCTGTTGGCAAGAACTGGGTGTCGCGCTTTATTCAAGGTCAGCCAGAGCTTCAGACAAAGTGGACTAGAAGCTTTAGCAGTCAGCGCGCTCACTGCGAGGATCCTGCCGTGATTACAGCCTGGTTCAAGCTAGTAGAGGAGACGCGCCAGACGTACGGCGTCCTTGACCAGGATATCTATAACTTTGACGAGACTGGGTTCGCAATGGGCGTCGCTGGGACGTCAAAAGTAGTTACTAGCGCTGATAGAGTCGGCAGAGCAGTCGTCGTCCAGCCAGGGAATCGCGAGTGGGTGACAGCGATCGAGTGTATCTGCGCCTCAGGCTGGTGTCTACCACCGTTCGTGATCCTCTCTGGTAAGGTCCACCAAAGTAGCTGGTACCGCGACCTCCCACAAGACTGGACTATCGGCGTCTCAGATAACGGCTGGACGACTGATGAGCTTGGCGTAGAGTGGGCGAAGCACTTCAACCAGCATACAGCGGCTCGTACAGCTGGAGTCTATCAGCTTCTTATTCTTGACGGCCATAGTAGCCACGCAACGCCAGAGTTCGACCAGTACTGTACAGAGAACAAGATTATCACTATCTGTATGCCGCCCCACACCTCTCATCTCCTCCAGCCACTAGACGTGAGCTGCTACTCTCCTCTTAAGCGCGCGTACGGACGCGAGGTTGAGGAGCTCGCCCGCCATGGGGTCTACCACGTTGACAAGATAGACTTCCTTGCAGCCTACACACGGATCCGACCAATAGTTTTTACGCAGCAGAACATCCAGGCAGGCTTTCGGGCGACAGGACTTGTCCCTCCTTATCCAGATCGCGTTCTATCGTCGCTCACAGTAGCCAGAACACCGTCTCCACCACAGACAACTACAGATAATGCCACAGCGCAGGCAGCAACGCAGACAGAGACACCACATACAGTAGCAGAGCTTCAGCAGCAGGTGCGCTATCTCCAAGAGCGACTGCGCCACCAGCCAGAGAGCCCAACGAGCATCGCGATACGCCAGCTCGCGAAAAGCGCTCAGCTTGCAATGCAATCGGCAACAATACTTGCAGAGGAGAATAAGAAGCTACGTGAAGAAAATCGGCGTCAGGGACAAAAACAGGATCAACAGCGTCAATATATCGCTTCTGGTGGGGTACTCCAGGTACAGCAGGCTCAGCAGCTTATTGCAGAGGCAGAAAAGGTGGTGATGGAGGCTAGCCAGAGCCAGGGTGGTGAGCGACGTCAGCGCGCGCCGCCGACGTGTACGAAGTGCCATATTCAAGGACACACTCGCACTTCATGTAGAGCTGTATAATAAACTATATTTCTCATTTTTATCTATATCTATTACGTTATTGTGGCTCAATTGCGCAGAACCTCGCGTGAAGTTTGGTGGGGTGCCCAGCTTACTGATCCCGCACGTTAGTTAGCAATCTACACTCAACAACCACTTTTAGCCCCAACAGAACCATCCATTACATAGTCATACTATGGCAAAGGACATGATTCTAACAAGATCAAATTTTTGATGTGAGTTGTAGTGAAAAGAGAACCCCGCCGGGTTATTCTGGTTCATGATAGGCTTACGGATATTTCTAGTACGCATCTCGAATTAGGCTGTCTTTGTATTGCATACTTTGGAAGAAGTGGAAACGAATCTTGGGCTCTATACACTTTTTACTGATTGCTATGACTATTTGTTAATGTTCTCCACCAGGTATCCTATTAGGCTACTGCACTCCTCTGCATGTACATACTTTCCTTGCCTTTAGTATTGATCGCTGTTATTCTTTGGTAGTCAAGTACTTCAAGAGCATAGTGTTTCACTTTCCCTTCCTCATTTCCAAGGCATATGCAGCACCACCAATCTCAATACTAAACACCATGCGCCTGAAAAATGTATGTATTAAGAATAAATGGTATAATGTCGCTATCAAGTCCGAACAATTTCAATCCCTAACGTTTTTCCTAACTGCCCCTTCACTCTCGCAACATTAAGCCAGTTGGCCACGAACCGCACCAGGCAGTGCCAAACTGGAGTGAGTGTCTGCCATGAATGCAGCAGGGTTTGCCTCAATCATATTCACGTGGAAGCCCTCGCCTGAATCCTTGCCCTCGACCATGACGCCAGTAGTAAAGGGTCCCTTCAGGCATCCTGCACTGTTTCGCACTGCCACATCTCCATTGACCGGTTCAGGATTGGGGAATGCGATTCTGGGTGGTCCGCTTGCGCCGCGCGCAGCCTCATGTATGTGGGTTGCGGTTGTGGCTGGGGAGTCAAACTCGCCCTGGAAGTTGTGCAGGGTGATGTTGTAGCAGATCATGTTGGCTGCGCTGTTGATTCCGAAGTTGAATGTTCCGGAAGCGCCAGCGATGCCACCCGTAGGCTCGGTGCCGTTGACGACTTCTTCGGGAACGGCGTGGACAACGTGCATGGAAGTAAATGCGAAGAGTTCGTTGGCATCGAGTGCGTTTGATTCCTGGCCACTGAGGTCGATGGAGAATTGTAGTTGGATGTGGCCGTTGCCAAGGTCCATGGGTGATGCGGAAAGTGGCGCGGCCACTGCGCTAAGGACTAAGCTCGCGATGGTAGTGAAGGTTGCGGTATACATTATGAGTATTGTTGATCTGAAGAAAACAATCCAAAAGTCGTCGAAGAAAGTCGTATGAAACGAGCGTAAAGACTTGAACGAAGTGAAAGAGAAGAGAAGAAAGAATGTGTGAAGAGACTGATCAACAGTAAATTACTCCTACCAAGTTCTCCCATCGGCACGTTGTGGCCTTTATATATATGCGTGCTGCAGGAAGTTTTGAGAAGTCGTACGTGAATGCCTTAGTACCAAGGCTTGGTGTTGGCCTGGATGCTGGAATCCCGACATTTGAGGCAACTCTGCGACATATTACAAGTTTCGCACATCTTGGCCCACCCAACACCTGGAGAGCCAGTTTGACCAAACAGTTGTTGTAAACAACTACCACCAATAGCAAATGCTCCCACAGACGGAATACATTGGTGCGGATGCGCACGGTAGCTGAGGCTGGTAGAAGCCTTTCTTGGACGTGTTACTTGTGCATCCAATTCGGCATGAAGGGGCGCGTAGGCGTCTTGGCCCAGCGATGCCATAGCCGTTTGCGTATATTTTTTGCTTCTCTGTCGTCCGATTTTACAAGCCGCCGTCCTCAGGCAAGCTGGTTTGTAACGGATCAGCCGGGGAAACGCATGCTTTGAGGCTGAGGAGGATTCGCAGCTGTCTACCTGCCAAGCCCGTCATGTAGGTTGACGTGAATGTCGCGCTGTATAGTTCTTTTGCGGATGTGACGAGATGTAGTAGTACTACATTCGGAAGGCTTTTTCAAGGCTCAATGACAAAGGCAAATCATTCCCAAAGTCCGCTTAGCATGTCATGTCCATTGCGCTCGCCGCTCAACTGTACTCGAGGCCATTGCTGAACCTCGGCGTACAGCACAACAGACATCAAGCTCGTAAACGGTGAGGAAGTGACAAGAAGTCATTGTTTCGAGACATAGAGATAGTATGTATATATGTAGTATATAAGTACGTACTGTCGTCTGTCATGTTGGAGAAGTAAAAAGTGCGTCATAGAAGTTCGGAGAGCATGGGACCGCCACCTGCCGCGTCATCTGGGGATCTCGCCAGTACATTCCTCCGCCTCACAACAAAATGCTTGGCAGAACACAGCCCCTCAAGCTTCGTATAATGGACTTTCTCACATGCAGTCAGCCAGACAGACCAGCTCTCCACTCCTCTTTTCCTCCTTACTTCTACACGCCATGGCTCTATCGCATGCTGACCCGCCGATTCCTTCATATGAAGAAGCCGTCGTTGCATCTCCGCGTACAAGTGGACCAACAACACCGCTGCCACCACCATCTGAGCCCACACCGGCGGAACGGGATCCCCCAGAGTCCGAGGTGGCATCTGCGATCGCTTCTGCATTACCCCCACCAGAACTACCGCCCGCTTACGCTGTCGTTGATGAGAAAGCCACTACCTTCACCATCTATGGTACCTTCATTCACACCCCCAATGCACCCGCCTACCAAATCTCCTCCCTTCTCGATACGTCCATCAACAGACTGGGAATACGCAGACTACGTGCAGAAGAAATCACGATGCTCCACGCTGGCGCACCAAATGTTCCATTCACCAGCAACGGGCTCCTCTACGAAGCCCACGATCCGCCTTTCCTCATAAATGAATACTATGTCCAGGGAAAGTCTGCTCGTGCGCTTCCAGGGTTCCTACAAGTGCGATTTGGTCTGCGCCGCTGGCACGTTGCACACGTGCCGACACAGGGCAGCCGGCCCATCGAGATCATGACATGTGGGAAGCTTGGGGGTTTCACCAAAGCTATCAAACAGCGCAAGAACGAAATGGAGCCTAGTCAGTGGAAAGACTCGGAAGGTCATGTCGTTGCCACTGAGGTAATGAAGATAGGCTGTGGAGGGAAGATGCCAACAATCGAATTGAGGAGCGACCTCGACCAGACGTGTAGGGAGTTGATTCTCGCACTATGGGTCACGAGGCTATGGGCAGCTTTTGGTGCGGGAAGCAGCTTTATGACATGAAACCGTGATGCAAGCAAGATATTCGCGGAAAGTGACACGCATGAAGGGACGTTACAATTTGTTTAATCGTTGATTCGATTTTTGGGGTCGTTATTTGGGCACTTCCTCGGGCTAAGGCTTTCGCCGTCTATTCCCTTCGGACAACCCTCTTGAATCCCTGCCGCTCAACCTGAGCTTTGGCGGCCGCAATTACCGCGGCGGCATTAGGGTCATTGAAACCGCAACCTGTTTTTCCGTTCTGTTGACTCGCTACTTCAGCACTGCACACACCGTCGCCAGTCGAAGCAACCTGGGCGCAGCACGCTGAGCTGCAATCGGCATCGGACACACATCCACCTGTGATGAACTGTGCACCATTGCCTTGGCCAACATTCTTAGCACCCGCGTTGTTAGGCGTGACCTGAGCCATGGACATGGCGGCAACTTAAAAGTGTTAGCTCCACAGTTTTACAGTGATATATGGGCTGCCATCTACTTACAAGTGAAGAGGGTGGCGATGGTGAAACGCATCTTCGATCGATTTAATGGATGGTTGGTTATGTGAAAAGTTGAGTATATGCTTGATGAGAGAAGGAGATATGTTCGTGAGTAAAAGACACCAGGTCGAAGAATCCACTGTCACAGACGGCGAATCGAGAAGAGAGTATTAGATTGTGGGATTTGGAAGTTAGAAGTGAAGCTGCTTGTCGAGTTGGCTCGTAGGTATACTACATTTATATCCCCTTAAGGCTCCCGACCGCATAGTCCCCTTTTCTCGCCACCATCACTGCGAGCGCGTGACGGCATGAGTGGGATCCTGAGGCTGTTGATGCATGATCTACTATTGTGGAACGTCTGACGAGTAGTTGGAGGACACTCGCAGTACCACTCTTCCACTTCACCGTCAAAGCATCTCCATACCCACCGTCGCATATAGCCTCGCTTCTGTGCCACACAAATGATCGAGTAGCAAGCATGATGCCAGTGCCCATTGTCGCGTCTCCCAGGCCAATCATAAGTGACGCGGCGATGGGGCTGAGCTCCATAGCACGTTGTCTCGGCATGCGTTTCAGGCATTCACTTGGGCGTGACGTGCGTGTCAAATGTGTCAGATGAGTTTGACATATTAGCGGCATTAGAACGTAAGGATCATGAATAGTCGTGGTGTTATAGATACGTCCAAGCCGGACATTTTTTGTACATCATGTCGTTCCTCCACATTACGATTGCCATCTGTTGAATCGGCTCTGTAGCTAGCTAGCATAAGCGGGGACCAGGTGCAAACAGCAAGGTACGAAGCATGTGCGCGCGTGACTAAAGAAAATTTGCCTGAACGCAGGAGGGTTGCCAAGACAGGTGCGTAGGGTATTCAGAATTCTTGCCCATCTTTGTGCGTACAAGGTTCTCTTCTTATGCTCTCTACTTTGGTGCTATTATAGGGGTTGCCCTCTGCTGTGTGCAGTGAAGAGCAGAGCTTCCGAGCCATCCGACAGCTGAAAACCCTACTACTTATACGGACACCACCACTATTTTATATGTACACGTCGTTGGAGCTATCAGAGGTGCCACGCCCTTGTCGTTCCATTACATTATGGCTCGTCGATCTCCTTTTGAACCGATTTTCTCACTCAAGTCATTACATCATATTCACAACGAGTCGAAGAAATCCATGATGATTCTGCTCGCTTGGATGACCGTGGGTCCTTGCTGCGCATACGCCTGCGAGAAATTGGGTTCGGTATCAGCCCAAGCATGACCTATGATTGCTCGTTAGCCACAACCAAACAACAAATACCCCGAGTCCAGAGGGAAAAACAGGACAGACTTACCCAAATGCATAACTTCGTAATGCTGGACTAGACCAGGTTTCCCACCACAACCCCAAGACCAATGTCGCACCTCGCTACCAAACGTAATATTCACACTGCTGCTCTCACACTTGTAGCGCAGCGCCCACCAGTTCAGCCAGTTGAAGATTGAAGGCAATTCGCCGCCTTCACCCTTGCCACCCGCGTACGGAACGTCCGTGTCGGCTCCACCATGGATTTCCAACAAGGGTATCGCCTTCGACGGCGCGCACCCATTATCAGGCCCATCGATGTCCGTGTAGAAAGCGCCCGAGTGCGACGCTAGACCCGTAAAAAGCGAACTCCCCTTTTCATCGCACGCCAGTGTTCCAATGAAGCCGCCACCATTGGACATGCTATTCAGTTTTCCCATCAGCACAGAAACGCGCTTCTCATATGCGAAATCGACAAAAGAGACCCAATAGCCAAAAGCGACATCCAAAAATTAACAACAAAGAAAAAAAATAGAGGAAATACTCACCCAAGCCCAAATACCCTCCCCTCAGCAACACAAAACTTCGCCTGCACATTCGCAATAACATCCGCTACAAACTGCACATCCTCCTCAACACTAGTTCCATTGTGATATGTCGGCCCCGCCCAGCTTTCCCCCACCCCATTCGGATACACCATAATCTTACTGCCGGAAAATCTCGCATCGTTGAGCTTCGAATCCGCCGCGAGACCCAGTCCATTGCTCGTGCTGCCATGGAAGCCGAGGACGAGCGGGTACGCGGTGTCGCTGTTGTAGGTGGAGGGGAGATGGATGTAGTAGCTGCGATTTTGGCCGCTGGAATCGAGGTATTGGGCTGGGAGGCTCAGGTCTTGGTATGAGATGCCGCAGCCGGAGGATTTTTGGGGGGAGGCGAGAGTGGTGGTAAGGAGGGTGGAGATTAAGAGGGTGAGTTTGGATAGTGTCATAGTTGTTTGTTGATGCTTTTATTGCAGTGACGCTGGAGGTTAGAGTTGAATGCGTGGTAGGCAGCTCTTGGCTGCAAAGATATACTGTGGGATTTTGGACGCCTGTTGATAAGGTTGAGAGGCTTTCTTACATCACCCGACGTCATGTATACAGGGGAATGGATGTAAGCGGGTTCGAAATAGCATGGTGTTGGACAGTAAATATAATGGCGAGCCGTGTTCAGCGGACCGATCGAATGATCACAAGAACACTATCCAGAATTCTAGCTTGCAACTCCGACACGTGAAGAGGTTGTCGGCGAACACATCTCAAGCTCCGTCGGTAGCTATGGAATTGTGCAAACTTCCATAAACTAATTTTGATATCCCGTCGAGGCAAGCATGTATTGCAGGGTAATACATGCTGGTTGCCGCTCCCTTATGCACCTAACAGTCACACTCACCAAGATGTTCGACTACAGTTGCTGACTACCCGAGAAAAAGGGGAATGGCGCAGTGATAAAGCGCCTGAAATACCTCTGTTCGCAGAGGTTGGAGGTTCGAATCCTCCTCCCCTCACCGCCATTTTATGGCTATGAATCATCCAAACGGCCCATACCCTACCTCAACGAATTTTCAGCAAAAACTCCACCGAACTCCCGCACCTTAACGCTAGCCGCCGTAGTATGTCGGAGCCCACACAAATACTACCAAGACGAAAATATGTTACAAAGTATTACTACACTACACTACGTTCAAGCTCCGATAATTCTTTTTTCCCTACGGAGATTTTCAGATTTTCAGAATATGCAGTTAGTGTTGAATGGGCTCTGTAACTAGCTAGCATAAGCGGGGACCAGGTGCAAACAGCAAGGTACGAAGCATGTGCGCGCTGGGCTAAAGAGGGTTTGCACGAATGCAGAAGGGTTGCCAAAAAGACAGGTGTGTGTATTGAAAATTCTTGCCTATCAACGTGCGTACAAGGTTCTCTTATGCTCTCTGCTTTGGTCCTATTGTGGGGTTGCCCACTGCTGTGTGCGGGGTAGAGCTTCCGAGCTATCCGATCGCTGTCACCTTNGGGCTAAAGAGGGTTTGCACGAATGCAGAAGGGTTGCCAAAAAGACAGGTGTGTGTATTGAAAATTCTTGCCTATCTACGTGCGTACAAGGTTCTCTTATGCTCTCTGCTTTGGTCCTATTGTGGGGGTTGCCCACTGCTGTATGCGGGGTAGAGTTTCCGAGCTATCCGATCACTGTCACCTTACTTATACGGACAATAGGTGTAGATTTTTTCAAGGCGAGAGGCATCCTACAGTTTGTTTATTGAATTTGTAAACAGAGTTCGCAACAAGCAATTAGATGGGGCTCAAAAGGTCCAAACTGACTTGTTTGATTACCTGTTAGAGCCTAGTTATTTCTTATAAAGGTTTAACCTCTATCTATATAGGTAAGTAGGTCCCTGAAGGCGAACAACTTGACTTGCTTGCTGCGAACTCTGCTTGTAAAGCATTTCAAGGTCAAAGAGATTCGACAATTTACTGATCTGTTATCCTTGTTGCAATTGATTTAATTTTTTTCCATAAAATTGACATTTCGAGATGGGATGATGTTGGCACGGCAAAGGCCTTAATTGAGTCAAACAACTGCAATTGCATAAAACACTAAAATGAAGACTTGACTGATTCGACTAGCTACTAGGCTATCGACGTAGCTATCTACTCAGCAGTAGCAGGCAAGGCTGCAACTGCTGAAACGTGTTCCCCTGCTGAGACGCGTATGCCCTTGCTGACACTTGTATGCCCGTAGCATGACCGAGGTAAGACTGGTGTCGTCAGCTCGACTCCAATATATGTCCCAACAGATGGTATGTCTTGAGTGCATGCCGCAACAGCATACATCATACACACCGTGGTGTAATGCTTGGGTGTGAAAGAATATTTGAATCTATGATATAATATATTTTACGAATTCCTTGAGGCAAGGTCATTCCTGTGGAAGACGCGAGTTAACCATCGTCCTCATTAAGTCAATGTGCATTTTGTCAGCATGTCACGTGAAGGCAAAAGGGGATTTGCTGTGGCAGTCGATTGTGTAAGTATGGTCTCTATCCTTTTTAAGTAAAGCGCCTTGGCAGCGATCACGCGATCAGGGACTTCACCAACCACGATCACCACAGAAGAGTGGCAGGCCAACTTGTACATGCACAATACGTTGTTTGCTTTTGATACCTAGCCGACCAAAGGTCATGCAGTACTCGCGATGCCAATGGAATTTCTTCTTTAGTGTTGTTTTGCGTACTAATAGATCTGTGCCTCCAAACTAGTGTGCTATGAAATACCTTTCTTGTTCCTGCTGATCGCTGCATTGGATTGCCTTCTCAGTCTTTCCAATATGCAAGAGAAAGGGCTAGTCGATATGGAAGGCGAGGAGCTTCGTATATGGACGCAGCATTGTTTCTTGAATAGTTACTTACCTTATATTGTCGGCGCCGAGATCAAATCGAGGATGGTCGGGGGGGCGTGAGATTAGGTTAGCGGCAGGTGGGGACAAGACTCCTTCCAGAAGGCATGCGGGCCGGGCTTGGCGGACAGGGGACAGGGAGTGGGAGGAGTGGGAGGCGTGGGAGGCGTGGGAACCTGGCATTCTGGATTCAGACGTGCATCACAGCAGGATACCACAGAGGCATTCTACAGCCCCGCGACCACTCTGGACGAGGCCTTCCTGTGACTCGCAGTGCCAAAATCGCCGCCTCCACAGTCTGCATCCGGATCTTCCGTTCCATCACGCCATCGTTCCATCCGCTCCCACGAGCTAGCCCATCCATCCCGAATCCACTACCGCCGCGCACTTTCACACTCGCCCACGACGCCCTCGATGCCCTCCCTCTCGTAGCCCTGCGCTCCCCTCGATTATGTTCGCCCGCACGAGGCTCCTGACCCCTCAGCACATGGCGTGCACCCGCGACAAAGTATCCCAATAACACTCGAGCCGGTCAATGGCCCCCGGCTGAAGCACCACAATGGCCCTACCCACTCTTCAGTTCCTCGCAGGGCTCCTGCTCCTGACATACCTCCTCTCCTTTGTTCTTTTCGCCTTCATACGCATCGCCACGGGCGTCTCTATCCAACGGCTAGGCCTCAGAGGCCTGCGACGGATCGCTTTTACCCCCAAGGATGGCCTGCGCATCGAGATTCGTGGCCTCGGCTTTAGCCTCCACCGGCCCACCTTTGCTCAGCCAACCATTGTCAGCATCGTCCTGCACGAGCTCAAAGTGACTGTTGATCTGAAAGCGCTTGGTGAGAAGCCACGGAAGAGGGCGGGTTGGACACAGTGGACCAACGGGACTACGAATACGGGCAAGAACGGGTACCCCCCCTCTAACGAAGCCACCCCTGGCGATACGACCGACGACGAGACACCAAGAAGCCTGACGTGGAAGCGGTTGACGGACGCCAAAGAGAAGATCAAGCGTCTGCATCGTAACATTCATTGGCTCTGCCAGGTAGATTTGGTAGCCAATGCGTCCTCTCTTGTCATTGTCGACGTGGGATCAGTACATGTTGGGGGCTTGCACTTGGCCGTCGACACCAGGCGCAAGACTGTCGACCGCAATAGGCTCTTCAACCACCACAAAGCCAAGCCCGATCAAGAACAAAGACCTGCTGAGTGGCTCTTGACTGCTCGCAGTATACTCTTTACGCCCGAGGGCAGAGAATCAACAGAGTTACTTGATGGCTTCACCCTGAACATCCATGGCTTCCTTAAGAAGGAGCTTGAAGGTCTGCGTGATGCCTCCATCGCTCTCAAACTCGGCCGTCTCAACATCCCGTACGACGATATCAAGCTGTGCGTGGACAGAGCCCAAAAGTGCCGCGCCACTACCGTCCAGAAGCCGTCCCGTGTCAGTCTAACAGATACTGCCCTCACGCATGTTGCCGAGGAGAGCGACGAGCCTAGCAACCGCGAAGAAACGCTGGTCCGTACCGTTTCTGATTCTCGTGAGTTCGCCAGCTCCATCCTTCGCGGCATACACGAGTTTCAGTTCGCCATTGGCTTCCTCGGCCTTGCAAAACAGATTGAGACTGGCCAAAAATCAGAGCCTCCAGTTTATCTCAATCTCTCCATGAAAGAAGTCGGCATGGACCTGCTTCGCTTAGACCCTCGCAGCCCTGCACATCGCATGTACTTTTCCCCCGATGACATTGCACATCAAGCTCTTCTTGCTGCCATATCTATATCCGTGGGCATCGACAATAGTGACGGTCAGTGCGATCGTCTACTCTACATTCCCATGGCGACGACTACGCTGAACACAACTCTACCTTCTAAAACCATCCATTTCTCCAATGACAAGAACAGCGCAGAGCGCAATACCAATATTTTATTTGCTAATCTAGTCGTCACGTCCCCGTCGCTGGACCTTGACCCTAAACATCTCCCACTCCTTGTGGCTATTTTCCACAACTACGAGTCACGTCGAAAGCCGCAAAAAGTGAGGAGTCGCAAGCCCTTCCTGTTCCGTCGTCTTCTACCGAAAGCGAACATCAAAATTTCGATTCACGAGCCCGTCATTCGAGTCACTCTTCCTCCGATGGATGTCAGTAAGCGCGACACTGACGAGTTTGACCTTCTCATCTCAGCGTCATCTTCCATATCTTTGGACATGGAGTCATCCCACGCCGCAGGCGGTGACTTGCACTATGCGCTCAGCTCTACTTTTCGCATGAACGCACAGCAGTTGTATTATCAAACAGCCGCTGTCGAAAAACACGACCTGCTGTTGACCGACTATCTTGAAGTGAAGGTACAAATGAGCGCTGCTCCTGATCCAGTAGTGGAAGTATGGGGCACTGCGCAAACGTTCTCTCTTTATCTAGTCCGGCCTGAAATCAGTGAGGGACTGCGCCAGATTGTCACACAGATGCAAAAAAATATGGGGCGTAGGCATAACGGACTCAAGCAGAGAGACATGAATGTGCTGCGAAGGTTGCCCATGTGGATGGCTTATGTACATCTTCAAGGATCAGATTTCAATGTCGAAGTAGCCGGTGTAGACCCCGCGGTATCAAAACACAGCCGTGGAATCGCTCTGCATTTGGAATCATGGACTGCAGAGTATAAGCAAGATCGAGGAGATGACCTGGATCTCAAGCCTATCAGACGGCGTGCTCCAAGTCGAACAATCAATCGAGATGATCATATACTTCGATCACCTCCTGCTACCCCGAAATCACCCAAGAGGTCTTCAGGCAATCCAACTGACGGCAGACGAATTGCTATACATTTTAACGGCCTGGAAGGAGTCGTCATTGAGGAAGATGACCAATCGGAACAGGAGCCGACATTGTCATTACCCCAGATGGAGATTGCTTTCAACACCCTCTCTGACAAGCAAGGCCCGATTTTCCACGTTCACATGTATTGTCAGAGCTTGTTTTTGCGCTTTTCCTTGTACCGCCACTTCGCTTTGTGCATGGCGATACAAGTGCTACAACAGTCCTTCGATCTAGGTGCATCAAAGAAGGCGGCAGACCCTACTACGCCTTTAGGATCATCGCGGCATCTGTCTGTACCTACCCTTGGTGACGATATTATCGATCCCATGAATAAAATCAACCGCGAGATCGTAACGGTTGACATCAAAACTCACTTCCTTCAAATCAAAGCAGATATGCCTGCTGATCCACCTCTAATGCTTCAAGTTTATGAATTAGAAGCGGGCAAGCATCGTTGGTCGAGTCCATTCCTCAGGTCGCGCCTGGTACGACTCTTCGCTGAGAATCCAGCCATCAAGAAGGCTTGGAGTCGAATTGTTAGTGTCAAGTCATTACGTATGGACTATCGACAGTCGAAGCTGAGATATGGTCATACCGTCACGGATGAGAAATTGTTTGACATTGCAACGGACGCAATCAGGATGGGCGTGCCTCATCAGCTGGTCATGCACAAAGTCTTTGACAACATTGCTAATGTCATGAAGACTACCAAGCAACTGCATCACCGCTTTAGGACTGGTACCAACGAATATGTTCTAGAGAAAGAAGCCGAAGGGCCCAAGGTGGTGCCAAAGATCTCATTGCGGAGCCGTGCGGTACTATTCGAGCTAGAGGACAATGCTTTTGAATGGAAACTCGGCACCATATACCGTATTGGGCTGATGGAGCAGAAACAGAGACTCGCTCGTGAGCATGCTTTTGACTTGAAAGTACGAAAGTTGCAGGAGGAGCAACGCGGCAACTCGCGTTACCGTGCGAAGTCATCCCATGACCCTTCAAGAGGCAAATTGAAGAAGAAGGAAAAGGACCTAAGGTTCCATCGGCGCACCAAGAGTGCAGAATCCAATGGCAGCAGTTCGCCAGAGCGTGGTCGTTCAGACCATCCTATGCGATATAACAAAGACGGCTTTAGTGGATTGAGCGGCTCACACCGGACCTCCATCCAAGATGCTCGCATAAAGCTCAACCGTTTGAATGCCCAAACCTGGAAGAAGCGCATCGACTCTGCAATGTCGGGTGAGCACCGAGCAATGAATGACCTTCGCTCGACGTTTTGGGGCTTGGACGAATTGCCCGACGACATTGAACAAAAGGAAACCATCTTAGCTGTTCCTCAACGCCCCGCTCTTATGTCACTAGCTGTGAGTGACTTGGAGATTGTTATTGATAAGCCCTCTTTCCCCATCTCAGAGTACCCTCGCTTCTTGAACCGCGTTGGTAAAGGCATGCCATTCGATACACAGTATGCTTTGTTGATACCAATGCATGTCCAACTCCAAATGGGGGAAGCCAAAATACACCTCCGAGACTACCCACTGCCTTTGATACACTTCCCAGCCATCGGCAACATACAATCGTCACGCCTCCCGAGCGTGTCGATGAGAACAGATTTTGTGATTGCTGAGGAGTTCCGGGATATTGAATCTTCACGTGTCAGTCGAGTTGTCGTTGTACCACCAGAGCGGAACTCAGCAGGAGAGCTTACAGGTGGCTATGCAGTCGATGTTCGCCGCACTGTGGCGCCTGTGAAGACTTACTCTGACATGGCGATTGACATCAATTCTGCATACCCAACCAGGATCACCTGGGGAACATCGTATCAGCCGGCAATTCAGGACATGATGCAAATCATCGAAAACTTCACAAAACCTCCCGTGGATCCTTCGGAGCGTGTTGGATTCTGGGATAAGATTAGACTGACATTTCACTCTCGAATCAATGTCTCGTGGAAAGGCGATGGGGATGTCCATCTCATTCTCAAAGGTTCACGGGATCCGTACATGGTCACTGGCCACGGTGCAGGATTTGTCATGTGCTGGCAGAACGATGTCCAGCTCAGCCTGGCCGAAGACGAAGATCCAAGAAACTTTATGGTTGTCAAGAGCGGAGGTTACGTACTTGCCATTCCAGACCTGACCCATTATGCTCGCCAAGAGACCGAGACCGAGACTAATGTCCGTCCGGACACAGCCTCGAGCGCCTCCAGTCAAAAGCAGCGAGCCGTCTTTAAGAAAACAGTCATGAAACTGAATGGCAACGTGCGATGGGTTGCAGGATTGGTCTTTGAGCGCAACCTGGATGACGGCGAACGCTCTTTCAAGTTCATACCTCACTACGAGGTCACTCTAAAGAATCCCGAGTATGCGAAGTCATCTGATGGAAAGGTAAAGATTGCATCGCTTCCTTTGATCGAAAGTACTGACAAGAACTAGGAATACGACGCTTTCCGAGGCTTCCGTAGTCACCACATTCACATGTCCATCGCTATCGCTGCTCCCTATGATCGAGAATGGTCCGTTGCTAATTTGGAGCCATCGAGGACGTACAACAGTGTCCATCTCTCTCCTCGTTTCTTCACGCATTTCTACAGCTGGTGGTCTATGTTCTCTGGTGCCATGTCATTGCCTGTACGTCAAGGCAAGCTTTGGCCCGGGGTAGAAAAGTCGAGCAAGAAGTTTGGGCGACACCTTGCGACCATCAAGTATAATCTCTTATTGTCGCCACTGTACATGAGCCACATATACAAGCACAAGGATATGGAGGACTACGGTGCAGGTGTTATTTCCGCCACTGGACTCAAGGCTCGTTTGGACAGCTTCATGTTTGACTTGCATCAGCGACGAGAAGAGTTCCGGACCTTGGTTCAAGCACCAGAGGGTCAACAGGACAGTCGACAAAACCAAACCACTGGTATGCGAATAAACCAGGTTCAGCTCGACTTTATTCGAACAGACATCCGTGCTGTGTCTGCAAGTATCTCTGGAACTGGATTGGACGATGTGGACAATCTGGACCCAGATGACTTCAGTAGTCACAATCAAGAATACCTCACGGCCGATCTTTCAAAGTTCAATATACCCGACAACGATCTTGGATGGGTAGATATGGACGACTTCATCGAATTGGGCTGGATCTTGCCTTCGCGTCAACACCCAGAAACGCAAATCCTACCGCTCGCATTTGCACCACGCTTCACATACTTCCGCCAGACTGATCACAACAACAACATCTCAGGCGACGAGAATAGGAAAAGTGCCTTCGGAAACGAACCTACACATCATTGCGTCATTTCAGCACGTAACGATCCACGGCGAGTGCAG
Organism: Bipolaris cookei; assembly: GCA_002286855.1. Classification (NCBI taxonomy): domain Eukaryota; kingdom Fungi; phylum Ascomycota; class Dothideomycetes; order Pleosporales; family Pleosporaceae; genus Bipolaris; species Bipolaris cookei. The sequence continues at coordinate 174,411 of NRSV01000004.1, read as the reverse complement.
TGCCACTTGATTGAACAACGTATCGAGCGTGTGAAGGAGCAAATTGCTCACAATCAACGGACTGTCGATGATCAAGAACTCAAACTTATACGAGTAACATCAGATGAGCAGCAAGAGACAAGACAACGCCTTGTGACACTAAAGAACCATACGCAGTTCCTTCAGCGGAAACTTGAGTTCTTATCCACAATGCATGTGAGTTTGTTGGAACGGTTAGGTGGAGCATCCTCGGATAGTATGGCCCGGGAGCCAGAGGCAGATGGAGAGGACGAATACTTTGAGGCAGATGAGGATCCAGATGCCGCGGACGGGAACAGCAAAGATTCGAACGTTCCTCCGAACCCGATCACCGACTCAACAAACGAGTTCAACAACCGCTTCATTATCCACAATATCCATTTGAAATGGAGCAACTCACTGCGCAACATCATACTCCGTTACATTCATCAAGTCAGCCAACGTCGCGGTTTTGTCTATTACATGTCTCGAAGGGCTGTAAAGTTCATCCTGGACGTTGTTGAAGAGCAAGAGAAGAATCGAGGACCATCAAACCGTTCGACTCAAGAGACTCCTGTGACTGTCGAAACCGAAGCTGGCCTGAATATTGATGAAACCATCGCACAACTGCTGGATGACGTCAAGAAGTTTGTCCATGCCGATGGGGAAGACGCCAAAAACGAATCTCCCTCTGGAGCTGGAGCAGGGCCAGAAACCGTGCATGCCAACGCGTCCAAAACGGACGAAGATGTTGCTGATGACTACGTATCCCAGAACTCGTATCTTGTGCGTCTCATCGCACCCCAGATACAGCTGCAAAGCGAGAAAGACACAAAATCTGCTGTCCTTGTCACGGCCAAGGGCATTCAACTCAAGGTGCTTTCAATCATGGACAAGGACCGAGTAATGGATGAGGTCTCTGGCCTTGTCCAGCGAAGATTCATTACTGCTATGGACAGCTTGCAGATCTTTGTGACAAATTCCAAGACATTCAGTAGTACTGAAGACATTCACATGTACTCTGGAAGCAGCTATGGGTCGCCTGCTGGCTCGGCATGGCCTCCATGGGTACCATTTGAAGTAATGTTTGAGTTCCACACCAATCCGTTCGGTTTCCAGCGAGTTGTGCAGCGTACCTCGGCCAGTATGCGATATGACAAGTACAATGCGCTGCGCCTGAAGTACAATGACGATGTCTCGGCAGCTGATTCCGCATCGTCCACCGACCACGTGGAAAGCAGGATCGATCACCTCTGGGTAGACTTTCCACATGTGCGAGCGATGTGCGATTCGAGGCAATACTACGCCATGTATGTCATTGTGCTTGACCTCTTGCTGTACCGTGAGCCACTGGAAAAAACGCGCAATGAACGCCTCGAGAAGATTATGCTGGCATCTGATTTCACCGATCTTGCTGGTGCGCCGAAACTGGTCATGGGTCTTCAGGAGCGTATTCAACAACTTGAGGAGATCAAGACTGTCTTCCAGATCCACGAAAAGTACTTGGACAAGCAAGGATGGGAAGATCGCATTGAAGTGGAGAAGGACTTGGCTGTGTACGAGGATGAGCTGTTCTTCGTCATGAAAGCCATTACCACTGCACAGCGTAAGCAAGATGATCGTTCGCAGACGAGAGAGTCAACGGGTCTCTTGAGAATTTGTGTCGCGGCCTCTGACATCGTATGGCATCTCCTCCGTGAGGGTGCCGAGTCTCTAGCAGAATTCCAACTAAAAAATGTGGTGTTTGATCGAACTGACAATAACGACGGGTCAAACGCGAACTCGATGGAGATTGAGCAGGTCCGTGGTCTGAACCTGCTACCAAACGCACTATACCCCGAGATGATCTCACCCTTTTTGGAGAAAGATCAGACGCTGCCGGAAAACGCGAAATGTCTCAAGGTATACCTTGTAGCCCTGGAATCAATTGCTGGAATACCTGTTGTGGAGCATTTCGAAGTTGAGCTTTATCCTCTCAAAGTTCAGTTGGAATACCAAATAGGCAAGAAGCTACTTCAATACGTCTTCCCAACATCTGGAGACAGCGATACGACTACACCTTCTCCTCTCTTGCTCAAACACACCCTGCCAATCCAGGATCAAGGGGATGATGACGACGTCCTTCTTTCAAGTGTACCTCATAACATGGGAGCATCGCTATCAACTGATGAAGGCGCCGTGGAGTCTCTCAAACGACGGCTTACTCCGACGCTGCAACTGCCTGACCCCTCCCAGAAGAATGATGCCAAGAAGAGAAGCCCACCAAAGAGACCTAGCAACCACTACTTCCGTTTCTTCCGCGACAATCCATCTCGTAGTGGAACCGAGTTCCGCCGGAACCTACATCCAAACTCGGCGCTGAACATTCCCATGCCAGGCAGTAACTCTTCTTTGACCTCCACCAGACCAAGCTCTATCCGATCTGGCACGACCAACTCTAGCGTAACATTGAACGAATCCGAGCGCAGTGGCAAACGCTTTGCACTCTACCGTACCGGCACCGGCATGAGTGAGAGGCGAGCCAGTAAAAAGGAAGTTAGAAACGACGACCTGACGGAGATGATGAATCGTGCCAGTGAATTCATGACCTTTGCCTATATCAAGGTGCCATCTATGGTACTTTGTCTCTCATACAAAGGCAAGAGTTCTCGCAACTTGGAAGACGTTCACGATCTCGTTTTCCGCATGCCCACAATAGAGTACCGCAACAAGACATGGTCGAACCTGGACCTCGTCACGCAACTCAAGAAAGACGTGTTACGGGCACTCCTTTCGCACGCAGGTACCATTGTCGGCAACAAGATATCGCACCACCGCCCCTCCGCCAAAGCACAATCGCGTCTCCGCCAAATCGCAAACAGCAGCACCCTCCTCACCTCATCCCCCGACCAATCCGTTACAGAATCAAACTTGACGCTCGACCAATCCCCCGGCGGCGCCTCTGACATCTCATCCGACGACCGCATCGTTGGCCGCCGCTCCTTCGCCTCGGGCCGCCAAGGCAGCACCATCAGCACCGTCTCCGAAGAAGCCTCTTCCTATTTCTCCGCCTCCAAACCACCCTCAACCTCCCAAGCCCGCTCCACCCATGGCTCCATCATGGGCGGCCTCTCCACCCATCACCCCCCCGCCGTTGACGTCGAAGATGGGCGCGCCTTCGCCGACGAGCTTTCTCGCGTCGATAACACGGAGCCTATCCATGCGAATTTGATTCATAGTCTCAGCCGCCATATTGCGGGTGTTAGCTCCCCGTTCGCGGGGCATATGCGGGCGAGGGCTAATTCCGGGGCTGCGAGTACGAAGGCGGCAAGTGTGGCGACGGGGATGAGTAATGGGAAGGATAGGGAGGAGGAGGGAGGGGAGGAGGAAGGAGGTGGTGGAGGTGATGGGCCGAAGACGAAGAAGGCGAAGGCGTTGGGGAAGAAGTTGCTTGGTAGGGCTGGATAGGGTAGTGATGGTGTTTGGGGAGAGTGTGGGGTTCCTTTTTCTTTTCTCTTTCCTCTTTTCTTCCATCTCTTTTCTTCCATCTCTTTCTCTTTCAAGTAGGCATGGAGATTTCTTTTTCTTTTTCTTTATAGCGTTTAACTTTTCTCTCTTTTCATGTCAAGGAAGGGCGTGTTTGGGGAAGTGCAAGGTGCAGGTATATAGATGGGTGGGATACCATTCTTTCTTTTTGACCTTTTTTTGTAAATCATTTAACTAGTTCCTCATTGTAGAACTTGAGGGAGGGGAAATCCATACCACGTCATCACGGTTCGCTGTGTTGTATTGAGGTTTAGTTTTTTTTGAATGGAAAGGAAAAAAAGTACAAGTAGGAGGACGTCCAGAAGCTTTTTAATTTCCTTGGTTTTTTTGGAGGGGAGGGGGAAGGGTAGGATAAGGGTATATAGATGGTTTAGAAAAAGCTCGAAAAATGGCAATCTGACATTATAACTTCTTCGTTCCAGCGATTCAATCGTGTTTAGCTAACTACTCAACAACATGTCAACATTATATACACACCCATCACACCTTATTCGCCTCACGCTGGCTCTCCTTCTCCTTTTCCTTTTCCTTATGCAACTCCGGATTAAGCGGGTGTTTAGCATCATATCCGACTCTCTTCACAATACCCAAACCTTTTGTCCTTCCTTCACGGAAGAGAATGCGATCGCCCACAGTCAAATACTCCGGACGCTGGACAAATCGGAAAGCGACTTGAGCGCGGTCACCGGTGCGAATGTACTGGCGATCAATGTCAATGATGGCGCAGGTTTGGGAGACGGGCCCCACGTGGAGCATGGCTTGGTACTTTGTTTTGATAGTGGTTGCGTGGGAGAGGATGAGAACTTCGGCAACGAATTCGCGGTAGACTTTGGGGTTGGGCAAAATGCCAGTTGTGGGGTCTGGTTTGTCGGGTTTGTGGAGGACGACCATGCCTTTGCGAACGTCTTTTCTGCGGACGTTGCGGAGGGCGAGACTAGCTGATTGGCCAGCGGAGCAACCGGGGACTTGTATTCGTTTGCGCTCGATGGAGCGCACTTTTGTGGTTTGGAATTGGCCTAGGCTGTCTGGGCCGATTAGGACGGTGTCACCCGTGTGTATGACGCCAGACTTGACAACTCCTGACACGACGGTCCCGACAAAGGGGACAGAGAATGTGTCGTTTACGTGGAACTCTAGGGGCGCAGAGCTGTCGTAGTTGCCATGGTGCGGGAGTGCGTTAAGGAACATGCGAACCAGGTCAAGATTGTGGCCAGTGACGTTGGACACTTGGAAAATAGGGCATATGCGGCTGGACACAAACTGAGTCGCGGTGTTTATGCATTCCTCCCTGTTCTTGACGAAGATCGGTATCTTGTGCGCACCAGGAGATTTGAGAATTTTCGTCAGTTGCGTAATGGTCTGCTCGAGAATCTGGGGCGGGCAAATATCGATTTTAGTGATGACAACCATGACTGGCACTTTCATGGCGAGTGCGATGCCGAGATGCTCCCTGCACCGGTTAGTGAGTGGAAAAAAGAAGTGCATAGAGTAAACTTACTTGCTCATACCAACAAGTCCATTATTCGCTGCGATCATCAACAAACAGTAGTTAGGCTCGCTCGACAACAAGCCAAACACCGTGGTGCGCAGGTACCGCTCGTGTCCTGCGAGATCAGAAAAGCTAATGACTTTGGCCTGTGGATGTCAGAGCTGATGCACAGATGGTCACTTATAGAGCTTACCGATCGCCGCCCAATTTCCTCCCATGTAAGCTTTCGGCCGGGGACATTGGAGACGACTACATCGCTCTTGCTGTCGAAGCCCATAATCTCCATGCCAACGGAGCTCGTTCGACCACTTTCAATCTCGTGTTTATGGCGGAAAAGATTGACCCGCGCCTTTCCACGGCCATCATCGAGACCACCTTTAACTAAGACACCCAACATAGTGCTTTTGCCAGCATCAACTGGACGCTGTCAGTATTTGCGCAATTGAATTTGATCCAACCAACTCACCATTTCCTACAACAGCTATCCTCGTCTCAATTACATCGTCGACGCTCTCTGGTCGTTTGCGCAACATCATCTTGCCGCTGCATCCCGTGTCTTTGGCATCGCGCGGACCGACTTCTATGTCACCGCCAACATTCCTCGTCAGGAGCATCTTGTAGTCGGCCTTAATCTGCTCGCACACGACGCCTATTCTTTCTACTGCAGCGTCCCAAACGTCTTTTGTGAAGCCCATGGAGTCGCCGGTGTCCTCCAACCCCACGTCAAACAGAACCTCGCCATGACCTTCAGCAAGGCGGTCCTTGATGTGCAAGGCGAGGGCGGCGATATTGTCCTCTGCAGGGTCGGAGAGAAGCGTCTTTAGGCGAATATGCGGTTTGCTGTCGTCAGAAAGACCCAATTCATCTAGGACGCTCAGCTCGTCGTGATCGTCGAGAGTGGTGGAGGAAAGGCCTGGGGGGCGTCGCAGCGCCTGTTGCTTCTCTACATAGTCTGCGAATTCGCTGAGGGCCTGTGGCGACAAGTCAGATTCCGCGCATAAGTCGCAGAATGGCTACGCACCGACTCGCCCTTGCGCCGCTCTGCTGGGCTCTGTTTGGGCTCGTGCCGTGAAGCCATTGGGTATGTGGGGATGGTGGTAGTAGTGGATGGTGGAGTGATAGTCGATGTCAGGTTGTGTTGTGTAGTATGCAGAAGGTTCGCCGTATCAACAAGACGGTTGGTATTCGCGATATGCGGGTCGAGAGTCGAAGTTCCATGAGTCGTTGTGCCGTGAGGATTGAAGGGTGGCGTGTGCTGGATGACGCTGGAAAGTGCATGATGCTAGGAAATCCGGGGGCGGACGGCCACTTAAGTTGCTATCGATAGAGGCCATGACGCTGATACCCGCCCATTGACTCACTCTCCGCCCTCAACGCCACCCGTAAGGCTACCACCGCCGTGATCTCCATCGCAGCCATACGCACTAGAGTTGCGCCCTCAATAAACTGCGGACCCTTGTCGTGCTCCAGACTCTGGCCACCGCCAAGAAGGGCGCAAACACGAACACGACACGACCAGACCTTCACCGCTAGCACCTGAGGCACATGTGTATCACGGCATCACAGACGACATGTGAGAGAAAGAGTCATGTGACGTGCTGGTACATCTAATCTTACATACTACCTATATACAAGTCCATTGACTTCTCACGAAGCGGCCGCCGTGGCCGTGACCCCCCGCTCGCCGCAGTACTTGGCCACTTCTTTCTGCAATGTCTCGCGCTGGGTATTGACAACCTCCATAATATCACTGACGCCATTGACTGCCTTGCAATACTCAAAGGTATCTGCCATCTGCATGAGTACCGCTGTGAGCTGGTTTGGTAGCCACTATCGCCAGTCAGTAAACATCCAAGTAGAAATGGGGACAATAACTTACTGTCACAATCGGACTACCACCCGTGGCAGTGGGGTGCGATGTGTGCTTGAGAATATACTCTCGCGTGAAGCACCAGTGCCGCCAGCGGAAATCACGGACCTGATCAAGAGCTTGAAGATAGAGTGCAGCGGAGATGGAGTCGCCCTTTGCAAACTCCCGTACTCCAGCTTCTTCGGCGGAGTCACGCACCGCCTCAAGAAACTCGCGATGGTTGCCAGGTCGGTACTGGCGAAAGTCCCGGAGAATATCCGTTAGAGGAGTCTCGGGCATCTGAACCTGCAGCAGATTGTCACACATGGGGATCATGCTATCGTTGGCTCCAGACTCGCCGCGGAAGGACATTGGCTCTTCGCTCACACCTTCGTAGATGACTCCGTTGCGGAACATGGACTGCGACGTGATGCCAAAGATGAATGTACGGAAGTTTGTGTAACCCTGAGGCTTGCTGCGGTTCCACATTGCTGCCATTGTCAGAAACCCATAGTTCAGTCAGAGCATGTCACTTACTGTTCATAACCCCGTTGACCTTGCTCAGTCCACTGACGAGCGTCCGCAGGCCGTCGTTGAAGGCCTCTCGATCATGCGCCATGCAACTCTCAATCATGTCCGCAGCCCCCTTGACAAGGGCACCAGACTCTTTGACCATGGCAATGTGGACAAGTACGAAGCCAGCTTCTGACGAGGTAGGGTCTAAGCCGTGCTCAAAAGCTCGAATTAGCCGTAGGTTATCATACTCGAGACCACGAGAAGGATCTTCGAGGCGATAGTTGAAGAGGGCATATGAGCCTGCGTATTCCATAAATGGCTTGAAGCCAGCGCTGTGCACACTTGTATCAGCTACAAGTACAAGACAAGTCAAACAAGCAAGATCAGCTTACATCTCGGCTACCTTGACGATAGGCAGTGCAATGCATCTCGGCAGCGACTGGCGACCCAGGCCATATGCTTCACCCTTGACATGCCTCTCATGGCAAGGTTCGAACAGGTAAGCAGAGGCCAAGAAGGAGTAGTCTCGATACAATGCGTTCATGACAACAAGGTCATCGCGATACTTTTCAACCTCAGGAGTAAGGTCAGGTAGCTCCTTGAGAAGGGTCTCGCCAAAGGTGAAGTTGGCGAGGAGACCTGGCTCCCCTGACAGTGTCTTGATAGGCATGCGTTGCAAGAGCGACTCAAGAGTTGCAAACTCTTTTGGAAGCTCGACAACAGGCTCTTGACGAGGGAGGAAGCCTCGTGTTGTTGAAACCATGAAGGCAGGGAGAGAATGGTCCTCAGGACGGGTGTCCTTGAGGACAGGAAAGTCAAAAGTGGGAGACATGATGACCAAGGCAAGAGATAATGAAGGCAAAAGATGCTCAAGACAAACAGGCGTCAGTCACAAAAAAGCTGGACTGAGAACCGATGGTTGTTGTTGGTGCTGAAGGGAAACATGTCAAAAGGCGGGCTCAACGCACGCTTATATCTTGTGGCCGGAATCAAAACCGGCCACGGAAACGTACCGGCCTCACCAAGATAAGAAGTACGTAATGACTGGATCACTTGTCTTCATTTGCATACTTTGACCCGGACACTTCCTCTGCTGCCCGCTTGAGTTTCCCCATGTTCCCCAGAGCACCCGAGACCAATTTTCCACAGTTAGCTCGTCGTCGCCAAGACATAGGGATGTTGGAGAGGAGGGTCGGGGCAGGAATGAGGCTTTAGCTACATCTCTTGCAGATGAGAAGAAAATAAGATCTCATAGACTTTTTATCTCGAGAAAAAATCGGATATTGAATAGAGGGGCGCGAGTGATGGCGCAGTATTGATCCCATTCACTGTCTTCGCGATGCAGCCCCGAGAGCCAAAAGATGATTCAAAGAGCAAAATACATCCAATTCGGCAATCATTCCAATACAATGTAAATTTCATCTACTGCACGCCATCCACAATTCTTTATCATTTTATTATCATCCTCTCATCACCATCACCAACAATACAAACGCCATGCCTTCTCTACAACTCCCACCCTTCGGCCCGATTCACACCCACACCCACACCACACCCACTCCCTATAAACTCCAAAACCACATCCTGCACCAAATCTTCACTATTACAAAAGTCATATCTCGCTTTGCATCGGCACATCAACTTCACAAATCACTAACCCGCTTATTAAGGTCAAAGTTCCGTCCCTGTCATATATAGTAGTACAGGAGGGCGGCTCTTCGGCAGCACAGCCAACCAGCGTAGCGCCGAGGAGACCCCGCAAGGCGCGCTCGACTTCCGGCCTCTGGGGGGATGTAATTCCGGCCTTGTTATCTGGGTTTGCTCACCGCTTGATTGGAGGGTCTGGGGTGCTGGGCTGGGGTTTGGGGTTAGTAATAGCTTGGCCTAGTATTGTTGTTAACGATGTGTGTGGTGTGCGGTGTGGGTGGATTTGGCGGGGTTGTCTTGTAGGTAGAAATTTGGAAGAGGATATATGAATTGCTATTGGAAAAGATGGAGTGCGCTGGGGATGTTTGAACTGCCTAGGTGGTTAGTTGTGTGCTGAGAAAGCGAGTTGGATCATAGTAGTGATAGTCACATCTCCACACTGGTGAGGTTGACAGGGTAAGCCGCCAGAATAGCACTTCCAATACTCGGCGACCACCATCGCCAACCTCCCCTCCCTCCCTCCCTCAACCTATCCCCAGCACTCGTGACATGCCAATCATGTCTACCGATCATCACTAAACCGACGCCACTTGTAAGTGAGCATCCTCCGCCCTTTGTCCCTGACATCACGAGACGAACGCCAGCCCTATACTTGCTAGTTTCAGTTCAATCAAACACCGCTAATTAACGCGGTGATGGCAACGATAAGTGTCGCGGTATCGAGTTTGTTTCCAAAGTTCCACGTTGCGCATTGCGGAAGTAGTTGAGATAGTACTGACTCTCCACCCCAACCCTAAGAATACAGCCTCACCCGTATCTACACCTCTATTCAGAACCGTCAAACTTTACAGCACTCACGTCGTCATCCCGATTCAACCTGCAACACAGCCCGACCTATTCCCCCCAAAGCACAACCAAGGTTTCGCTTAGAGTATGATTGGAATGTGTTGAGAGAAAAAAGGAGTGGAATGGTATGATGCTAGAAAACACGATGTTGTAACGAGTAATGTGTCTATGGTTATAATTATTACAAAGTAAGAAAAGGAGAAAGTTCAAAAGAATGCAGTAAACAATGCTCAATAACCATATCTCCAGTATACATCATCGCCATCTTATCCGCTATCACCCTTCTTTGCACACTCATACCTTAAAAAAACACAGCAGCCAGACCCGCCGCTCCAACAACAGCCATACCAGCCGCTGGAACCAATCCACCTGCCGCAGCACCCGTAAACATCGCCATGGGCGGAGCAGTGCCTGTCCTACCCGCATCACTCATACTCACACTCGTCGCCATGGATGCAGCACTCGACGTTGTAACCGCACTCGTTGGCGTGGGAACCGCCAGCGGCACCAGCGTCTTCAGCAACTCAGGTGTAGTCGTATACGTCATTGCATCCCCAAAAAACGCCAGGGACGCACTCGGGAACGGCAGTGGAGACACACGCGTTGCGCTGAGAAACGCCGTGCGTTCAGCCGCGGGGGCATCTGGGTTCAATGATGCGCGATCGAATAGCGCAAGGGGGTTCAAGACACTATTTTCCACACTCCTATTAGATCTTCCTTCAATAGAAGAAGTTATAGAAGAGGGGAGAAAGGGAGGGGGGATATACTAACCCATCAACGACATGCGCCACCCCGTTATACAAAATCGTATTCACAAATGTAATTTTCGCCCCATTCACCCACGCACTACCATCCTCCAACACAGTAAATACTAAGTCTTCCTCCGCCATACTCCTCACCGTTACATTGCCCAAGCTAGGCGAGAAAATAACATTCTTGGGTATAACATGATGTTTCAGCACCGTCTGCAACGTCTCTTTATCCGCGGTAGCAAGAACGGACCCAATATTCTCAAACGCCTCGTTGGTAGGCACGAAAATCGTGAAATCAGAAATATTGAGTCCGACCTGGTCGGGCCCATTGAGTCCAAAATCGATAGCGAGTTGGGCTGCTTGCAAAGCGTTGTTCATGGCGGTGTAGCCAGCGCGGTAGGTAAAGAGTTGGAAAGGAGCGCCGAATGAGAGCACCGTGTCGATTCTATGAATAGTGATGCCTTTGCCGAGTTTGATATCCTTTAGCACACATCAGTTTCCTTCTTACCCCACAACTACACATTTGGCTTATCCAATTCAACCCGGGGGTTCAGAGAAAGAACTTACAGCTTCCGTAACAGTAGACACCATCTGCTCCCCAGACAACACACAAACACTCTCCCCATTCCTAACAAGCCCATTATACGCTCCCCCTGTAAAATCCGAAAAAGGCTGAATAGCATTGACATACGACCCATTGAGCAGCGTCTGCGCAAACGTCGGGATCTCTGTAATAACCTCTGCGGGATACACTCCCTTGAATACATGATTTGCAAGTAAAGCACCAATAGCAGCGGTGTCATTTTTGAATTCGATGGCCTGGCCTTCGGGGATGTCGCGGGGGACGGAGGCAAAGGCGGAGTTTGTGGGCGCAAAGATGGTGATGTTGGAGGCGGCGGATAGGGTGGGTGCGAGACCGTCGACGAGGCTGATGAGGGAGAGGAGCTCGCTGAGGTCGGGTTGGGAGGAGAGGAGGGCGGCGAGGTCGCCTTGGGCGAGGGCGGTGCTGAGTGTGAAGGCGGAGACCCAGATGCGGGACGGGCGCATGGTTAAGGATTTATCGGGATAGTTGGGGCGATAAGGGGGTCCATAAGAGACAGGACGGATGCTTGTTAGTGGAGAGAAAGCTGGATTGTTTGGTTGTGTGCTGGTATATGAGGTTCTTGGTGATGCTGCTGCTTCTCCTTTATATACATATTTTGTTCATCAATTATACAATATACAACATTAATCCTACCAACACCCACAAGCTCAAGTGATATACGGTGCTGACAAGATGACATCTACGACTCCGTGGCCGATGCTGTTGTTGCTTCTCAAAAGGTTGTGATCGGGGCGCAGCACAGTGGTTGGAGTAATGCCACTGACTAGATGGGGAAGTTCCCAGGCCTAGTTGCTTTTCTTTTTGAGGCTTCCCACTCTGTAAAGATGCAGGTCGAGACAAGATTTACATACGTGCATGCTCCTACAGTCGAAGTTGTATGCCATTAGACAAATAGGTGGGCGGAGGGCCTTGCCAAGCCGCTCCACTTCTATGCAGCGTGTGCCAGTAAGGATACTCGGTTGGAGCAACGGCAAAAACTTGCCAGGGGCCAGACCAACGGCCAAGTTCTTACGGCTGCGAGCACGTTGAACATGCACGTTGTGAGGTACTTGTGGCGTTTTTTGTTGTGCATCTTGAGGCCGTGTAGACCATGTACGTCCATGGCCCTGTTTACAACACTCTCCCAGCAGTACAGTATGTCATCCTGCAGAGAATCGTACGCATTGGTATGGTGGGCTGCTGGTACTGAATACAGTGCGGACATATGAACAGTCGATTCTGAACAGACCCATGCCATGTAGTCTACCATTCAAAATTAGAATATGCAATAAGTTTGAAGCCCGGCGGGGCATGACATCGTATAGATGCCAAGCGACGGCTAGATTTCACCGCGCTCGGGTGCTACCAACTGCATGCATATCGGCAGTATGCAGAGTGAAGCCACGCACCAATTAGAACACAGACACCACATTTAGATCGGTCAAAATCCACCGACCTACTCAGCCGTTGTTAAAGAGACACGATGTAAGGTATCGTACTCGATTACGAAGTAGCAACTCTTGCCTCATATCTACGCAGAATCGCCTTGTAGTCATTATACCATTCCTCCAGCCACCCCGTCGCATCAATCATGCGCGTTGTGAAGCAGCTCAGCGTTGGATCGAGAACCTTCATGGGCGCCACCAGGTTCCGCAGTCTAAGGCCACATTCTTCGATACGGAAACAGTCTTTCGGCAAGCATTGGCCATATGTGTTCTCTGGATCGCTGGCCGTTACCAAGGTAGTGACGAGCACAAAAAGAGCATGCAAGACGGCTGGTGCAAAGCAGAATGAAGGCAGACCGATAACCAGAGCAGGGTCCATTTCGGCTGCCGTTTCTATCACACCATGGCAGTTTCGCACAAGGGTTTGCAGCGCTTCGCGGAGTGGAGGGATGATCATGGCAGGCTTTGGAAAGTCCTTGACTGGAATGCGTCCGGGGATAAACGGCGATGCAAAGGATGCCTTGTTAGTAGGAGTGTGTAGCACAAGCTCATACAGATGTATCATGGACACGTGCCAGTATACTCTGAGTATTTTGGACAGTGCAAGACTCGGTGGGATCTGAGCTGCCCATGCGTCGAGTTTAAGCTTGAGTGCATCAATGACTGCGTAGACGTTGTAGTCGTTTCCATCCATAAAGGTAGATATCTGACAGAGGCACAGGTGGTTGGAGATTTCCTGATCCAGCTGAGTGATACGGGCAATCTGACAAAACAGCAGGTCGGATACATCGCCGTTGCTCTCCAAGTACCCGACACATTCATCCAAGTAAGCATCCCAAGGAACAGGACTGAGTCGACGTGTGCTCATGGACGAAGTAGAGGTTGCAATGTAGCATGCTATCCAGGTACGGCGTGCCTCGAGTGATGTCGTGTCCTGGAGCCTGCAAAAGAATGCTGGGGGCGTCGGCTGCAGTGAGCCCCCAGCAATTTCGAGATCAATAGCCATGTCAGTGGCTAGTTGGAGGATCTGATAACAGCTTCCTTGCTGGCCGTTGCGCGTGCTCTTGGTGTAGAAAGCGGGTAGGAGCAGAGCTTGCACGAGCTCAAGAGACCGCCGTCCTCGAGCTATCACCTCGTCGCCAAGGATGCGCATGGCTTCTCGAACAAGCTCATCGTGCAGGTCCAGATCAACACCCTGGGCCTCTTGCGTGATGGTGAAGACTAGCGCAGCCACCAGCAGGACAGGGGATTTTGCTCGGTGGAACTCGAGATTGGTAGTCAGACGGACGGCCGGCCACGCGGTCTCGGCTTGGAGTGCATAGTGGTAGAGTAGCTGTTGCTGCTTGTAGACCGGAATGTGTGCGTCCAGGAATGACAAGATGGCGTCGTGGTGGCTTTCTGGGATGCTTGCGGGCGAACGGCTTAGTGTTGACAGGCTACCCGGCGAACAGCTTGGGGGAGTGGAGATGTTTTGATGAGACTGTCTCTGCAGCGCATTCTGGAGTTCCTGGACCTGGGCTTCGAGCTCACTAATACGATCGCGTTGTAGGCGTGGTGCTGCTGGTACACACTCAAGATTGTTGCGATGGCACCGCTCGCAAATGCCTGGTTGTGGGGAGGTGCTCACGTCGCATTTGATCTTGAGACGGTGACATTCTTCACAGGCGCGATAGCGTTTTCGCATGGTGCTACCAAAGGCCCGGGCTACGGTGAGGTTTGATTTTCCTTCTTTGGCGGTTTTCAAGTCTATGACAACTTGATTCGACCTGCAGGCAGTCATTCTGGGAGGCCTGGGGCTGGGCTGTGGCTGTGTCAGCTCGTAGCACCCCCCACTCTCGTAAAGAAGCTCGCCACTCCGCACAACCCCAGCCATGTATACATATTATTTTGTCTTTTTTATTATGCTTCTCTTGCATGTTGTGTCATCATCAACCCGACTAAAATGCGAACTCTCAATGCCGCGTTGCCAAATAGAACGACAGAGTGCGAGGCATGTCCATTGCCTATCATTCGTCAAAACAACGTGGGGCATCCTTCACAACACCTTAACTCCCACGCTATAAAGGTACATGGAAATCTCAACACTTCGCTTTATCCTCTATGTTAGCCTTTCGGAGAATTTAACCCTCAAAAAACAAATCACCACTCGCACCCTACCAGCTCCCTCCAAGCTCCACCCCCGCAACCCTCCTTCCGGAGCTTGTTCGAAACAAGCAACGCAGTCCATCCATCCACTCCCCGCTGCTGACCCGGGGGAACCACACCATCATCACTTTGTGGCCCAACTTGAAACCACCCCGAAATCTCACCTGCGTGCGGCGCCTGGGCTGACGCAAAGCAAGTACGCGATGTCATACCACTCTCTTTAACCATAATTCATCGTATATCCCTGGGACTCACTCTCCATCACTTCCGCACGCGACACATCCCCTCTATCCACAATGAAGCTCAAAGCCTCCCTCCGCGTGCGCATACCAGGGATCCACTGGAGTCCCCACGACATAGCATCTTCAGAGCCGTCGTCTTCATCGTCAAAACCCAAAACGCGAATGCCCTTTTTGTTAAAGTCGTCTACACCCGATCCCGCAACTATTGGCCGCCCCCGCAAATCCAAGCTGAGCTCGACCTCCGAACCTAATGTCGAGCTTGACGCGCGCACACTGGCACAGGGCCAATCGCTGTTTTTCGCCTGTCTGCCAATTGAGTTGCGCCGCATGGTGTACGAGTTCGTCATGGGCGAGGAAGTAGTGCACCTGACACTGAGCCAGAAGCGGCGATTTGGACATTGCATCTGCCACGGCGAAGCCGACAGTCCTCGCAGATGGAAACAGTGTATCTGTAGAGTTCTTGTTGGGGGCAAAAAGGGAGCAAGACTGGATGGCGGCTGTGCAGCGCTGGTGAGAACGTGTAGACGCATGTACGGACTTCACTTTATTTAGCGGTACCACTGGAATATGGAGAAGAAAGAACTGATTGGTGATATAGGTATTCGGAAGCTATCCCGCATCTCTACCGCACACACACGTTTTCCCTCTTACATATTACGCATCTGCTTTACCTACCTTCTTCCGTCCCGCAACTCCGCCTCAACTCGATCCGCACGCTACATCTCCGCTGGGCCATCCGCGCGCTACCCCATCTACGGCGCGGACCCTCAAGTCGCATTGCATACCGCGAGGACACGGCGAATTGGGAGAGAGGATGGGCTATTATAGCAGGGATGCAGGGGCTAAGAGAGTTATATGTTGTGCTGATTGATCCGAGTCCGCAGCAGATGTGGGAGAGGAATTGGTTGCAGCTCGAGAATATACTTCTGGAGAGTGTGAGGGGGGTCACGAGACCGAGGGATGCCGTGGTGGTGATGCCGTATCAGAGTTGTGATGTGGATTGGGATATGGGGGATGGGTGTGTGAGGTTGGTGAGACCGGAGGATGGGGGTGCGGATGAGGATGAGGAGTGAGATGTACAACATCACTCTTGAAGAGTGAGTCTAGTACACTATATATAATACACCCATAATAAACATATAAACGATTTATATCACCAGTCCGATTCATGTTCAATACCTTCATTTAAAAATATTATCTAATCATCACATCATTTCCCTTTTCTACATCCCTCACAGTCCAAAGCAATTAGCATAATACGTAACCGTAGCCGGCCAATCCGTAAACATACCCAGAATACCAACCTCCTGGGCCAGAACATCGAGCACGGTATACATATCCCCATCATTGTTCGTAACATTCATCACATACTGATAGTAGTATCCTCCACTATCAATCTGCAGCCAGCCCGAGCGCTCAAACGACCACGCAATCATATCGAGCCCGTGTTCCTGGCACGCAAGCGCATACTCTGAGGGCACAATCTTGCCTTCGTTGTCTAGCTTGGTGAGAGCGAACATGGCGGGCGCCATGATCTTGACGCCGCGGGCAGCGAGGTCGGGGATGCTAGCTGTGGCGTTTGCGTAGCCAGCGGGCGTATCGACGCGCTCGTCGAGGTAGACGGCTTGGGCGCCGAAGTCGGGCTCGTTGTCGATCCAGTAGAAGATGTCGTCTGGCAGGAAGGACTGCAGCCAGACGCGACTGGGATCGATGTCGTACTCACGGAACTTGTCGACGAGGTCTTGGGCGTATTGCTCTTGGGTGTAGCCGTCGAATGGCATAGCGACTTCGGGGGTCTTGAGCTCGGGTGTGAATTTGAGGCCCCAGCTGTCTACGAGGGGAATGTACTCGTCGACTGTCATGAGCTTAGGGCAGTGCTGGGCGTAGAGGTCTGTACGAAAGTATTGGGTTCCATCCATATACTGTTTAGCTGTTGTAGCATTAGGGTTGAAGCCGTCCATCTTGCCGCAGAGAGTGCCAAACTCCTCAAGTGTAATGTCCGAGGTGCAGCACTTGGCCGACGCAGCAGTGCCATTGGCAGCGGGAGAGAAGGGCTCGGTACACTTTGCAGCGAGCGGGGTGTCGAGGATGTTGGTGGTCGTGTGCAAGTCGCATTGGGCGTGTCGGCAGACGAGCTGCTTGTCCTTTGTGAATGCAACATCGCATTCAATGATACCAGCGCCCATACGATGCGCCGCTTTGTAGCTCGCGAGTGTGTGCTCGGGGAATTGGAGGGGTGCTCCACGATGCGCCAGGACAAAGTCTGACGTCTCGAATTCTTGCTCCGAGCAGCTCTCCAGCTTCTCCTTCAATGGCCCGTCGTCCATATCGTCGACGAGGTAGTATGGTCGAGGCCCAACCTGGACATTAAACTTTTTTCCATGTTCATGGCGGTGCCCTCCGGTACGAGGCGCAACTGCAGGTACAGCAGCAGCAGATGCGAGTCCAAGAAGGATAGAGGCAGCGACAAGAGAGCGCATCGTGAGCAATTGTCAAGCCAGAGAGGTCCGAGAAGCTGCAAAAATGAACGGTCCCTGCAGAACAGACATGACTGCGGCTATGCGGCTTCTTATCTACATGGGGCAGAAGCAATCTCTACTCAATGCTTCGGATGGTCCAAAGACGCCGACGAGCTGCACGGCTAGGGGACCTCGATGTCAGCTCCATAGCTTCTGCACGTGGGTGAGCTACCCCGGCTCGAAGCTCTTGGTGCTGCTGGCCTGTCGGCGGAGAACAGGACGATGGAGCAAAACTACCCAAGTCCGGTTAGCCTGCCAAGACTGCCAAGCACATGTAGCCGTTCACGTTTCTCAATGCTGCGATAAGATACGTGAACAGGCACTAGCGAAGTACTCGGAGCAACAATACTGACGGCTGAGAGGTACGCCTCATGCATCATCTCCTCCCCGTCTTGGCCGCATCTTGCTTCTTTCGCCCTGTGGTCCGGTGTGGCGGGAATCCATCGGCCTTTCGCCGGGCCGGCAGCATCTCGTGGCTTGCCAAGTGAACACGAATGGAAAGGGTGGGCAACGGTGCCGGTCTCTATGAGCCACGGTCCTCTCAATTATCTGAATCCTGCAGTAAGTTTCTAACAGTAGTATTCAATGTGATACCTGTTCAGATGGAAGCCGCGGGACACTGCATGTCTGCTTGGGCCCTGTGCTAAAGTTGTCAATTCTCTTCATACGTGGTAGAAGGTCTTCAAGCAAGGAGTCAAATATCTGTCCTCCTCAATCCAAGTTGCCGCCTCCACTTGACCGTCTATTCATTTCTAAAGGCGATGAAACACGAAGATGCATGAATTCCATATCTGAGACTGCCGGTTCATGGTGCGCTATCTTCATTGCGTTCTGGCAGCTGGAAGATGCATCTGGACTTTCCAACATCGAGATCAGTGGAACACCTCCAATCTGGAAGGGTGACGACAAAGTCTTTTGGTGCAGTCATGGTCGTTATAGGTTCAAGGAGTGCTTTTCCGCTCTGCTCCCAAAAGTCGCCGTAGCATTGCAGCCAGAGATCCAAAAAGAAGAAGAGCCGTACGTGCAGCGTCCGGAGACCACTCATCCTACCCAGCACATCCCACGTCCTGTACCACTCATCTTGATGCACTTGAGGCATGAGATCGACCCGAAAGAAACCGTGGCGATCGAGGTCCCAGTCGATGCGGAGGTTGGTGATTTGATTGATCCGTTGGGGTAGGATGAAATATGGCAAGTAGCCCATGGTAGGGTAGTCTTCCACATTTGTAGAAATGAAGAACTTGTTGGAACTGTAAAGATATTCGACCGCTTCTGAGTAACTGATCATTCATCAATTAGCTATGATACTACGCCGTTAACCTAATAAACGTATACTCATATCGGTTCTGTCCTCCAGCTTTTCGGTAGGCTCGTCGTGTAAAATGTCTACACTGTGTAACAAAGTGTCATGTGGGTAATACTTACATGCGGCGACATGTCCTCAACAACGGAAGTGCAATGTGAAGTTTGTATTTAGTTGAAAGGGACTGGAGGTAACAGGCGCAACCTCGAATAGAGCACCGCTGGGCATTCAACTGTCCATTGACAAGTGAAAGATGTATTAGCGCGTCGCCCAATGCTTTTTCATAGATGATTCGCCTTATCTCCAAGGGAAGTTTGGTCATAAAGGCGGATCGATTTTGTGGAAACGTTCTTTGAAATTGCTGTAAGCTTGCCGATGTAACACTTAGAGCTCTTCTGCGGGGGCAAGGAACCATGGGCTTTGGAGCCTCGGCAGATACTCTGAACGTTCGTCTATTCTGGTTAGGCATTACCAGTACAATGCAACAAACACAGGGCGAGCAGACTGTCCAAAAGAGGCATTTGCATGTATACCAAGCTGCTTTTCGTACAAAATTGTTAGTCCTAGTGCCGATATTCTTGAGGCGATTGCGAAAACGGGTTCCGGGCATGTTTGCGCCACAGGGGCATGAAGCTTTGTTGGTTCAGCTGAGAACCGCGAAGAGTTGCGGTTCGAAGCAAGCTTGGATGATGCGAACACCTTCTTTACGGCTCGAAAATGATTGGACGGTCGGTATTCAGGGTATATTCTTGATTCCCTGAGGTGGAATTGGATTCGACTTCTTGTTTACGTGGAGGAGACAAGGAAGAACAGTTGTTGTTGGAAACCATTTTGTGGCGCAATCCCGGCCCCACTTTGTGAGACCAAAATGACGACGGCACCCAAACTTGACGTTACTACCCAATGCTTACGTTTAATTCGTTACTTCCGCATTCGGCTCGGATTCAATAACCGAACATAGTTCAGCTTTGATTTATTGCTACTATTTACCATTCCGCCCAACGGATGTTATAATGGGTTTCGTCTGATACTGGTTGGTGGCGAAGGCGTTGCTCATCCAAAAGAAAACATACGGAAGCTGCCGCCGGCAACACGGCAGATAAGTGGCATTAGTGGTCACAGTCATGGAGTGTGATGTGTCTTATTATCTACATGTGTATCTTCTTATCAGCAACAACTTTTGTAGCCGCCTAACACGACTACATCGTCTATGTTTCTATTTTTACAAGCTGCCTTGGCGGCGGATGACTGAACCGACTTCGTGAGATCCCACCATAGCCAACATGATATGTCATTTAAATAGATTGATTCTCAATTCAACTACCTAGCCCAGTTTGAACCTATCTCTATCGTTTATTTCAGTTCACATATTTGTACAAAGCCACTACCTACGCAGCCACTTTGAGGGGCCCGTAGTGTTTGTGTAAGAGGGTTGGCTACATTTTGCATTGTAATCACCACGTCGATGTAGACTGTATACATCTGATCACAGCCTTGTCACCAGGCCTGCCGAATCGCATGTTCCACACTGTCAAAGGTTCCCTCTTTGAATATCCCGATGAGCCAACCCCAGACATTCGACAGTGACTAGACGCTCCTGAATGATCAGTCCCTATCTAGCAGAGTTGTATATGAGTTTCCTATATAGCTTGGACATTTGGTGCGTTGTTGGAGATTGCTGGAAATTAAGATTCACAAGCCCGCTAGTAAGCTTTGAGTAATCCAAATAGGAATTTTGGTTTTGGCGTGAATTGACAGCAGCTATGCAGTGTAGTCGTCGTGCAATGCTTCTTTTCTACAATTCTGCACGTCATTTCGATTAGCCCGAAAATGGGCAACTATGCGCCTGTGGGTTAGAATATCTTGTGGTTGTTATTATCAAATACATATATTAAGGAAAGACGTGGTTGTTATGTAAAGAACGGGTTTGTCTCATTATCAGTGTCTCGGGACTTGTTAACAGAAACTCTGTTGGGACATGTGTTGGAATCGAGCTGACGACACCAGTCTTACCTCGGTCTTGCTACAGGCATACAAGTGTCAGCAAGGGCATACGCGTCTCAGCAGGGGAACACGTTTCAGCAGTTGCAGCCTTGCCTGCTACTGCTGAGTAGATAGCTACGTCGATAGCCCAGTAGCTAGTCGAATCAGCCAAGTCTTCATTTTAGTGTTTTATGCAACTGCAGTTGTTTGACTCAATTAAAGCCTTTACCGTGCCAACAGACTCCGAATTTCACTACGACTTAATGTCTCAATGGGAATAAGCATCTCAAATCAAGATATTGTTACTTTTACTTTTTTTACTCTTTCGGTATGTATGGTTGTTGTTTGTCCTGCTAATATCAAACAATGAAAAAAATCTTCTAGTAGTCAAAAGATATTGAACGGGTGTAGATAGTATCGAGCGACGAGTCTTACTATGAAGGAGACGAGCTACCTTCACCTTCACCCGCACCACGTCGTCAGTAATAGAGCAAGGAGAAATTGAGGCTAATGAGAGGAAGTTAGAAGAATTGAACACTATTGAATTAGATGCCTCGTCTAAAATACAAGAAGTCCCGCTTTTATACTCAATTTCAAATAATAGTTTTGCCCACGGTTACTCGTAACCCCATGCACCGGCACAATATCTCCGTTGTTTCTAATATGGTGCGTACAATCAAGATATTTCGGTGCTCATATGATAACCATATGTACAACAGGAGGTGGAGACGACTCCAAGTGCGGAACAAGCAACGAATTAAGTATCTATTCCCTATATTTGGCATCCCATTTACCAAGCAGACTCCACAAAACATGCCATATCTTCTCTGGATCACTCATCCACCAGCACCTAAATCTCTCTGATGCAGTACTTCTTCACCGTCCTCACAGAATGTATATACAGAACCTCCATCTCCAACAGTTGGATTTTTGACTATAGCTCTTCATGTCGTCCACATATGTAGGCGAGAACCAAAAGCGTCTTCAATATCTTTCTTTGTTACACCTTCAGTCAGTAGGAAAAGTACTGCAGCAGTGTCCAATTCCTTAGAAAATGAATGACCCAATGGTATAGAAGAATTAATTGTGCAGAGTACTTGTTATATACAGGCAACAGATGTTTGCCTAAGGGAGCATATAGGTGTGAGATGATCGATTCAGACAGATATCTTGTACTGAAAACCGTGTGATCTAAATACATGATGATGATGTTGTTGCAGAACATCCCATGCAGGCTCAAACTTAGAAACAACTCATATAATTTGGAAGCAAAAAAGATTGTTCCAGCTGTCGCTGTCAAACAATAAACTCAAGATGACTATTACCAAACGCTACTTTGGTTTGGTCGCTAGTAGTCCAAATATGTGTGCTACAAACATGTTTGGCGATTGATACTGTGATTACAACAAATACATAATCTCGATGAAATTCTCGTTACTAGGATATTTCTAGGATCTGGACCAATAAACATCTTCATGATTCCACACGTATCACATATCACTCTACTAAACATTGCAAGCAACTGTGGCTGTGTAGGGAGCTAGACAATCTCCGAACTTGGTGAAAATTGAAAGATCAGTTTTTAACAGTCTAAAAAAAAACTCACTTCTGCAGTTATTGGAATATACCCGAAAATATTCGCAACCAATATTCAAGAACGCTCACGGCTGGGGAGTGTAGAACCTAATGCGGTTAGACACTCGGAGGGCTTAATCATCATCGAATCTTCGCAAGTCGAACTCTACCAACACTCCGGGACGCCCATTGCCAACAAACAGCCATGCCACCACGGGTGCGCGCTGTCCAACTCGCCTTGTCGCTCGTATCGTCGCCCTTGCGGTCATGTGCCACACCGTTAGCCACCGCATTTGTGCTGCCCGCCCAGCAGCGCTGCGCCTCGATTCTTTCTTCGCTGTCCGACAACGCCGGGGCCTACAATAAAAAGATCCGCCGAGGTCGGGGACCAGCCTCGGGAAAAGGAAAGACTGCAGGACGAGGTCAGAAGGGACAACATGCACACGGCAAAGTCCCCGCTGGATTCGAGGGAGGTCAGACACCACAATGGATCACGAATCCTGAGCGAGGGCGGGGGAAGCACAATCCGTTCAAGGTGGAGATGTCGCCAATTAATCTGGACCGGATACAAAGCTGGATTGACCAGGGACGGTTGGATCCGAAGAAGCCAATTACTATGAAGGAATTGGCAAAGTCACGGTGTTTGCATGGCGTAAAGAGACACGGCGTGAAGCTGTTGGCAAGGGTATGGAGATCGGGAAGAAGGGCATGCGGTGCACATGCTAATTGACTTGTCAGAATCCTGAGCAACTCACCACGCCCATCCACATAGTTGTCTCTCGAGCATCGAGCGAAGCCATTGAGCGTATCGAAGCCCTCGGCGGCAGCGTAACTACCCGCTTCTACTCGCCCACAGCCATCAAGCGCGTGCTACGCGGAGAATCACACCCGACGATTTCCCTCCAAGCCTCTCCCTCCCTTGTCGCTCTCACCAGCCGCTCCTCCGCTGTCAAAATCCCGTCTCCCATTCTCTCCGCGCTGCAAACCGCCGCTGAAGAAAAGAAGACCGAGGCCATGGCCGCAGTTATGAAGCAAGTAGGCGCAAAATACAAGTACAGACTCCCCGACGCCACGGCAAGAAAGGATATCGAGTACTACCGTGACCCAGCGCATAGAGGGTACTTGAACTACACGCTCAAGCAGGGCGAGAGCCCAAGTCTCTTCTTCAAGCCACCGGGCGAGACAAAGGACAAGAAGAAGCAGGCCGCAAGACGCGATGCCGCCAAGGCGAGTGCCGACAATAGGTTATTCTAGTCCAGCGCAGATATCGCGGTCTGTAGAATATAATGTACATGATATGCACTTTGCTCAACCGCGATTAAAGACGTCTATCGAAAAAAAAACGAGACAAGTGACGTTCAGTACTCCTTTGCACCATATAAACCCCATCTTACCATCTTTCTTCGCACATCCCCTCTCACAGCCTATGTATCCTCGATTCCGTCTTCTCTCCCCTATATCCAGCCCCTCCCTCCCCCCCCTTTCCACATTCCCTCAAAACAAAAAAAATACAAATCGATCAACTCACTCGGCCAATTTTTTTTAAATCATAAGTAAGAAACTTGAAACCCGTATCCCAACCTTAAAACACAGCCAAGTTAGCCCTCCCCCTTCTTTCTGTCGCGAGGGGGGGGGTGGGTGGCGCATAAAGCGTGCACGTACGGAATCTCTCGTTTGTCGGTGATTTAGCGGGATGGATGACGAACGCTGGGTTGGGTTATTTATAGATGGGGGTTGGGGTTGGGGTTAGTGGTGGGGTTACGAGGGATGGGGTACGAGGTATGAGTTTTATGGATTGTGGATTATGGATTATGGATTATGGATTATGGATTATGGGTTATGGGTTATGGGTTATGGTAGAAGGGGAAAGAGAGCTGGAAGCAAGAATAGAAGTTGATGTTGAAACAAGGTGCCCCTAGTAGTATGACTACTACTATTATAAGTAACTAAGTAGAAGTGACAAGGTGGGTGGTTCTAACGTCTACCATTCAGCATATCCACTGTGTTACAATCTACACGTACGCGACAACGTGTATTGTTTGCACACGTGCAGCACTGGCCACCGCGTGGCACCATCCTCTCACCCCAGGTTCTAACACTTTCTTCTACCAACATGGACTTGACTCCCATATTCTCAATAGTTGATAAGTTTTTTT
The DNA here is from genome assembly GCA_002286855.1 of Bipolaris cookei. NCBI lineage: Eukaryota > Fungi > Ascomycota > Dothideomycetes > Pleosporales > Pleosporaceae > Bipolaris > Bipolaris cookei. The sequence goes on along the minus strand of NRSV01000004.1, from coordinate 149,839 downwards.
GGGGTTGGGGGGGAGGCTTAGAATACGCGTGAGACTGCGGGAGATGGCGGTGTTGATGGCGTGAGGTTGTGCGTATGGGGTAAGATACTAGGTCGATTGTACACGGGAAAGAACTTGGGAAAAAAATCTTGGAGTACTACAGGTGCTGCCAAGGAAAAGAAACCGAGGTACGTCGTTTTCCCTCTTTCTTCTTTTCAGGCAATGATATCCCGTCACTGCCGAGGTATGAATGGATGCAAACATGTAGACCTGAGTTCCGCCCAGATGCAAGTCAGATTCCCATTGTGTACAGTCGGGCGTCTCATTGGCTTGGTTTTCCCTTGTCCGGGGCAACTATGCTCAAAGCATGCATATACATATACGGCAGGTACCGCCGTAAGCACAGCCGTGAGGAAAAAGAAACAGAGACATGGCTATGGCTTATGCCGTGAAATGCGGATCCGAATGCCCCGTTTCTCTCACTGCGGACCACCGGCAATGCAGGTTTTTCCCATATGCAAAGTAGGCAAGTTCAAGGCCTTTGTGTTATGGGCGAAAGAAAAGAAAGAAAAAAAGCGGATTCGTTCCCACTGACGAACAAGGGAAAGCCGGTAGACAGGGAATGCGTCCGGAAACAAGAAAAAAAGATAACAACGGATACAAGTTACTCACATGAGACGGAGAAAGAATAATGGAGCAAAAAAAGAGAGCTAAGCTGAAAGATTTCTTTGACGGCTGTCCGGTCGGTCGGTCGGTCGGTGGCGAAAGGGCCAAGCTAGACCTATCTACATATTGCATGCCCAGGTGACCAAAACGAAACGTTTGTACATGAACGGTGCACCTGAAAAAAAATAGCGGATGTGGACCGACTGCGGCACGCGTAAGTGCCTTGTGTGCGTGTATGTATGTAAGGCGGCCTAGGCATTTATTCCTTGTCACAAAACGTATACGTGTAATGGACAAAAGGAGTTGAATATATGGTTGGGCCCCCGGCGGAGTGCGTACATGAGCCGGAGTGAGACAGGTTGCGCGTCTTACAGATGCTTTGATTCAAAATCGGCTGGCTGCGGTATCTGGGATTTGCCTGCGTTTTTTTCCCCTGTTGTTGTACGAGGCTGAGCAATTGTGCTGTGGCGACAGGTCGCTTCTTAGGGCGATGCATATGACCCAAACTGTACACTTGGACGGCAGGGAACCATGGTATCCCGGACTATTTTGATGACATGTAAGGTGGCGCAGGGGCCGGACTTGTGTTGACGTGAGAAGTACACATTCATCATTTGAGATCCTTGGGAAAGTTGAAATGTATGTATGTGTGCAAAGGTGCTGCGGTGTCTCCGTGGGGGGGGGGAGGGGGGGTTAAACTGCCGTCACACGTGCATCCCTGGTAGTGCGCCTGTTTGGCGGACAAAGCACTCATGTTGGCGATAGCAATCGGACTTACGATGCATCAGAAAGAAACAAAGCACGGACATGCATCATGGAAAGTGGTGTTGCGATATCCACCAGGCACAAGGGGTATTTTGTTGGTTGCTGTGGACTGGTAACTTGGTGGCTGAAGGTATAAAGAGCACCGCCTGATTTCAAGGTGCTGCTAGTAAGATCATCGTTGGCCATAACCAACGCTAGGCGACCAACGGAACTTGGATCATGTGCTGTGTAGCCGGCGAAAGCATATTGCCCATGACAAAGTAAGGAAGGGTGCATTGTTAGCGAGCTAGCCTGATATAATTTGGGTGGTGGCGGTGATGGTGGTATGTGTGTAGGTAGTTGGAGGAATAGTAGTAATCAGTAGTAGTGATTATTGGCAAGGTCCTGCCGACGTCGGGACCGTTATCGTTGGCGCAAATAGAAGGAACATGCTGCATGTCCTTGGAAGCAAAGGGTGTTGAGGTGTACGGTATGTAACCCGGTCACATAGATATGGCCCATGTGGCGCAACGCATCCACCTACGACCATGATGCGTTGTGACCGAAGCAGGAGCGGAAATGGGTGCTTTGAGTCAAATGTGCGGATGTAAGTAAGTGTATGTGCACCAGACACACACACACACACACATACAAGTCCGCAGATCGATACACCGGCCCCTTGTACATATACGTTACTGTTCAATTTCCGGTGCAAAGCAAGCAGTGGTAACCCCTTGATGAAGCCTATTGCTCCCGCCGGGTGGCCTGACCAGTCAGCATGCTGTGACACTGTGCGACAATCAAGACCTTGAGGCCGGATGGTTGCATCTCACTATAGCTTTGATACAACGGCATATGTACAAAATCAAGCAAGGAATCCATCGAGCCGGACACGGACACTGATGCCTTGGGTTTGGGTTGTTGTTGGATAGAGGCGTAATTGCGTGGGGTTCCGCTGTGCTTATTCGCCAGGGGTCGTCTTACCTACCTGTTTGAGCGCGCCAGAGAGCGGGGATGAGTATGAGATGGATGTGGAGGACGCGGTGTGAAGAAACTAACGTCAAGGCAGTGGGTTTTGTGCGTGTGTGGCAAAGGAGTACACACGGTGCTGAGTCGGCATGAGGCGTTTGGCTTGCACCAGACTGTGCGTCCATGGACGTGTGTGCTTTTGCAGGGCCGCGGCGAAGGCCAGACTCAGACTGGTAGTCCGGATTGAAGGAGCCGTAGCGGCGTAGTGGTGTTTGACAAGCCAAAGCGAGGAGTGGCCAGCGGATTTGCGGACAGAGCGTGATGGGTCGTTTCTGACTGCATCTGGAGCCGACCAGGCAACAAGGGCGGGCGGCTTGGGGGTTATTCGTGTTTTGCGCGTGCCGTCAAAGGCTCGGTCAGTCGCACTGGGTCTGGGAGTGTTTTTTTCATTCCTTTTCCTTGTCTCATCCTAGTAGCAGCGGATATCTTGTCGCCGGATTGCGGCGCACAATCAGGTCGCACTAGACGAGCTACCATGGTGCGGCTCGGCAGACTTGATTTCAGCGAAACAGACGGTGGGTTTTCTATTGACAATGGATGACATATCCCCATGTGTACGCGTCGTATAGAAGCACGGTACGTCTCAGCGCGCCATATGAGCAAGCTAATACATGTGCCGGAATTGGCATAGGCGGGTCATACACCAGACAGCGCAGATATCCATGGCTGGGCACGTCGGGTAACGACTCGTGCCAATACTCATCATCGTATACATAGTTTAATCGGGGGGGGAAGGGGGGGGGGGGGGGGGGGGGGGTGGGAAAGGCAATGAAATGGCAAGTGTTGCAATCGATGAATGACGAAGGAAAGCGGAGCCGAGCGTCGCCCGTGAGGACCGCCGAGCTTCTCTAGGCAGCTTCGTCTCCACAGTGTCGCTGGTCAGGCGATGGGCGTCGACGACGTCCTTGTGTCTATGTATACACCATATGACTTGGACTTGGGCGAGTGTGAGTACGCTGAGCGAGCCCGGGCTAACTAGCCTCGATAGATGCATCACCATTGCAACATGGCGAGCGGGCTTCCACGGTTGGAGGGCGCTTGGCAGTGATTCGCCGCCACAACCAGCTAGACGGTCATCCCGAGCATCCCGTTTGCCTGTAGCGAAGGTGGACGGACGTGTTTGAGATCTCGACCCCCTCCTCCCAACACCGACATGGAACCGATACATGATGGCACGCCGTATTCCATTACCCACTTGATCTTCGCCGGACAAGACTTTTGAGCTAAACAGGCATGTGCAATGCAATCACGCCTCTGCTTCCTTGCTACAAAAGCCTTTGCCCATTGTCCGTGTCGTGTCGTGTCATGTCATGGAGGGCCGCCGTTGATTACGCGGGCATCGATTTTTTTTTTCACCGGCACCCCTGCAAGTATTTGCGCATGACGGGCGCTCGCAACGATGCTCCACCATTGCACAGCAACAACCTCATTGCATTGCGAAGCTGCGCTTCACCGGCGCCACAGATGATGCTATGGATAGATTACGGGGCTGGGGCGAATCCCTTGCAACTTGCCTGCCAAAGCAATATCTCTCGGTCACGGTCACGGTTCCACGGTTAGCGCAGCGGGCCCTCAGCAGAGGCGTCGGCTGCAGAGGTGGCCGACTTTGCTTGCTTGCTTGCTTGCTTGCTTGCCATGAGCCATGGGCTGTGGGCTGTGGGCTGTGGGCCAGACAAGGGAGACAAAGGGCAGTTAGTCGAGAGAAAGCAAACATGGCTCGCTCGCAAGGACGGGTGGTGGTGGTGCTAGGAGCAGTCAACAGGTCAGCATCCGCGAACCACCGTGTGTGGGCTTGCTGCGGCTGCTATTGCTACTACTGCACGCAGGTAACGACTCATCAACCCGCCAACCCGCCAGCCCGCCAGCCCGCCAGCTCGCGGCAGGTCTGGATGAGGGAGGGATGGAGGGAGAGGCCATGGCATGGCAGGACTTGTTGGCAAGGCAGAAGACCGAGATGAGTGGGTGCCCCAGGCCGTGTGTGCGCGCGCCAACTAATTCAGGCATCTTGGAACCATTCCCCGGGGGGCTTGAGTGGACGCGTGCAAGGAACCAGAATGCAGTAATTGAGGCGCGCAACAAAACCCCAAAGCAAGGCAAGGCAATATGCGTCTGGTCAGGGGCAGTTGTGCAGTGCAGATTGCCTTGCCCTCGACTTGGAGTGCTCAGCAGGCAGGCGGGCATGCTCAATGACAAGCTGCTGTCTAGCGTCGGGGAAGGGTGGGCAGCGGCTATTGGCCCGAGAGACAAGGCAGGGCGAGCCCTCGACAGGGCGTGGTGGATCCACTTGATGATTGCAAGTCACACGAAAGCAAGACGCAGGGCAAAGAGAAAAAAACAGAGGATGGACGATCACCAACACCTGCTCAAACTTCAGCCTGCAAAGCGTCGCATTGGACAGGGTTCGGGCTCGGATTTAGGGCATGCTTAGGGTAAAGTAAGACCGCGAGTCCGCTAGTCCGCGGCCTGGCTGGGCGGCCTGGTTCGTATCGCTTCTGAGTGTGGTGGCAGCACGGCAGTCTTTGCATCGGCATCGCAGGGTGCTTTTTTGGCATGGCCGGCGACGAGTGGTGCAGCACGGCCAGTGACAAGCGCTGCAGGTCAAACACGGCAGGGCCGGAAATGAGGGCGCGAGTGATATGAGCGATGGATGGAGGGGGGTGTGTAAGAGAGAGTGTGTGAGTGTGCGTGTGTGTGAGAGAGTGTCTGAGTGTGTGAGTGTGTGCGTGTAAGAGTGCATGTGTGTGTGGTAGATGCGAGTGTGTAGGTGGTGGAGGCGTGCGTGAGTGAGATGATGGTTGTTGTTGTTATTGTTGTTCTTGTTGCTATTGTTGCTGGATGGACCACGGATGCGCAGCTGCACGGCCTCGCACGACGCTATCCGCAAACCCGCCCAAGCTGCACTCAGCGCCTCCGCTTCCGGCAATTCCTGCTGCTGCAAAAGTCACGGTGCATGTGGGAGCCGGTTCGAGGGTGCCGTTGTCGCATGTGCAGCCAGGTTGTGCATGTGTGAGTGGGAGTGGGTGTGTGGTATGTATTACGGCGATGGAGGCAGGCTGAGACTGAGTAGAGTACTTACATATGCTTGGATACTACGGGGGTGGATTGATGGCCGGTGCGAGGGACAGGGTGGGTAACGGTAATAATAATAATCAACGACAATTGCGATGATGATTGGGATGACGATGGTGATGATGGTGATGATGACAATCATGGGCGGCGCAGCCGGGCCCTTTTCCCTAGAGGCGTGGGCGCAGGCGTAGTCGTGTGTACACAATTGCCGTAGTAGCCGTAGTAGGTAGTGGTCGTCGTCTTGGTCGTGGTTGTGGTTGGCAGCTGGGTTGGTTGAGGGAGCGAGTGGTTCTTTGACGCCATCTGACCCGGGCCTGGCCTGGCCTCTCCCTCTCCCTCTCCTCTCACACACCTCTCAGTGGGAGCCAGCCAGCCAGCCAGCCAGTCCAGCTATCAGCCCAGCTAGCCAGGCCGAACCAGCCAGTGAGCCGGCCGACCAGTCAGTCAGTCGGGCAGTCGCTTGCGCAGTCGCTCCTGCCCTCTTACCACTCACTACTCACTACTCACTCGCTTCTGACCACTTACCTTGCAGGCGATAGCAGCCAGCAGCTAAGCAGAGACTAACCAGCTAATCAGTTAATCAGCTAATCAGCTAATCAGCTAATCCGCCCGCGCGGCTTGGCGGGTCGCTGCTGCCCTGGCGGCGTGCCCCCGGTTGCTTTGTGCCCCCCGGGCCCGTGCGCGGCTAGCAACACGCAGGCGCGGTTGATGTCAGAGCGCGGCTTTGGATCAGCCTCTTGGGGCGTTCCTTCTACCCTGCTCACGCTCCTGCCTGGAACCTTCCGAGCCCTTCACGACTCCGTGTGTGTGAATTACCTATGTTTTATTCAAATCCAACGGCCCCAAGCCATGTCTGCCCTGCCTGTGTGCGGGCCCCGACTGTCCGCCTCCCTACACCTCCTACGTAGTACATACGCCTACCACCTAATACATACATGCTTGCCCGCTTTCTCTCACATACTCTACTCTCCATGCCCACCGACAGTCACCCTCACTCCCACCACCACCTCCTCCTCCACCTCGCCTCGCCCTTGTCCTCCACCACCCACCGCCGCCGCCCAAGCGTCGCTTCCCGTTGTCCCAAACAAAGGCTGCCTTCATTGGCCTAGCACCTGAACATTGACCCCCGGTGACTGTCATCCGCAATAGTTGCCATCGTGCTCCTTGCTTCCATCTATACCTGGCCCATCGGCTCCTCTTCTTTCTCTTTTTAGTCCGCCTCCACTCCACCTACCTCTTCCGCTGGATATGCCGTCGAGCCAGACATTCTGCAAACAATAGCTGTCTGCCGTTTCCATGACCGCCCGCTTACCTTAATCTTGCTCTAACCCTCCAACCAAACCCTCATTCACCTTCCGTCGTCCGCATGCTCGAGCTACAGCTCCCTCGCCCAATGCCTCACGCCATCCCACGGGAGCATTCCTTCACCTTCTACGCCCCCGGCCCTCAGCTATCCTCCAAGCTGGACACCACCATGCAGCTGCCATATCCAAGGATGGCAAACGCCTACGATCACGACCCCCTTCGCACAGCCTCTCGGGCTCCCCTCACGCCTCCAGACCTTCCCGGCTCAGCACTACGGGTCGTATCGCTCCCATCCAACCAGGGCTCTGGCAATCAATATGGCTACCAACTACCCGCAATCGGCAACTCAAGATCAGCAGCTGCTCCAAGAAGCCCCAGCCCGCAACAACAGCAACAACAACAACAACAGCAGCAGCAACAGCAACAACAACAGGCACACGAAACGTCACAAACACCAAAGAAGAAGTGGTCAATATCTCCAAATCTACGGATCCCACCAACCATCAACACACCACAAGAAGGGCTTCCTCAACTGGCAGCAGAGGTGAGTGGCATATTCTTCTTTGAGTAAAGCGTCCTATCTAACTTTGCAGATTACCTGTCTTTTCTGGTTTGAGAGTTCAGCAACCCTCAAACAAGTCGTCGACACAACCTTGCCTCGCCAGCCTATGCAGCCTCTAGTCCCAGACGCACATCCTACAACTGGTTTCAGGAAATGGGTAGCCACCATCCTGACGACAACTCAGGTAGCACAGAACGTGATTCTTCTCGCACTCCTCTTCATATACAGGCTGAAGCAGACCAACCCAACTGTCAAGGGAAAGCCTGGCAGCGAATACCGTCTTCTCACCGTAGCGCTAATGCTTGGAAACAAGTTTCTCGATGACAACACGTATACGAACAAGACATGGGCCGAAGTATCGGGCATCTCAGTGCAAGAGGTTCACATTATGGAAGTCGAATTCCTCAGCAATATGCGCTACAGTCTTTTCACCTCAAAGGAAAAGTGGACCGAGTGGCACGGTATTCTGGGCAAGTTTGGCACCTTCTTTGACCAGGCCTCCAAGATACCTGCATCCGGCGCCGTCAGCCCAGTTGGTCCCCAGAACATGCTTGGCATTCCTTCAAACGTGGTCCCCTCACCACCGACTCAGCAACAAACGTCTCCGCAAACCTCAATGTACTCTCCGAGTCACATTGCACTCTCCAAGACACCGCTGTTGCAACCACAGGCTACATCTACTAACGTTTCTCCGATTGGTGCTCTTCCGGAGCTGGGTTCGATCCAACGCAAACGCAGCGCAGACTACACCAATGAACCACCAGCGAAGCGACAGGCTCACGGATTCGCCCCTGGACCCTACAGCAACGCTCCTCCAATCCCCACGCTCCAGACGCCCGTCAATAGATCGTTTGAGCCGCCACCGTCTGTGAACCGCCTGCCGCCTCTGCCCAGCCTCTCGATCCCTCCGCCTCAGCAAGTACCACCTACCCAAGCAAAGACCTGGTCTGAGCTCCCCAAGCCTGTACCTGGAGGCCGGTCCATGGCCGTGGTATACCCACCACCGGTTCAATGGCCACAGCCCAGTAGCACTCCTACAAGCTCAGCTCCTCCTGCTTTCCCTCACAGCTACACACCCTCTGCCGAGCAGCCTCGTCAGGTTAGCCCATATCCACAGTCTGCGGGGTCATCGCCTGTCAGTACGTCGTATGCTGCAACGGGTTCTCGTCAACTGTCACCCTCGCACTTCCTCAACCAGCGACAGTCGCCTTATCGACCGGTCCGTGGTGTGCATACCCTGCTTGTTCCACCTCCCCAAACATCGATCCATAACCCCGCGCGTAACATTGCATACGATCAGATGCAATACCAGCCACTGGGTCGACCCATGACGGACTGTCGGTCGGGCCTACTGCCCTACATGGACCGTAGTGCTTGGCCCGAGACGAACCAGTTCAATCAACTCCCCATTCCCCAACAACCTATTTTCAGGTAAATGGGTCATTATATCATCTTCGTGTATCAACTCTCGACTAGCATCCTTTCGACGATATTTGCATTCCTTTTTAGTCCGGTGGACATGATATCTGTTGCGTTCGAGCGTGCATTGTACTACTGGGAGGCTCTTTGTTGGCTATTTGATTTGGTCAAAGTTTTCTATCCTTTATTGCATCATAGCATTGGTAGGCGTTATAGGTTGCATTCTACCAGACCCGTTATAGCCTGACGGGTCACAGACGATGAAATTCTCATGACTGGCGGTTTACGGCTGGCAACAGTGCTGGGCTGGATTATGATCATCCAAGGTGGAATAGCTGCCATAAAAACAGTAGTGTATTGTCTCCAATGAGCAGATAATTACAAAAAAATTATTTTACCTAAAGTAATTAAAATATTGAGTGACGTGAAGAAGTTTTTTCTCATATTTTAGCTGATTTCTTTTTCTCCGCAGTTATAGGCAAAGTTTTTGTCGGTTGGCGTGATCTAACGATGTCGAATCGCGCATTTTCACACACGTGACTAGTGATGGCTCTCGTACTATTCTGACAAATCATAATTGTAACTCTATTTTGTATAGCATAACTGGGTTGTTTCTTGTTCAGTCAGCTTCACTCAGGGCAAGCTTAATTATTCTTCCAAGTTATTTGAGTTGTAATGAAGAAAGAAAGTGCAAACATGTCTTATCGTTTCTGGCCTAGATTTCAAAAATCGTAAAAGCAAATATAAGCAAAAATACAGGATAGCGTTATGTATGGGATGGAGTCTTTGAAAATCATTTGGTCATGTTTCTTGGCATAATATCTAATTATAAAAGAAATAGTCTGGACAATAGTTAAAAATAATAATTGCGGCCGTGATGAATGCTGGTGGGTTGGTATCAGCTTTACACGCGCCAAGCCACTTGCAGCCGCGGCATCGCGTTCGCGCTCAACTGGTCTGCTTGTTTCTACACTCGATTTGCGCGCCATACAAACATTCCTCAACCATGCCACCGCCAAAGCCCAAGAAGCTCACCGCGCAGCCAGTCCGCACGCGCCAATTTGCTGGAAAGCCAGCAGTCGCAGAACCCGAAGAACGATCCAGCTCAGAATCCGAATCAGACAATGACGAGCAAAAGCCCCAGTTAAAACCTTTTGCGAAACCAAAACCGGCACCTATTGCATCATCGGCACTCAAATCGAGACTTGCGTCACGGCAAAAAAGCAAGGATGCACGTAAAGCGCTAGAAGACGAGTTCGTGACTGAGAGCGAGGATGAAGAAGGAAAAGATGGCAGTGGTAGTGGAAGTGGGAGTGATAGTGGAAGCGACAGCGATGAGGACGAGTCATCAGAGGAGGAATCGAGTAGCGAAGATGAGGCACCAAAGAAACTACTGCGACCTGTCTTTCTGAAGAAGAGCGAGCGAAACAAGATTGCGGCGCCTGTTAAGTCAGTAGACGAGTTAGCAGCAGAAGAAGAGGCACGGCGACAAGAACAGGCAAGAGCACTCGTGCAGGAACAGGTTGAGCAGCGAATAGCCGAAAAGGCAGCAGGCAAAAAGGACTGGGACGATGACATTGAAGACGCCGACATCAACGCCATCGACGACACCGACGGGGTCGACCCCGATGCCGAATACGCAGCCTGGAAACTCCGCGAACTCAAGCGCATCAAGCGTGAACGTCTCGCTATCGAAGAAGCCGAAGCCGAGCGCGCCGAGATTGAGCGTCGGCGCAACCTATCAGCCGCCGAGCGCGAGGCCGAAGACCGCGCATTCATCGAGAAACAGCAGGAAGAAAAAGGTGACCGCGGCCAAATGCAATACATGCAAAAGTACTTCCACAAGGGTGCCTTCTTCACCGACGAACTCAAGGAACTCGGCGTTGATCGACGCAATCTCATGAACGCCCGCTTCGAAGACGACACAAACCGCGAGATTCTGCCGGAATACATGCAAATTAGGGATATGACGAAGCTCGGCAAAAAGGGACGCACACGGTACAGAGATATGAAGACGGAGGACACGGGTAAATGGGGTGATTTTGGGGATGACCGCCCGCGAAGGGACAAGGGCGAGTACGGTGTAGATGAGAGGTTCAGACCAGATGGACATGGCGCAAGAGACAGGGACAGAGACGGTGCCACAGGCGCAAACGCAAAGCCTCTCGGAGAAAGAAAGCGATTCGGCGAGAGCAACGACAGGGATAGTAAGCGCCCGAAGATTCAAGACCAGGTATAAAAAAAAGGCGGTCATTTTTATTGTTTGCACGTGCCGTCACTGGGGGCCCAAGTCAAGCTATCTAGGGAAAAAAACACTTGAGGCGTACAAATTCATATCATATACCCCCTTCGCCGAGGCCCTCGAATCTTTCGACTCAAATCATTCATTACGGACCCTTTCGTACTTCCCGCGTCCCTGGGCATCTCCCTCCGCCATAGCCCTCGCATCCTCCCTCCCCCCCTCAACATCCAGCCGCCACAACAACGGCGCAGGCAGCATAACCAGGACAGCTAGGAAGATGAACGCTGGACGAATTGTTCCCGCATTGTCCGTAATGCGTCCTACGAGCGTCGGTCCAACAGCACTACTACCCTTATCCGTGACCGCATAGAGGGCAAAGAACGCCGCTTCGCTACCCTCAGGGATCAGCGGGGCAAACACGGACCGCGCGTATGACGATATCCCGCCCATGACTATGCCGTGTAAGACCGCAATAGGATAAATCTCCCACGCCTGCTGCAGGCCTATGAACCCCAGGCTCTGGAATACCGGGATGTAGCCGAGCAGGCCGTACAAAGGGATGATCTCCATACCCGCTACGCAGCACAGCAGCACGGTTTTCGGCTGTAAAGAGTAATGGCGCTGGATGTGTGGCCAGGCGAAGGCGCCGATGATGCCGGAGCCGATGGAGGTGATGGATAGGAGGGCAATGGCAATGGTACTCATGTGCAGTTCAGTTTTCGCGAAGAGTACGGCTGTGCCTGAGATTGTGGCTACGGCGTCGGAAAGGAGGAACCAGGAGATGAGGAAGATGAGGGTTTGGCGGAGGCAAAATGCTTTTTTGAGGGTGGTCCAGAAGCTTTTGAGGGAGAAGGAGGTGTAGAAGAAAAAGGTGCCGAGTTTGGATGAAGCGGGTTTGTTGCTGGGGGTCAAGGACATGCTGGATTGCTGCGTGGGTAAGGGGGGTCCTGGGCGTTCACGCAGCCAGAGTAAGGTGGGGATGGAGAAGATGGCCCACCAGAGGCCGACCATGAGGAGCACTACACGGATGGAGAGTGTAGGCGAGGTTTTCGCGAGTGAGGTTTTGCTGAAGATGAAGATGATGAGGATAGCTAGTATCTCGACGAAGACAGCGGCCATGTATCCGTAGCCTACCCCCTTTGAACTGATTTGCGCCGAGCGCTCGAGGTCGCGCGCCAGCCTCTCTGCATCTTCTCTGCGTGACGACGCCGCATCGTGGTCTGGATTCAAACTGTCAAGTTCAACGGCCGAATCGTCGTCTTCTGACAGCTGCTTTCCCGCAGTAGCATTATCTGGATGATTCGCAACTAGCAATGGCAAGAATGCGTTGAGCAGCACAAACGAACATCCCAAGCACGCTACGCCAATGATTACCAGGATGGGGGCTAACTGGTATAACGACGGCGAGACGAAAATGAACAAGCAACTCGCTATCGATCCAGCGTAGGATGTAATCATAAGCATCTTCTTGCGATACGGACCTGCACACGCACCCAATTAGCCCTTTCTATCTATCCCCCTTCCACTCAAAGAAGAAGAAGAAGAAGATAACAATAATAAAAATAAATAAATAATTAAAACATACCATGATCCGCAAAACTACTAAAACAAACCAGCACAAGCGCCTGCAGCAGCACCGCCGCAGACGACGTATACAACGCCAAACTACTTGTTGACATTTGTATACCTAGGTACGTTACCATGCACTGCTCGGAGGAGGACCCGCTTGCTGCTTCTTTTCCGCTGTCGCGGCGAGAAGAAGAGTGCGAGACGCATGGGCGCGAAGGGTCGGAGAAGAAGACGCCGTTTTCACGGGCGAGTTGCTCGAGGAGGACGGGGAGGAAGGCGCCTTGGGATTGTTAGGGTTGTTTATTTTAGAAGTGAGATTGGGATGGTGGATGGTTGGATGGTGAGTATGGGGGACATACCGACTGCTACGACGGCGAAGACCTAGGGATATCTATTAGCTTTCTTTTTTGTGTCGTTCCAGAAGGGGGGGGGGGATGTTTGGGAAAAAAAAATTGGTTTACTTCAGCAGCGATAGGATACGCGTACCAGCCCTTCAATTCGCGTGGTGTGGTTGAACTGGTGTCTTCGCCTTCGTACCGCTTTTCTGTAGGCGGTTGGTCTGCCCATTCGTGGTCGCCATCATCCGAAAAAGACATTTTCTTCTCTTTCCCTTTGACTAGCTCTTTTGTTTATTTGAGTCACGGATGCAATAGGTAAACAGGCCACATTTGAGCGTGTTTTTTTTTGCAGGATAGCAGTGATGATGACGATCCGAGAGGTTCCGATGACAGATTATGTGGGCGAGGTGGGCTCTATGCTTTTTTGGCGGGCGGAGCTAAATGGTGAAGTGGGGCGATGGTTAGGATAGCATAAGGTTGCCTTATTCTTTGCGTTCAGGCGAGTCAGAGGGCATGGCGCAGGGTTACTAGGTTATTTCGCGATGAAGGGACTTGAGGATTTTTTGACGATGAGGTGCGACGTGAAGGTGGGATGGAGGAAGTGCATTGGGATGGTGCTTGATCGTGGCGGTGCTATTCACTAGATTAGCACCGAGGCCTAATTCATGGTTTCTGGATGCTTATGAAGAAACCCTAGTGTGAAATACGTTGCGCGATGTGTTACGAATTGGTGCTATAGCTTTCTTTGGGCCGCACCATCTCGTCTGAACAATTTCCAGCTGGACGGTGTGTTTCGATCGTCAGGACACCAGAGGCGTTTCGATGACGTAGTGATTCTAGCTATTAGCGCCGTGGGATTGGATTTGTTGTTTCCGGATGACAAGATGCAACTAGCCATGATCCTGTCTTCCTGCATGTAATCAAATGCTTTGGCTATCTTTGACTACCCAACAATGCCAGTAGTTACACGAAGTCGTCGAACTAGGCCCTCTAATCAAACATACAGACAGGGTGCCTCGCAACATGCCCTATTTCCTCAAAAGGAGAAGCATTCTTCCGCAACCAAGACCAGAGTCGATAAACAAGACCACCCCCGAATAATACCTCAGCCTCCAGGACTCAGCTTGATCCTTCAACCTGCCAAGTACGGTCTAATCCAAGAACGAATCTGTGATAGTCTGTATGCCTTAGTAGTCCAGGCCATTCTATGGAACCAAACCCGTGGCCAAATGGCCCGACCGGTGCTATTCAAGCTACTATCAGCCTATCCGTCTCCAAACGAACTGTCTATAGCACCGCTCCACGACTTAATCAACATGCTACAACCCATAGGTCTGCATAGAATCCGGGCCATGCGGCTTATAGCCCTAGCAGACGCCTGGCTTGCTGCACCTCCATGCAGACAACGAAGATACCGGAGGCTGCACTACCCAGACCGTGGATGTGGGACGAATATCAGGCCCGGAGAGGTATTAGGACCCGACGACGAACGAGAGGGTTGGGAAATTGCTCATCTGCCGGGCATGGGTGCATATGCACTTGATAGCTATCGTATCTTTTATCGGGATAGACTACGCGGCATGGAGGGTGTGGTTGGGATTGAACCAGAATGGAAAAGGGTAGTGCCAACAGACAAGGAACTCAAGCCGTACTTGAAGTGGCGGTGGGAGCAGGAGGAGCAGAAACCCCTCACCTCGGTTCAAGCCTAGTTGAGCGTCGGTAGTGTATTTTCCGTGATATGCTGCAGTCAGTCTGCATACTTCCCTGGCCAAAGTCATCGCAGGGCCAATGGGATAGCCGTGCTACCACCACCACCAACACACAGCCACGGTTCCTAGGATTTCGCCCCCAAGGCTGGGCCATCCCCCCCTGCCCAGATATGTAAGAGCGACCGTTATTAAATGGTTGTAGGGCTGCCGGCCAGTTGTCTTGCAAATCGTCACCAATTGACAATGGACGAGAAACAATCACCAACCAGTACCTGGAACGAGAGGTCGACAACGTTTTGCGACAAGGATGCACGCGAAGCATACCACGACCTCATTGACTTGCAACTCCACTGGCTATTTCCAAACTTCCTGCGCAACCTAAAGTCCCAGACAACCTTGGAAAGAGAAAGAGGCAGAGTAGCAGTGATAGAGTACCGCGACGATGAAATCTTCGAACCAGAGATATTCAAGAATTCGCAAGGCCTCCAAGCCCACTTTGACGACTCACTAGCCGCAGAAGAACTGGGCCCGCGAAAGAGACTCTTCATAATGGAAGATTTGGCTTTCAATTATCTTGAGGTACTCGGTGCGCAGCTACGGATTCCCCCCACCTTCTTCGCTGCCCACTGGGCCGATCCAGCAACGCCTGAATTCAACTACAGCAACCCCTTTCGCCGGTACTCAGAAAAGAATTTCAGCATCAGATATGCTAGCACGCAGCCGTTGCGTATAGAGGCAGACCGAGAAGTGCACGGCAACATGTTCCGCTGCGACTTCAACATCCAGCGCCATATATACTGCTATGACCCCAAAGCCCCGATTCTCGATCAGCCCAAAAGCTATCACGCTCTATCCTTTTGGACCTCGGGTGTTAGACACGATGGCTCGTGGGATTGTATGGCGCCGATTTCTCTAGCTAGACTGTACAGACTCAGACATTGCTGACGGGCCTTGTAGCGGTGCTGATAGTCGACCCACCAGTCCGCGAGACCGTAACATCCCTCGCAAACGGGTGTCAACTCCCCGTGGACCACTGCTCAGAAGAACATGCATACACCCGTATGCACAGTCTCGATCCAGACTTTACCGACCTGGACATCCTACCGCCCAACCCCTCCGACTGGGCCGGTACCTGGCAACGCCCCAAGTACGACTCTATATTCGACGACATAATATCTCTCTCTCCAGACGAGCCCGCACACTCCATTGGTCCCCGCAGCTGCACAAATGTCGCCCGCAGACTAGCTGTATGCTACTTCCTCAGCTTCCTGCGCCGCCGCATCCTCAACATGCTGCGACTGCAGCAAAACCCGCGCACCGCCATCTTGCATACGAACCGTTGCGACTACCTGCGTGAATTTGGCGAGGGATTGATAAGTAGCTGGCACCATGAAGTCTTTGGCTTCATCGTAAATATCAAGTACATCATGGGTCTCGTAAGCTCAGAAGTAAAAGAGCAATTCGAGGTCCTCGGTTTACACCGACCTGGCGCTCCGGAGTGGGAACAAAATGGGTGGCTTACTGTACAGGATTATTGCGGGAGGGTGATTACCATGGCCGAAGCGTTTTTGCAGTCGTATCTTCAGTTTACGACGATGCAGGAGGCGCAGGCGGCGAATAGGAATGCTCTTAGTTTGGCGCAGATTACGAATGTGACAATGGTGTTTGTGCCGCTTTCGACTATTGCGGCGATTTTCTCCATGACGGATGATTTTTTGCCAGGGGAGAGTAAGGGGTGGGTGTTTTGGGTTACGGCTGTGCCGGTGCTGTTGCTCACATTTGCGATTACGACTGAGGCGAGGGCGTCGCTGAGGTGGTATTGGAAGATGTGCACCGAGAAGCAGGTGAGGGAGAAGGTGAAGGGGAAAAATATGGTCTAGTAGACACTTTTTGAGCTGATGCCAGATGTGCTTCATTGATTCCATGCTGGTGCGAGAGAAGAGGGAAAACAATAGCGCCCACCTCATCAGGTATCTCGTTGATCTTTGCGACTGGCGCAAAAGTCTCGCCAGTTGTTCTGCTAGATGATTCTTGAACAGCTCGCGGCCAATTTTGCCGCAAAAGTTTGTTATGAACGGACTACTCTTGACAGCTTTTTTCGATCGCTGATTTGCAACAGTAGTAAGAGTTCAGCAGTTGCATCGTGTTTGTTTTCGAAATGATCTTTATAGATTTCCTTTCTGGAGTGACTAAATGCCATATGTAGTTAGACTACATACCAAACTAGTTCCTGAGTCTTGAGCGATTACTTCATTCGAGTAGTGCCGCGGAACTATGTCTTTGCACTCGAGTTAAGCCATAGCGCAAGCTATCACGCACTTTGCATGTTGTTGTAGAATCAGATGCCGTGTTCAAAATATTAGAGAGTGATCTAGATTTGAGAGAGATAATAGCTGAGAAGCAGTCGCTAAAGTAGAGTTGATTGAAGAGGGTGAACTATCTGCGCTGGATAGAAATCCCAGTTTGTACCCGCAGCTCGATCACGTGCTACTACAGCATAATGTCGTCGTTCATGGCGGAGATAGCACTTGAAATTTCTGTACAAGAACCTCTCTTTCGGCCCAATATTGACTATCCTCTTGCTTAAAGCGCTCGGTTTCAGCCACTGTAGGCGTCGTCTTCCGGAATTCTGTGCGCTTCTGAAGCCATTTCTCATCCAAAGCTTGTGTCTCTCTTGAGTTCCACTTTTTCTCTAGAGGCTGTGGATCAATCATTGAGGGCGGGAGGGGCTGAGGCAGTTAGTACGTGTTAGTGGTGTTTGATAAGGGCTAAAAGACGGCTTACTATCGGTCTCTAATCAGGGAAATGGCGAGGACGATACCTATCTTTTAACTTCTCCTTCTCATCTGCAACCGGCCGCTCCAAAGTCCGACGATGCGCAATCGGCGCCAGGCTGGCAGCCATGTTGGCGGTCAATTATAGCACGAAAGCGATACCCCATCAGAAGATGTTGAAATCCTCAACAATGGCCTCGTCAAGAAGAACCTTAAAGCGAAGAGACGCGCGAACGTGAAATCGCACTTTCTTCTCTGTCCATTTCCCGCCATGCAGCCCAGGGTTCTGGATTGTGAGTACAGGGTCTACGAATCCACTTGTATAATCGAGTGAGCCGTACGCCAGTTGAAGTTCCTCACAGCTGTACTAGTGCAGGAGCCCATAGCGTAACGCATATTCACCGCTTATAAGGGCGATTTCAGGTCTAGTATCAGCGGTAGCTTTTACTTCATGTCCGTTCAAAATGCAAATGACTTCATTGATCGCATTTCTAATGGCACATAAGCGCAGCCATCGTTTCCATTCTACAGGAAGAGTAGCAAGTCGAGATTGGTATGTTGTAAGAGTTTCGGTTACATTCAGGGAAGCCATGCCAATGAGTGCAGGCATGGCTAGTTTGGAGAAAACTTTGAAATGGCAAGTGAAGGTTGACGCCTTAGAGCCTTCTCCTTGGGCTAATTGAATTTGGGCACTAACTGTTCCAACAGATTCCATGATCTTTCCAGTGGGGAGTTGAAATAGTCTTTTCTCCTGTTTTGCCCTATTGCTTTTGTACCCGAGCTTCTTGGCAAGCTCGAGTGACATGTGGTTAACCTCTGTGCCTGTGTTGTGTTCAGTCATAATTTCTTTACAACCAGAGTCGACTTTGAAAATGAGTGGGAGACCTTTCTGGGTCTTTCGTTTCTTGGGAAAGAATATTTCTGAAAGAGTCAATTCTTCTTGGGACAGCGGCATTTCATCAAGTTCTGAGAGAAAAGAATACGGCCAATATGGCGTTGTTTCAGGACAAGGAAGAACTTCGTCAATGCCGGTCCATGGTATCCAGAAAGAGCGTTTCCAGGCATTGTCAACGTCGAGTGCGTCTTGCAGGGCAAGCTTCTGGCTGGTTCTGGACTCTTAGTTTAATCCGTGCTAACCCAATGTGCAATCACTTCCTCAGGATAAAGGTATGTAGCTGAATCATGTAGTGACATGTTTTCTTCGCTCAAGATCTGTATCGATTGCACAGGCTCTGGCGGCAAGATTTGCTCAATGAAAGACTTTTAGTTGACTTACAATAATGTTAGTACAGGCTAGAGAAAAGCGCAGGCCAAAGAATTAGTGTGAATGCTTACAGTGAAGTGATTAGGTGGAGAACCTATTGAACAAATAGACGGTTACGATAAAGAGCTGCATTTAGCATTGTAGATTCAAAAGACTGGTTCAGATAAGACGAAGTGCTAGTATAGGCTAGGAGTAAGGAAAGATGACTTGTTTACGAGAACTCTCCAGGCGCGAGATGACAGTGATGAGGACTCGAAGAGGATCTTAGTTTGCCCCTTCTGCGATTTGGGGAGACTGACTTATGTTCCTTAGCCAAGGCCAGCCTTCCGAGCTAAAGTCAGTGGCTTCCGGATCACTCTGCATACGGCTGAGTGTCGGTGCGTTGGCTCAATTTGATAGGTCAATAGTGTTGAGATGCTTGACGCTGTGCAAGTTTCGCGTGATAAGCTTGACACCAAACATCTCCATACCTCAAAACCATCGATTAGATGTAGAAACGGGTCATGAGCAGATGCGCCCGCTGAACGGATTTCTGTCTCTGGTAAACTTCATTGCAAGCAATCCGGACCATACATCGCTCGTCTTTCGCCGATTTGATAGGCTTGCGGCTCGGAACTTGCTGTATCTCCAGAGTGAGCTTGCAGCTCTGGAGACAAGACTCGTGCGTTGCCCTCAGGGAGAGTAACGAAAATAGCATGCTGATTGTACATTCAGGAGCATTTTGATTCTGAAGATCAAAGTACAGAATATAGAGACGCTGATGCACAAGAATGCGCGAGGAGCTGGGAGCTGTTCAATGAGGCTGCAGAGGGTGGAAGCAATCCACGGCAAAAGGCTCGGGTGGATCTTGTGCTCGAAGTACGGCAGAAACTAAAAGAATATAGTAAGTTTAAGGTCTTAATGCTGTAAAGATCGGATGGCTAACGTGTTGGTAGGAGAGGCATTGATATTTGAAAGCACAATTGCATCGCTCAGGCCACCATCAGTGCGCACATTTGATGCCATCAATCTTGTTGCGACCAGATACGATAATGATCCGAAAAAGCGAGAGCCCATCATGATCGGGCCCAGCGCAAAACTCTACACCACAAACGAGGATCTCGTGGTCCTGAAGCAGCCAGAATTCGACAGGCTGACGAGTTTCGTTCAGCGATATCTCCCAGTGTTCTTCATGGTAATATAAGCGTATCTCATTCGTAATCAAAACTCATGTCTTGTAGATGGAGAGACGTGACGATGATATGGTGTATATTTTAGAGAAACGGATAGCTCGATTGTGACCATTCTTAGCATCTTAATCACAGTAGTTCTACTGTTCGTCGTTATTCTGGATCTTTATTATATCTCGAACCCAACTGTCAAGCTCATTATGGTTGGAGTTTTTATGCTACTTTTCGCGGGTAGCGTTGGCCTGTTCACAACTGCGAAACGATCTGAGGTGTTTGCAGCTACTGCCAGGTGAGCCACTAGTGATAGTATTTGTGAGTATTAGCTGATTTTTGCACGTGTACAGGTTCGAGCTAAGTGCTTTTCGTAGGTAGCAGCGCTCTTGTATATCCAAAAAAAACATAGGTTGAAGGGTAGAGCAATGCCCAGAATTTACCACAACACCAAAGCGACCACTAGTGACGTGATACTGTACCTTCCTACCTCCGAAAACGGATCAACAGTTTCCCCAATACTCAATTATGTGTTATTTCGCACCATCCCGAACCCATGAAAGTTCAGAAATACAAAAAACATACAACAGCGGGGATTCGCCAGTGGTCACCCACCTGACTACTAGTCCGCCGATTTCAAGCTTGAGTACCGCTGAGCGAACGGGAAGCGCTATGACTCTTGAATCTGTGGCCGTATGTGAAATAATCGAGTATTACCAAAACTTATATAAAAAGGTATTGAGGTTGAGGGCATAAAAGCTATTACGTACGCAAAGGAGGCACGTGATTTCGCCGATGCAACGAGGCTGAATGCAATGACGAGAATCATATCAGGACTAGTCTGATAAGTTAAAAAAGTGTTTAAGAAACTGCTGATGGTTTATTGAATTGATCTACACGATTCATAAATATGCATTGGTTTTCTACATATTTGCTTTCTTAAACAGAAGACTTGGACTAACGTGAAAGACCAGCTCAGCGCCAGAGTCGCCATACGTTTTAATTATTCCAAAGACAAATTAGTGCGGAAGGAGACGTGGCTATCTGCAAGACCAAGAACAAAGCTTCGCACATATCAATCACCTGTATACAAAGCCGCTCCAACATCTGGTCATGCAGTTATCGTCTCCGCTACTGTATGAATTAGCACCCAATACGTATTACTTTAGAAGTAAACGACCTGCTTCGAAATCACGTTGCTCATCCGAAAAAGATATATGCCGGCCCCTTCTAGCCCCCAAGTTCGTTCTTGTTTGCTCTTGCCTTGAGAATTCATCACCTCTCCGTGAGCTGTCGTTCATATATCGTGTGCGTTCGTCAGGCGAAAAACTCGTTGACTTGAAATGCGGATGCTCTGTACTTGCCAAATGTTCCTCTTCACACTTTTTTGAATGCTCGAGATCCGCGATGCGCCTTTGACCAGCTAGTCCGATCATTCTTTCCGCCTCGCGCGCTGGTATAGGTACGCTGGAACCCCATTCGCTGGCTGTATCGCAAAAGTCGATAATTTCTAGTCTCTTGACTGGCTTAAGCAAGATGATGAACAAGTTATTAGGTGTATTGATTCACTTACCACTCGTCATCTCCTGTGACCGCTCTGCAACGCCGCGCTGTCGGGACTGGTACATGGACTGATCTGGATTCACCTGCATGAACCTGATGGGATAACGCGGTTGTTTCTTCATCCGGGATACGATAGATGGATACGTCTGGAGGTAGTCGTCTTTCTGACGGCCTGATATCTTTGCTAGTGCGTAGTCGTCGCTGAACGGCGCTAGGAAGTTGACAAGCCAGATGACGTCTGCATCACGGCCTGGGCAATATCCAAGACCTTCAATCAGCCGCTTTGTTAAATGTAGCGCGAACAGACCGACGACGATGAAATCTGGAGCTGGTCGCGGTGATGAGGGCCAGGCAGGAAAGCGCGGTGGTGCCGATGGCACACGCCCCACGTCGGGGACTGGCGAAAGATTGAGTCGATCGTGTTGCATGATCTATAATTGTTGTGTGAGGTAAAATGAAGAAGCACAGAGTATGACATTCAGGAAGAGAAGTCGCTCGCATGGTCTTGGCAGTAAACGGTAGTAGTGGTATTTGCACTGAGGTAGATGCGAGCTCGAGTCCTGAAGGAATTGAAATTAAGGAAAGCGGTCTTAAGTATGGTGAATAATCAACTCTTCGTCTGTTCAATCTTTAGCATATATTCTACAGCATAACATCCCGCCTAGACTGTATGACTATGATGTACATGTCTAGTACTGAACTCTCTGTGAAGACTTAGAATTCTGATACTTCAAACTCTATCCCAGTCACATTCGTACTTATCACCCACAACTAATTTGACCCATGAAACTGCCTCAGGGAACCACGTCGCATTACCCCCACCAAGATATTGCCGTCAAGAGCTGTAAATCCGGGTATCAGTATTTTCTCTCATCAAAATTGCATCAAGATAGAGAATTGTTGCAAACATATGGGCATAAAAAAGCCGATGAATCCCAGTCTAATGTCCACAACCAAGCCGGACGTGTATATGTGTGTGCTGGGGAGAAAAGAAGAAAAAATAAACCCATCATCGTTCCCAGAAACGCCAAAACCATGCATTTCATCAGGTCGTGTCAACGCAGTGTTTCTACTGAGTCGCGCACTGAGGACCGCCCTCGCCTTCCTCATCGTCTTCCCATTCGGCACCACCGGCTCGTGGGTCACCACTGCCAGCTCCAAACTCTTCCATGTCAGCGTCCCAATCGACCTCAACTTCCTCTACGTCTTCATGCTTTTCCTCGGGCTTCTCGTCCTTGGGCAGAGCATCGCGAACCTTTTGCACAGCGGCTTCGCTCTTCAGCCATCCATCTTGAGGGAACTCAACATCCACTACAAGATATAGGTCACCCCTAGTATCACTCTTCTTATTCGGCATACCTTCGCCCTCAATCTTGAGAACCTGTCCTGGTCGGAGAACATTGCCGTTTGGCTGTTGAACATTCATCTTGATGCCTCTTCCGTCGAGGTGGGTGACAACAACTCTGTTGAAGCCTGTAAGAGCTTCGGCTAAAGTGACCTTGAATTCGCACCGGAGATCGGCACCAGCACGCTCAAAAATGTCGTGGGGTGTCTCAGTAAGCGTGAAGATGATATCGCCGGGCTCCTGGTCAGGCAGTTGATCCGCCTCTCCTGCTAGCACAATCCTCTCGCCTTCTCGGGCACCACGAGGAATGTAAAGTTCAAGAACGTTCTTGGTCTCGACGACCTTGTTGCCCTTGCACTTCTTGCAGCGCTGCTTTTCGGGAATGACTTGTCCAGAACCTTGACAGTTGCCGCAAGGAACAGTCTCTTGAGTGACCAGACCAGGACCGACTTGGCGGAGTACCTGTTTGGCACCTGCAAGGGTTAGTTAGTAGTTCCAGCCAAAATGTAAGAGTAGCATACCCCTTCCGTTACACACAGCACAAGAGTTGCTCTTGGCACCCTGCTTGCCGCCACTGCCTTTGCATAGGTTGCAGACAATATTCTTGGTGTTTGTGAACTTAGTCGTCTTGCCCTTGTATAGTTCTTCCAGTGAAACCTCATACTCTTGCTCTACCGACCGTCCCTTACGGGGTACGTGGCGCCCGCCAGGCATTCCTCCCATACCACCCATGCCAGGCATACCTCCGAAGCCACCCATGCCACCAAACATTTGCGCAAAAATGTCATCAATGTCTGGGCCTTCGCCGCCCATTCCTCCCCTTGACGGGTCAAAGGCGGCCATGCCGTGAGTGTCGTACAACCGGCGCTTGTCATCATCGGAGAGAATCTCGTAGGCTTGCTTTGCAGCCTTAAAGCGGACCTCGGCTTCTGCACGATCTTCCTCTGCGACCTTGTCGGGATGATGTGCGAGTGCAGCCTGGGTATGTTAGAGATGCGTCGCTTTATGCGTCGCCCGCCTCTGCCTACGCACTTTGTGATAAGCCTTTTTGATCTCGACCTTGGTTGCGCCTTTTTCGATCTCAAGGATCTCTGTCTCTGTTAGTTTGTGTACACCCCAGGCAAGCATGCAGGCACACCGTAGAGGTCGATTTCTTCGTCCACTGCGCTTCAGTCAGCATGTAATCATGGCGTAATGAACAGAAGATACGCACTCTTGTACGGAGTCTATATGTGGGAAGGCTGGTGAGCAGGGCAAAAAAGCTTGCTCTAAAGGTATATGTACAAGGAGAAACGGTGTAACGTGCAAGGCTGCCAACCAGGAGTCGAGTAAAGGTAAGGGCAACAAAGTTTCTCCAAAGAGGCCGACCAGTCTGCAATGCGGGCAAAAGTTCAGACGCGCCCGCACTAAGGTCAAGATAGAAGAGATCCCTGTCTGACATTTTGCACACGCGGACCGGCAGCTTCTGGTCGCCGTCGCATCACCACCGCCATGTCCGTTTCTCTTCTCCTTCGCCCGCAATTCCCCGCATACACATGCCGCTCATGTCTCCTGCGAATATCACGGGGCTCGCGGCGCCAAATCAGCTCCAAAGTACCCAAGGACCAGAAAAATAAAACAGCCTTGCCATCGTTTCCTGCACGGACGCGCTTCGCACCATCACCAACCGGCTACCTGCACCTGGGATCACTACGGACAGCACTGTTCAATTACCTCCTTGCCAAGCGTACAGGTGGACAGTTTCTTCTCCGAATAGAAGATACAGATCAGAAGCGCACAGTGCCTGACGCCGAGCAACGACTCTTTGACGATCTACGATGGGCGGGGCTGCAGTGGGATGAGGGGCCACAAGTGGGAGGGCCATACGGGCCATACAAACAGTCAGAGAGGAGCGAATTGTATAGAAAGCATGCGCACGACTTGTTGGAGTCGGGCAATGCATACCGCTGTTTCTGTTCAGCAGAGCGCTTAAACGCGCTGGCCCAACACAGACACAAGCTAGGGATAGCTACAGACTACGACCGCACATGCGCCCCGATATCCAAAGAAGAGAGTGACGACCGAGCCTCTAAGGGAGAAGTGCATACCATCCGTCTCAAAGTGCCCGAGCAATACCCAACCTACAAAGACCTCATCTACGGTACTTTCCACCCCCTCAAGCGACGCGGCCATGTCACCGAAACCGCGTACGAAGACCCCATTCTTCTCAAATCAGACGGCCTACCTACATACCACCTCGCCAACGTCGTCGATGACCACCTCATGAAAATCACGCACGTCATCCGCGGCAGCGAATGGATGCCCAGCACCCCCAAACATATCGCCATGTACCAAGCCTTTGGCTGGGACCCCCCAGAATTCGCCCACGTAGGCCTCCTTGTCGACGAGCACGGCAACAAGCTCAGCAAGCGCAACTTCGACACCGACATCGCCGCCTTCAAAGAAATGCAAATCTTCCCCGAAACACTCACGAATTTTGCCGCCCTCCTCGGCTGGAGCCACAAAGAAAAGATCGACGTCATGGACCTTGAAGCACTTATCAAGAACTTTTCCTTGAAATTCACAAAGGGAAATACAACAGTTACCTTTGGTAAACTGCACTTTCTCCAACGCAAACACGCACTACTTCGCGCCCAAAACGGCGGTCCCGCCTTGGATGAAATTGTAAATAACATCGCCACCTTACTCACCAGCCCGGACTCACCCTACACAAACTGGAAAGCCGTTGTCAACTCCCCCTTCCCCCACGAATACACAAAACGTATCGTGCAAGTCGACGCAGAAAACTACACAAACGCAAACGAATTCCTCTACCGCAACTCCTTCTTCTTCATCCCGTTACGACCATTTCGTAATGCGCCGCTCGTAGCTACATCATCCGACATCCCCATGCGCGCGCAGATGTTGTCCCAGGTGGACGAGAAAGATTGGGATAAGGAGCATTTGATGCAAAAGGTGCGGGAAATTATTGATGGCAGAGAGGAAGGCAAGAAGGGGAGTAAGGATGTGTATCATTATCTGAGGAAGACGATTACGGGGCAGGAGGAGGGAATGCGGATTTTTGATGTTATGATTATCCTGGGGCGTAAGGAGACGCTTGCGAGGTTGGGATGTTGAGAGATTGGTGGGGAGTTCAGACGGGTCATGCCTACTTTGCAAACTGCATGATACCAGTGAGCAGATTTCATGTCATCAAGTCATGACAGGTTTGTATTGAGTTTAATACACTACCCTCGGTAATTCTATAATTTGATCTGAATAGTCCCCTTGCTACGCCATAAACGCCTTGCCATGCTGTTCGGTCATTGCATATGTTCACACACCTCTTCGACCTGCAACATCACGAAGTCTCCATTTCAACAACCTCTGGGCTTTTGACTTCGCCTTCAATCGGCAAGCTGAATACCTTATCCTTGACCTGTGCCGCCAGCAGACCCATATCTTCTTCACGCGCGATCTTCGATCCTACCGCACCCAGCTTGGTCAATTGATTCTTCACCTCGAGGTTATTCGAGTAGCCCTGACCGCCCTTGAAGCGTGAGCTGTTGTGTGACTCTTGCTGCATCTTGCGTGCCAGGTCGGAGATTTGCTTGGTGCCGTATTCGCGGTTTGAGATTAGGGGCGATGACGAGAGCGTCTGTACCCAGTACTTATTCCAAAGGGCCTCAAGAAGTTTGGCATCCAGAGAAGACTTGTAATGCGAGACCTCCAAAGAGTAATAGTGACTGGCGTGAGCACCAAAGTCCTCGATCTTGCCCAGCGGAATCGTCTCGAAGCCGTCACTATCTGTACTCCCTGATACCTTTGAACCGCCTGTCTTTTGCTGATTCTCGACATATTCGGTCGAATATGTGCGGAAAGCGCCAATCTCGACCTTGCCTGCAGAGATGGTTCGGTCGGGGTCGATGACGATGGCACAGAATGGGTCTTGGAATTGCTGCTGCGTTTTCTGCGTGTTGACGTCGATACCAGATAGCCAGCAACCATAGCCAGGATGTGAGTGGTACCAGCCCACTGCATTCTCCATTTGTCCTTGTTCGCGTGCTCGCTGCAAGAACTCGACCATGTACTCGTTTGCCTCATCCTGCGCATTGACTCGTGTCTCTGTTCCTTCAACAGGTAGTCGAAAGGCGTCTGTAACGACAAAAGTGTGTGCTTCAATCTTGCCCAGCATCAAGCCCATGACTTCAAGTGAGCCACCTGAACGCGCGTGCATGACCATCTTGAGGAGGGCGATGGCGGAGATGCGAACCGAAGTAAAGTAGTTAGGGTCGGTTCTCCATGGGTGCGCCTCGTTAATGGCTTTCTGAGCAATAGGAGAGTAGTTGTACAGTGCATCCTTGCTAGGATCAACGAGCTTTATCGAGTTCTCCAGTTCTGTGAGATGTATATTAGTGACATGGTCGAGTGGCGCGGCATGCGGGGCGCACATGACGCTGTGCTATTGAAGAAGCACGCTAACTCACCCCAAGTCTTGAGTGCGGTACCCATTGTGTAGTGGTTTCAAAAGTGGTACCGCAGAGGCGTGCTGTTTGGTTTGCTGGTGGTTGGAGGTGGGGAACTATAGAAGAGTGGGATTGCGGGGAGCTCGGGAACGCCAAGACATGACCAGGCACCAGCATATGTCAGTGTATGTATGTAATGTTCAGTGTCAGAAAGCAAGACCCAAATCTAAGTCGAAAATCTACACAGCTGCATTTCCTTATTGCCATGGTAAATCCAATCCAATGTCGAGTCTGGCTTACTCAAATACTACACTCTAGACCTCCAAAGCCTCTCATCTTGCCGTTGTCTACTTGATTCTCCGCGACTGATCCTCCCACCCGGACCGCTCGTTCATCTTCTTAGCTTCTTCCTCCATTTTCTTAACCCATCTCTTGGTCAATTCGTCATTCTCCTTGCGCAGCTTCTCCTTCTCCTGCTCTGCCATATTCAGCTGCAAATTGAGCGCCACCATTTCGTCGTGCACGTCCTCTACAAGTCTTCCTTTGCCCTTGAGTTCCTCGGCCGTGTCCCTGGCTCGCCTTTCCAATGCCATGCGCGTCTTTTCCAGATGTTCTATGCGCCGTTTCTGTTCCGTCTCTGTGGTTTTGAGGGCGGAGAGTTCAGCAGAAGTGGCACTGAGTCGTGCTTCGAGGTCACCGCGTGTGCGCTGAGTGGCTGCAAGTTCGGCGCGGAGTTGCGCAACTGTAGAAGACGGTGCGGCATCTCCTGTAGCGGAGCCTTTCGCTTTGCCTTTGCCTCTATGCGTCAGAGCCTTGAGAGAGGCGCTGGCAGATAAAGGTTCTTCGATGGGAGTTGCTGGGGGTGCCAGGCTTGCTGTGCCATCTGCAAGTTTTGTATCTGCATATCATGAGCCCCACTCGACGCTTCAGCGCAGCACAGCGCAGGCAAAAAGCCTCTTACAGGCGTTAACGTAGGCCTCGTGCGCCTTCTCCCTGGCATCACGCGCGTCCAGTGCAGCTAGATAGTCCTCGAGCGGATTACTCATGGCAGAAAGCCAAGTTGGTTGCAGCGAAAGTAGCAGTGCGCCAGGCCCGTCGTTACCATGGTGGTTGGCTACATGGGTTGGGCTGGAGATAGTCACGGAGGTGTGAGTTGGCGGGGGATGCGGCCTTCTCGGAGGTCGTCGCTGCTCCGATTCGATCTCTACCAGTACTAGCGTCAATCGAAAACATTGAAACTTCCACGACCACTCTCACACCACCATTAGCAACTTTTCTTTCCGTTTTCATCTGTTATTTCAGTCGTCTTTGAAAAATCCAAAATATTTGAAATGCCACCCACACACATCTCTGGAACCTCGCGTGCACTGTACCGCGTCTTCATCGCCCCATCTCTGCGCACCACAACTTCAATCCCATTGCTATACGCTCCAGCATTTGCGCTTTCAGTGTCAGGACCTACATCTCTCGCTTCCACAACACCCAGCCTCACCTCGCGGTCCTCAATCCGCACAAAGAAATACACCAAAGACACCCGCCGCCATGCAATATCAGACTACTACATCATCGACAACGCCATCGAAGCCGAGCGCATAAACCTCGTAGACGAAAATGGCACATTCCACAACGACGTCCCCACTATGGAGGCACTGGCCAGCTTCAACAAAGTCACGCATCACCTGGTGCAAATGACACCAGGAAAAGTCAATGAATACGGGCAGCTCGATCCCGAGAACCTGCCCACCTGCCGAGTCATTTCCAAAATGGATCTCCGCGCTCAACACGAACGCAAGCTTGAGACGCTGCGCCGCCAGGCAAAAGGTCAGGGCGCTGGTCCTACTTCAAAGTCTCTTGAACTCAATTGGGCAATTGCGCCCGGTGATTTGAAGCACCGACTGGAGTCTCTGAAGAGGTTTCTTAAGGAGGGGAGGAAAGTCGAGGTTTTGTTGGGGCCGAAGAAGAAGGGGAGGAAGGCGACGCCTGAAGAGGCGAATACGGTTATCAAGGCTGTTAGAGACGCTGTGCAAGAGTGTAAAGGGGCTAGCGAGGGCAAAAGCGAGGGGCAGGTTGGAGGGGTAATGACGGTCGTCTTTGAAGGGAGGAAGGTGGAGAAAAAGGCGGAAGAGAAGGCGGAAGATGACATAGCGTGAGATCCATTGGGTTATCAAACTCGATTTTGATCACCAGTTGTGCTTCTCGACGTTGAACGCCGGGTCGCGGTCAGTGTGAGGGAGGAAAAGAAGCATCAGTGTATGCAGCATGTAACACCACCATCTGCCATCTAGCATGGTATGTAAATGATCAAGCCACGACTCATGAGCATCTATAGATACAATTGTACAATAACACATATACTTCTGGACAAGAAGCCTATATCCTCTTTTCTTCCTTCCCTGAGTTAGCTGCTGAAGTCTCAACTGCATCCACATCACCCGCTACGTCTTCGATCTCTGCACTCTCAGCCTCGAGCTCAGCCTTCTTCGCCGCAAGCGCCTCGTCGCACACCCGAATCTCCTCTTGAGCCTTTTGCTTTGCCGCAAAGTTACCATTGAGGTTCGCTACAACAGATTTCTGTTTTGCAACCTCGAGTTGCGCTTCGAGTAACGCCACTTCCACATCATCGACGTGCGTCCTCTCGATGCTAGCTGCTTCAAGTAGCTCCTCTGCATTTTCCAGCTCACCGCCGAGATGAAGAGCCTCAACGCGGTGCTCATGGACCTGTGCGGCAAGTAGTGCAGCTTCGTACTGGACTTCTAATTTCTCGACTTCAAGCTGGCGCATTTCGACCATGAGTTCCTCTGCTTTTTGGCGGGACGTCTCAGCAGCGGTGTTGACAACGCCGTCTTTGATGTTGATTTGGTAGTTTAGGGTTTGAATGCGGGGGAAGCGGTCGGGTTCGCCATAGGCGAGGTAGTCGATAAAAGACTGGCCTGTCTTCTCTGCGAACTGGATTTCCTTGGCTTCTGCGAGGAGATTGTAGGCTGAGATGGTGAGTTCGGTGCGCTTGGGGCCTGAGGGGAGGGATTCGGCTTCGGCGTAGCGTCTTGTTGCTGTATCTTCGTATGCTTCGGCGCGGAGAGCTTCTTTTTCTTTGGGATCGGCGAGGGAGAGGTTGCGGAATTCTTCCCAGCCGACGACTGATTCGAGTTCTGAAGGTGGTGACGACCGGATGAGGCTCTTGTGCCATGGTTGGAGAGTTTTATGGGTGAGGTCTTCTTCGTGGGAAAGAAGAATGTTGTGCAAAGCGTCGCGCTCAATGATGACGCGAGAGAGCTCCAGCAGGTTCTTGACATCGACTTCCTCCCATGTGAGAGTTTGCTCGCCGCGGTCCATCTCGACGAGCGCTTGTTCCAACAACGGTCGCTCCTCCAAAGTCACCATTAAGCTACGGCCTTTACCCCGCAGCTTCTCATGGTGCTTGAAAATATCGCTCAGTAATCTTGTCGATGGGCTTTCAATTTCCATGGCATTGTCAACGATGATGAGTTCGCCCTTTCTAAAGCGATATGACAGTGCTGTCCGCCATGCAAGGTCGTATACTTTTTTTGGCAGCTCTGACGAAAAGTCGCGGGGCTTAGGGCCAAATGCGACTCCACCTCCTCTTAACATAGGCGACTTCTTGTCTCCTAGACGAGCGCGACCTGTACCCTTTTGTGGCCGGATCTTTCTTGCTGAACCGCGGATCTCATGTCTGGTTTTCGTAGAGGCAGTTCCCAACCGGGTCATGTCACCCTCATAGACGACAGCACGATGTAGTATGTCTCGTCGGGTAGGCAGGTAGAGGTGATTTGCAGGATATTGTTCGAGCCGTAGCGGCTCCAGTGAGGGGAATTGGTGAATAGTCGCCAAGACAGTCTGCTCCTCGAACGGCTTAACGGGGACATAGTCAGCGCCTGATTGTCTGATTGTTGATATCGTGGCATTGACTGGTGCAGATGTAGTTATGGAGCGGGCAGAGGGTGTGCATAGAGATTTCTGTGAGGCGTTAGCAGGTCGCATGCCACAAATATGAGACTACTCACAGCGCAACGAGTACACAGCGCATTCTGTCGTATTGACAGTCTGCTCAATTGCAATGTGACGCCCCGCATCGGCGCGGATAACTTCGAGGAAGCCATGCCGGGTCGGGTATCAAAAAAAGCCCCAAGGTTGAAGTCGCGGAGTTGAGGGCGGAGGTTTCGGAGCACGGACCGTCATCCATCACCACATTTTCTAGCACCACCATCGCTCGGCACATCGACACCAAGCCATCGCCCGCCATGGCCTCCACGCCGTCCGTACGCCAGTTCAGTGCATGCCTGAGATGCGTGCGACAGCTTCCTGGTGCCATTGACGCGCGCCGTCTGCTCTCGACCTCCGCCGTGCCCCATGAAGAGGTGCAGACGCAATCTACGAATGCGACTCGGCCTCCCCCGCCCTCGAACTCCCCCGAAGGTGCTGCTCAGAATGCATCTCCCCAAGCAGTACCCGAGTTCATGCAAAAATGGGGTACACTAGACCCTCAGATGGTGGAGAACAAGAAACAGGAGCGTCGCTTGCTGCGGAGAGAACATTTACAGCCAGTGGGATCTCGCCGTCGTCGTGCTGCTCTTCGCCGTTCTGCGATACAGAAGGCGACAGAGATTCCTTTTGAACAATTACCTTATCAATGCTTCCAGGAGGCTCGCAAGTTCTTGTTGGAGGACAGGCAAGAGAAGATTAAAGAGATTGAGATGCAGCAGCTACGAATCAAGAACTTAATGAACCAGGACCCCAGCGTCAGCGGTGGGCCCGCAGCCAAGGAACATAGGCTACGGAGTATGCGGAAGCATTTACATGAATTGATCATTCTGGCCGATATCAATGACCCAGTGGTCAAGCGAAAGTTTGAGGATGGACAGGGTAGGTTATATGTCTGGTTTTCTGGGCTTGGCTGACCGCTGTGAAGGTGACATGAACAAACCCATATATCGATACCTTGCCGACAAGAAGTGGCGGCAGTACAAGCGCCTCGTCCTTGAGCAGCGTATTACACAGTTGGCCATTATTCCAGACATTATTCCCTCATTGGATCTTGTAGCGGACATCGATCTCGGTTTCGGAAGGAAGTCGGTTGCACCAGGCGAGTTTGTCGACTCTGCCATCAGTGAGAAGATGCCTCGACTCAACGTTCAGACATTCACCCCGGGTGAGAAACTCGTCACAGTTGTGGTAGTAGATGCGGATGTGCCTGTCCCGGAGACTGACAGCTTCACCTACCGATGCCACTTGGTTGCCTCCAACATACCCCTTTCTCCCAACAACACATCTATACCTCTTCAACGCATCGCCCAAGAAGACCAAAAGGTCGAGTATCCTAGCGCAAAGAAGATTGCGTTGCCCTGGATTGCGCCCTGGGCTCACAGGGGTGCGCCATACCATCGTCTAGGAATCTTTATCTTTGAGCAGAATGCTGGTCAGGCGCTTGATGTTACCAAGTTTAACAATGTCAAGCGCATAGGGTTCAACCTGCGCAGTTTCACCGACTCGAACAAGCTCCAGCCCATCACCGCTACGCTTTTCAGAACCAAATGGGACGATAACATGGCAGGTGTCATGGAGCGAGCTGGCTTGAAGAGTCAAATCAATGTCGAATTCAAGAGGAAGAAGGTCGAGCCTCTTCCATACAAGAGAAGGACAGAGCGCATGCGGTGAGCGACTTGTAAGAGCCAAGCCGAAAGAGCGGGTGCATGATGTAGATTTATGTAGATTATATAGTACTTTGACGCACTGCACTATTACACTTTAAGTGAGGCATATATGTTATGTTCCGAAGAGCGTGAAAGTCATGAGGGTGCATGGGTCTGGAGGTTGAGTACACGGAGGTCGCTCCTTCCATCCTCAGTGTGTCAATGTCTCTCACTCACCCGCCCTAATATATCAGCGTCGCCTACCGCCCGCCACTTTCTTTTCTCACTTACCGTGAGACGCCTTCTGCAACTGGATAATCGCCCTTACCATCATCTTTCCTCTACATCACCATATCGTAATCTTGTCTATCACATATCGTGTTTTTATTACAGCTTCGATACAAGACACAGTAATGAATCCGATTGTGACTGAAATTCCTTCAACTTCTCTGCCATCTCAACAGCAGATAACCCTTGCTATTGCTGTCGTCAGATGTAAACCCGCTGGAGTGCCCTTGCGAGGTTGGTAGATATCACTGAAACCCACTGCAAATCAATTAACAAGATAAGAACACGTTCTCCATCTACGGTCCCAGATCAAGCTTGGTCAAGATCCAAGAGAAAGAGCGAACCCGGGATGCTACGTTGATCAAGTTGCCTACTGGAAGGAACGATGCAAGCGAGCAGAAGATGAATGTGACCGACTCCACAATGTCAATATCAAGCTTGAGAGATCGAACCAATTACTATCGAACCAACCAAGCACAGGTTCAGACCTCGAAGCGGATGACAATGTTCGGCCGCCATCACCAACGAGAAATTTGAAACGACCAAGGCAGACGCAAAAGCGGGCCCAGGACCCGGTTAATGCTGCACAAGAAACCATCGATCAAGATTTGAATTTCCTGGAGGCACTTGGAAATGATGGTAACATGCTCATGAGATCGCTGTTCAACGTTCATTCATTATGTAGAGCCAGCGTTCCTGATGCTAACACACTCTGTTCAAATTTGATAAGTAGTGCTTCAGCTATGGGAAGAATTATATTGTTCATCGCCCAAAACTATGACTCTTTGAATCAGCAGGGATACAAGAACTCTGGTGGAACAACTTCCCTGGAGAGAGACAAATCGGACTTTGCTAATGCACTTTCGGTGTGCGCCAGAGCTTTCATGTCTATACTAGTCGGGTTAGATAAGCTCACAAAGTCAGAAGTTGACAAACGACTAGCGAGTTTGGTTGTTTGCGAACTGGCAGATATGTTCAAAGCGGCACTTGAGGCTATCAAGATATCGGCCAGGCTCACTGCACAAAGCTTTCTCTCGCAGCCACCTGCCCAGAAGAAAAGCAAGACAAAAACATCTTCAACTACCGTCAGAGAGTCTAGTTCAGCCAGAGCAGTCGCGCATCTCGTGATCAGTTTTCTGAGTCTCCTGGAAAAGAATGATGATATTCATCAACGGATCTTCGACGGCTTCATCTTCGTTCTCTTCGAACGTGTCGGCAGGAGACTTTATTACTCGACTTTTGGCCAGCACCGCTCTTCTTGTATCGAAATGAACATCCTACCGATGTCTGAAGCAAAAGATGTAGCTGAAGTCTCCAAGCGAGATTGTGGTGCACTTGCCATGCGTTTGGAAGCCAAAGCGCTCGTTCTAATCCTTGAGCGAGCAATGGGTCTGGCCCCAAACCACATGAACTCACAGAGTCTTAGAGCGCAGCAGAATCCAAATCGAGCTACCCGTAAAATGGGTATTAAAAATATCGCCACTACCTCGAGGGCACGTCTGAGTCCTCTTGCCAAAGATCGGCTGCAGCGCACACTTGTTGCGTGCATGTATGGGCACAGTACTGATGATGACTTTTTGGACGTTCTCACGAAGCCGATGCCTCAAATGCGTTTAGGTTCTTTGCAGAATGTGGCCAATGTAGAGGATGAAGACGTGGAGACATGGTATAAGGAGCAGGTCTGGCGACTCGTTGGGTGGGATATTCTTACGCGTGAGAGTGGGTGGTGAGGTGCTCGTCATTTCAGACGAAACATGCTATATAGCTTCTTTAAATAGTGGAAATATGGTAATCTCATGTCTAAGCTTTTAATGCTTCAAAAGAACATATTGTGTACACGTACTGCTATTTACTCAAGCGAGAAAAAACTATTGCCACGACATACCTTACACCCTATACTAACAAAAACAACACATACAACACAACCCTTCAATCTCACAAATGTTCCCTCCCCTCATTCAACCTCTTCTCCTCCGCATACGCCGAAACCTCATCAAAATTCCGACAAACATGAATCGCACCCGTCCCATCTGTACCCGGTACATGCTCGAGTCCGGGCGTGCGAGTCTGTCCCTCCAGCGTCGTATCTCCAAAGCACATGATGGCATTCCGTATATAATCGAAGCAATGATCGTTATGCAACAGGAAACTGTCATCGAGCTCGAAATCTTTTTTACGAATCTGCATGACGAGGTCGTCTATGGAGGCGGCAATGTGCATGAGACAGTGTAGTTCGTGGAAGACGGCGAGGGAGAAGACTTCTTTGCCGGGGGCTTCGGGGAAGTGCATTGGAGGGGTGAGGGTGTACGAGGTGTAGTCGGGGACTTCCATGAAGCCAGCACCAACTGTTTGATCAAAATGAATGGTTGTTCCTGTGGGGAAAGGGGGGGAGTTGCTTACGGGGGAGGAGATTAGTCCATTCTTGTTTTGTTTTGTTGACGGATTCCATTGTCTTGTGGTCGGATCTGAATCTCTTGTCGCTGCGGAAAATCTTTTTCTCAGTCGAAACTGGAAATGCATTAGAAACTTTGTATTGGAGGTTAAACAACCGACTTACAAACGGGAACAATGCTGTTGAAATCCGTTCCTACTTGTATTGCTTTTGGTCGATTGTGAAGTATGGACAATTCGCATAACAGTATGATGAATAGTAAGAAGAATGTGACGGCCCAGCAGAGAAATTCCAACTTTTCAAAGATTGAACAGCACTTGTTTCGCGGGTGAGGCACGTGTTGCTGCTCAAGAAAACCGTCCTGGGAGCTTTCGCTTCTCACTTTGGAATACCGGAAGGGCGACATGGTACGGCGGAGTGACGATTAGGTAAAACTAAAGGATCTAAATTAGAAGATTACGCTCGCGGGTGTTAGAGTCAAGATCGCAAGACTGTCATGAACGCAGTGTCGACTATCTGAAAGCTATTGGGTTGAGATCAACTCTTATATGGGGAGACTGTCGAAATAACGAGCTTGAGTAGGTCCGCCTGTGTCAAGAGGGCTAAGCCTCTTTCTTTTGCCTTGAGCGTTATTCAATTCCTAATTGGGTAATCCCACCCCAACCCCCCAAAAGGCCTATTGAAGCTGAATTTGTATTTTCCCTTGTTTCTAAGCTTGGAAACTATCTATTAGATTCCTTGCAGAGTATGTAAGGGGTGACGGCCGCATTTTGGGCTTGTGAGTGCATTACGCCACCGTGATCCTTCAGTAGCTTGATCTCACTCCAAGTTGGTCTCGTCCGGAAAGGTCTCCAGATAGCTTTCTAGAACATCAACAATATCTTTCTGGGCAGCTTTTATAGCTTTCTTTGCCCCATCCCGTGTGTTTTCTTGCTTCTTCTTTGCCCCCACCGCTCGACGATGCGCACGGCTCTTGAGATGCAATGTCCAGTCGTTCTCGGTAACAGCAACTGTTCCGCACGTCTCGCAAACTTTCTTTTGCCAAAGATCCGGTCTTTGCCCAAGATCGTACTCCCGTTTTGGTGTGAGCATCTCTGCTGCAATAGGCGAAAGTGATGATGGCGCCGGGAGAACCTCACCCGCCAGGAACCGCTTAGTGATGGTAGTCGCAGGCTGCGCGACATCAGTATCCCACTTTGAGATGTCGGACCCATCGACCAAGAAGGTATTGCTCTTCTGTCCCGAGCTAAGCAGTGCGTTGAGTAACTTGATGCGAATCCATTTGATCTGACGATTGGCATATTGGCGTGTAGCTGCTTGCGTCTTCTCGATGGCGGCTATTTTCAGTTTCTCGAGCTCTTGTATTGACATTGTTTGATTTCCAGAGGCATGCTGATATTCCAAGAACTCCTTGTAGCCTATCGACACCCAAATACCACGAGTTTGGTCCACGCGAATACCGGTCTTGGCTTCATACTGCTGGCCGAAACTACTTAGCTCCTGAACTTCTGAGAGTAGACCTTTGTTCAACATCTTATCGACACGTCCATCAAGGCGACGGTGTAGAACGTCTTTGTTAGCATGTACCCAAAACACCAAAGTCTTAAAGTGAAGACTTGGATTACTAGTAGATTGTGGAGTATCCGGTGAAGACGGTGAAGACGGGGAAGACTGGCGTTTGAGTCGCTGTTCATTATACAACTCAGATGCAGGTCGTCCTGTCCTAAGATATATCTCGAGTGAGCGTTGGATCTTACGCCGTTCGTTTGGGTGCCAACGCTCTGCCATAATAGGATCAACTTCCTTCAGCTTTTCAAGGAGGACTTCAGTGGGCTCTTCCAATATTGGTAGCTTTTCGCTGTTTTCTTTCAAATTCAATGCAGGCTCATCCGCAAGCGCATCTTGAAACAAAAGCGACTGCGTGTAATAGTGGGTTCCGCCGACCAAAACAGGTAACTTGCCACGGCTTCGGATCTCTTCGATCTGATCTGGTCAGTGGCACGCCCTTTACGCGGGCTTGGTTCATACTATGTTCATAGCCTCGCCCACAAACTTTCCTACGGTCCATGTCTCTTCTTCTAGACCGATGGACCCCAGGAGGTGATGAGGCACGCCTTTCGCTTCATCTGAAGAAATCTTGTTGGTAATAATTGGCAAGCCCCGGTACAACTGCATTGCATCTCCATTGATGATCTCGCCATCGAATTTCCGTGCAATCTCCACTGCTAGCTGTCTACCGTGATCAGTTCTCAATCAGCATGACTCAAATTAGTTTCATTACATCTGATTTGCCTGTGCCAGTTGCGCCCACGACGGCAATCAAAGGCTTTAACGATGCTTGCGCCATCTTGCATGAACTAAACGATCTGATAAGACGCAACATGCATGGACCAAATGACGATACGAAGGGGTGGCCTGGAAGCTGAAAATGCTGGCTAGATTCGTGCGGGGATAGTGTGCCCATGCACCTCGTGCACGGATTCATCTCGTGCACGCCGAACACCACCTGCTTAATTTCAAAATTGAGGCTGAAAAACGCCACACAATAGCCTAATATCTATAAAAACGTAGTCTTGCAGTAACTAGATACTTGCGATTAACTTGTTCTGTCTATATTTCTCCAGGAGCTTGACTCTACGGCCCCGCCTTATGAACTTTGATGGAGGAGCCGATGGAGGAGCCGCAACTCTATCCTAAACTTCATTCTCTATCACGCGCTTCTAACGCTTACTCTTTAAGGAGGGTGCACGCGAGGCTTTACACTTACGCTGCTAAGCTTATTAGATGGCTTTTTTTAATATCTAGCTTCAACTTTGCGCGCCCATTCCGCTGCTTTTTTAGCTCGCTTAACCTCTTTTATCTCCTTCAGCCTCTACCTCTCCACACTCTTCTCCGTAAGCTCAGCTTGGCGCCGTAGTTGAGCTTCCTCGCGCTCCTTCTTGGCCCGTAATTTCTAGAGTTTCTTTTCTACCTTATCTTGCTCGCGGACTGCTTCTTAGGTCTAAGTCTCATTGCTACAAGTAACAAGAGGATTCTCTCCTTGACGCCAGACAAGGAACCAGAAGTGGCACGGTTGTGAGCCAGATCCTACAAAGGTTTGCATCAGAAGGTAATGATCATCGCGGGGTAAGCGGAGTCACGTGATGTGCCATCACGCCAAGGCAATTCCATCAGTGATGGCAGGACTGGAAACATTAAGGATATAAGGATGGATGGATTTCATTTTTCCTTTCGTTGTGGTCAAACTCAAATTGTGCTTTCTTACTAGTTACTTTACTTAACAAGATTGTTACCTGTTGTTCTTTAGCAGTAAAAATTAGATTTGTCAACTGTTATGCTCGTCCACGCCACTCCGTCGAATCGCCAGACAAACCTCACGAAACACTATTGTAAAGCTCACCGGCCATAGTGTGGGACCCGGGAAGAGAAGTATAGATCCAAACCTCGTGTAACACTCACACACCTCATAAGGAGACTAGAAGATAGCTCCACTATAATACTCTTGACTTTGTTGAAAGTTAAGGGTTTTTTCTTTCTTCTTACGCTTCTACTTGTACTAAAGAGCCTGCTTTAAGCCCTCTACTTTATACTTTAACATTTTATTTTGTACTGATAGATAGTAAATACTTAAGCGCAGCTTCCTTACCTTATACTAGTAGCTATCACGAAGAGCAGCTCGCACTAACTAATCTAGCTTTCTCTAGTCGCTATTAGAGAGCTCTAATGACGAGCTCCTCTCACCTTCTAGCGTACTTGCGAATCTCTTAAGGATAATGTTAGGATCTATTAGCTATGTACTAGTAGCTTTAAACGCTGTTAATATAGTTAATCACTTAAACAAGAACTTCCAGGGTCTCTAGAACAATAGAAAGAAGACTCCTTTCTAGATTAAGGTAAGACCTTAGGCGTTGTAGAGGTGTGAGGTAAGCTTAGCTAAGTAGGCTTATTATTATTATTTTGGTTTAACGTCCTTTCTCAGCCCTAGGGCTATATAAGACGTGCAAGCTGGTGAGGCTCACAAGTATCTACGTAGTTACATTCTAATTGGTGTATATCGAGTCGAGAGGACTGTCTGAATCACGGTAAGGTTCGTAGCCTAACTAAGTAGGCTTGAGATAGTGGTCTAAACAGTACTATATCCAGCGGCCAAAGCGTGTGAGTTAAATAAGGAGGTAATATTAATAGAAATATTCTATAGCAGTCGTAGTAGCTAATAAACTTTATTGTGACATGAGATCCGTGGCCATTAAGGATGAGTAGTCTCTATCTATCTGATTGTTGCTTTGTACAGCGATTAAACACCTAATAAAGCCAAGCTAGCTCTACATCGTCATTTGACCAGCGTAATAGAGATAAAAAGACAAAGATGTGCTTTCTAGCCTTACTATCCTCTACCTAAGATGATCTAATCGCCCCCGTAGCTACAGTGTAGATGAGGCCTGGAGGCAGCCAGCTCCCATTAGTGCAGCAGCACGCTAGGAGCGTTAAGAACTCACATGATTCGTCTTGAAGAGATGCTTTAACCTCTTTCTTGTCCTATTGGCGCTTGCGAAATATTCTCTTGCTTCTGCCTACTACGCTAATAAGGAAGCCCTTTTCATCCATATTGTATATATCTCGAGCTAGTACTAAGTGATCTTCTGGTATAGCAGTTCGAAGTAGAGCTTATATTTGGACTCAGAATTAGCCAAGTAGCGCGTACGGTCCATATCGCTAGTCCACTTAGATTTTGTGTTAGTTAATAAAGCAAGTAACCTAGCTCTCACTAAGCGGTCAATAAGCTACTTCTGATAAGAAGCTCCTAACTATTTCTCCCGTAGGAGGAAGGCATATCTCTGTAAGCTTTTTAATATACCGTGTAAGCTCTGGCTCTAGTTCTGGGTTGAGGGCCTATTGTTTTGTCTCTGGGCACCGGCACACGCCCCCATTGTCGCGATAAAGTTGCGTGATTAACACCCTATTTTCTCGCAAACTCTGCTACTATAAGTTTCTCTCCTGGTTCTTGTAATTCTGAGTCTGCTATCGCATTATCGATTGGAACCATGACTATTGAGCTATAGTGCGTCAAAGTTATGGTGTTGGGACGTGCATTTGGTGTTCGGCGTGCATGGGCACACTATTCTTTCCCGAATTAATGCTAGCGCAGCCGATCATGCCCTTCCAGCTAGTCTTACCAATCGGCTGGAAGGGATGAACACGGTACGAAGCCGATTGGAGACGTAAGTCATACGACAACCACTCAGATGGCTGATACCCCTCATTCATTCACTTCTGTACCACACGATATGCAAAGAAACGTGATAATCACGAGATAATCTGACACATGTTGCAGCCCCAACATATCTTGCTCGAACCAAGTGAGATATAAAGCAAGCAAGACACCCTCTTAACATCAAAATCCTTCAATATCAATACTATGTCTCATCAAACACCAAAAACGAAATTCATACCTCTCCTACCAGTAGAAACTCACTCACAGACTAAGAAAGTCTCGCCTTCGATCAATAAAATGACACAACATGGTTGCGAACCAAGCACAGAGACCACCCCCTCCTCCGGGCATCAAGACCGGAATCAAACAAGCCCAGATCTTAATCATGGGGTTGTAGATCAAGGAAAGTATTGCTACCCCTCCCTAAAAGCCAGTATGCTTTTCTCACAGAGCAGTGAACACCCAACCGCAACGATGGCAAAAGAAACGAATTCCAACGTAGCAACGGAAGTCAATGAACTACTGAAGTCTAGTTCCTGGTCTGTTCCTCATGCTCGCGAGTATCAGAAGCATGCTTGGCATAGTTCTGTGCTGGGGATGGAGGCCAAAGTCAAAGACGAGTGGGGATTTTCCAGCGCAAGCGTATCGCGTTCGCACACCCCAAATAAAATTTGTTAAGATGATTGTTGTTAACGAAAAGTTTTTGTACATTATTTGTGGCAATATGTGCTTTAGTGTAACGTTTTTCTTGTCAGCGCTAGCGATCGCGTTCCCGTTCCTATGTAACCAAATAAGTTCGTGAGATATCATCGCAATCCAATTTACCAACATGGCGGAGTTTACAACTAAGATACATATGTATTTTATATGGAATTCTAACAAGTGTTTAAGATTGTGCTGCATATTTCCAGGCCTATTTTTCGCTCATCCAGCATCCTAGTGTCTGCTAGCATTTAGGGCCTGGTCCTCCATGTCGAGTTCCTTGATATCATGTAATCTTTACTTTGTATTGACTTCCAAATCCCCCAAAGTCCGCCCAATGGCCAGATACCTCTCAACTTGAGACCCCAGTCCTTGTTGACCATTTCCGTGTACTTTTCAACATCTACGTGCACCTTGTCGTACACTTCTGGAAGCATCTCGGCATTGTATTTCTTTCTCAGTCCTTGATGCCATTTGTAATCGAACTGGGACCAGAATTCTTCTCTGCTATAGTATGTTTGCGCGTACAGCCACTTCATACCGCCCATCTCACCAAGCGTCTTCTCGAGCGCTCGGTTCTTCTGAAGGTAGGTCGCGGGGTCGCTGGGCCCGAAACCCCACAGTCCAATATTAAGCATCTGGTCTGATTTGAGAGAGCCCCTCGTATGCGGGTGCATAGTTGGCTGTGAGCTTTGCTTGAGAGGGCAAAGCCACAGCGGCCAGATGTTGAATGTCTTATCTGTGTACTCGATGAACTTCTCTGCATTCGGGTATGGCAAGGCCATGTCCTGTACGATGTACCGTGTTACAATTCCGGATGCGTGCAAAGCTCGACAGAGCATACGCGTATGCAAGAAGTCGTCAAGAAACCATCGGGTGTACTTATTGAAGGGAAAGCACATGTAGCTGAAGGCAGATCGTCCAACCCAGAATCCACCGCGGTCGTAGCGAAACATGTACTCAGCCAATGGTATGTATTCTACGACCGGCTTGTTGGAGTTTCGCGTTGCTGCTTCAACATGAAGATAGAACCACGGATCCCAGGGACTACTAAATGTTTGCGGCTTGGTGTTCGGTGGGAGTTCGTCGGTCATTTCGCCTGTGACTATAGCACCATGATCTTTGCTGAACAGCACGCCATCCACATAGTCATTTTTAGCTCCCTTTTCGCCTTCAGTATGCTCCCTGACCTCTTTGATAGCCTGTGCCACATTGCGTGTAGGATAGTATGTGGTCTTAACATATTTCTTGGCTTCAATAAGATTCAGATCTATCAGAGTGGTGACACCGAGAGTGCCAACTGCACCAGCAGCGCCCCGAAACAGATCTTCATTCTCTTTTTCGCTGGCCTTCATTACTCTGCCATCGGCCGTTACCATTTCCACTTCATTGATTGTCTGGTCAAAAAAGCCAAATTTGAAGCTACTGCTCTCTCCTGCTGTTCCTGCATACCCTCCTCCTACGGTAATACCAGGGAACTCCATGACAACAGGTGGTACTAGACCATATGGCAAAGTCGCTTCCACGAGTCGATCCATAGGGACGTTGGGCTCAGCAAGCGCTCTCTTGCTCTGGGTGTCGACTTTGATAACATTTCTCAGGGCGCTTATGTCCACAACATGCTTCTTGAGGTTCGGTCGCGTGCTATTTGTTGAGCCATGTGAGATTCGGAATGGTTCTTTTCGTGTAAAGTAGTCCTTGACTTTAGACGCGACTTGCGCGACAACGCGCTGGTGACGGTCCATATCAAGGATTTTCGTGAATTAAGATATCTGGCAATGCCGCTGTCATTGATACATGACAATCACGTCCTTGTCGTGTGATTGGAGAAGTTGTTTTGATAGACTTTATCGGTGAGGTACAGATTTTCTCCGGTGCGCTAAGCTTCGCTCGTCTAGCTTCAATGTTCCTGGTTCCTAGTTAGCCTATGTCGTTCTTCCCGGTATTTACAGATCTGATACTTTTTACTTCTTTCAAGTGTTTTATTCTTTGCCCTTGTATCTAAAGGCGACTCTCTAGTGTTCATAGACCCTTACTAAACCCAGGTAGCACTATAAATTGATTGATTGATTTATTCTTTGTCCTTTATGCCCATGTCGCAACGATCGCGCACAAGCCATGCTCTGCTCTGTGAAGACGATCATGTTGGCAAGTATAAGCCCTGCACGAGACTTCCCGGGGCCGAAGTACCACCTCTCCACCTCCATACCGTTCATTCCGTTTCTCATCATCGCTGAGCCGTGCCTGACCATACCCCTTTTGCCATTACCCAACGCTTGTTATCGTGACCTCCAACGGCCAGCCGCTCTAAGGTTACATCGGCTTTGCAGATTGCGGGGCGAAGCGACTCGACAGCATCTGCCAAGATACCGTGGCTATTCAATACAATAGAATAGTTTGCTGGGTCACTGCGCTCACTATGACTTCAATGATTTCGCTCCAATGATGGTTTTTATCGCGTCGTTGCTCCTGCTACCTCAATTGGTTGTTGCGCTACAGCCCTTACCACCAATTTCACCGACAGATAAGGGCAACAACGACCTCGGCTTCTCAGTCTCCAAGCAAGGAACAAAAATATACATCAAAAATGCTTTTGCTGATAAGAGAGACTCCAGTGGCCTTACGCTGATATCTCCGAGTGCTCAAGAGTTTGCCGAAACATTCCGCGCGGACTTGTCGTCGTTGTTTGGTAGTCAATGGACCTTGGAGCGCGTCGATGAGCTTCCCACAACTGGCATTCTCCTCGGTCCATTTCGGGGTAATGCTGACCAACTAACCTATGAGAACGGCATCGCGACAGAAGAAGGATACGAGCTCGATGTTACCAATAGCAGCATTTACATTGGCGGGACTGGTGCACGAGGCATGTTTTGGGGTACTCGAACTGTAATACAGGAATTGCTGATCGGAAATAAATCTTTACCATACGGAAACGTTATTGACGCGCCTGCATATGCCACTCGTGGATTTATGCTAGACGCAGGCCGGAAATGGTACGATAAGCATTTTCTTAAAGAGCTTTGTTCATATGCATCATTCTTCAAGATCTCGGAGTTCCACTACCACTCGAGTGATAACTATCCCTTGAACCGTGGCCGCAACGACACCTGGCAAG
Source organism: Bipolaris cookei (assembly GCA_002286855.1). Classification (NCBI taxonomy): domain Eukaryota; kingdom Fungi; phylum Ascomycota; class Dothideomycetes; order Pleosporales; family Pleosporaceae; genus Bipolaris; species Bipolaris cookei. The sequence continues at coordinate 105,300 of NRSV01000004.1, read as the reverse complement.
ATGTGTTTTCGCACTTCTCGCTATACCCAGAGAAGAATACAGAACTTAGAGGATTGATTCAGCGTCCTAACGAAACACTGTCGCGCGCCGATTTTGAGGACTTCCAAAGCCATTGCGCACAGCGAGGTGTTACCATTGTCCCTGAAATTGAGGCTCCAGGTCATGCACTAGCAATCACCAAGTGGAAACCTGAGCTCGCCTTAAGTAAGAAGGATCTGCTAAACCTCAGTCATCCAGATGCAATTCCTACTGTAAAGGCCATCTGGTCAGAGTTCTTACCATGGTTTCAAACAAAAGAAGTACACATTGGTGCGGACGAGTACGACGCAGATCTAGCCGACGATTATATCAATTTTGTTAATGAGATGGCCGATTTCGTCAAAAATATCTCCAATAAGGAAATTCGTATCTGGGGCACACATGAGCCATCGGAAATCTTCACCATTTCGAAGGATGTCATCATACAGCACTGGCAATACGGCCAGTCAGATCCACTCTTGCTGCAAAAAGATGGCTATCAACTCATCAATTCTGAAGATTGGTGGGCTTACATGAGTCTCAAAAATGACCACATGCCCATCTTGCCGGCTCCATACCCGCAATTCTACAACGTCACGCGCACGCTCAATTTCGCAGATGTGCCAGGTTGGCAGTGGGAACCGTCGCTATACAACCCTTTCAACAAGACAGAACAGCTGCAGCCCGGGGCTCAAGGCAACAAGGGCGCTATTCTGGCAGCTTGGAACGATAATGGTCCAGATGCAACGACGCAGCTGGAGGCCTACTACGCAATGCGGAAGGGTATCCCAGTTGTGGCAGCGCGCGCTTGGGCGGGCAATCGAGGCGCAAAGATCAACGTAGAAGAGATATCAGACAGCTTGGCATTTCTGGTAAGTGTAAGCAAAAACGTAGTGGTGAGTGCTTATCCTAACACATAAATCCACAGGCACCCTTGGCTCCGGGACAAAACCTTGATCGCCGACTACCAGGCTCACAAACTCTCTCTGTGCGGAACTCCTCACCACTAGTATCATGGACGCAAAAAGTATCCCAGCCCGCAAACTCCTCCCTGGGGCTAGGCTCTTACGGTCCGCCATATACGCTCACACTTAACGTCTCGTCGCCCTTTGCGCTGTCTGGACCCGATACCTCACTCTCCATCAACACAAGCAGCAATATCACCACGCTCGTCTTCACAACATCTGATGGTTTCCCATATCCCTTACGTCATGTATCCCCCAACGATGGTCATGAACCCGGCCATCCAGGCCGCATATGGACGAACCAGTCAACGTCTTCCCACGAGCCTGTTCCTATCACGCTACCTGCAAAGTTGCGTATGGAGACTGATGTGGTGAATGGCAGTCGCGTATGGGTTAACGATGCGTTTGCGGGTCGCTTTGAGGTGTTTGTGTTTGGTGGGCGCAACACCTTGTTTAGCTGGAGTCAGATGGCGCTTGTAGCTCCGTTGGAAAGTGTGCAAGGAGGTGTTAATAATTTGGTACTGGAGGCTGGGGTTGGGAACGGTGCGGCTCAGCAAGGTAATGGAAGTTAGGCAGGGCCGCCATTTGCGGACAGTACGGGGCGACAGGCCACTTTAGGTGGAGGGGGTTTGCTTACGGTGGTTGGTATGACGCTGGCGTTCATTGTCCTTTAAAGATAGCATACAAAGTCGAAGGCGGGGAATGTATTGGTCATAAGAGAGCTTTGGAGTGCTCGTTCTTAGTTATCAAACGTAGTAGAGGTACGAAGGGAACTAATATGAGATTCCTCGAAGCTCAATAGGATGGATCAGGAATCTGAAGAAGCTTTTGCTCACTCAACTATGCGAATGGGACAAAACCTTAGTATTTAAAATTGTTTCTTCACTTGGAATTCTAGCGAGACGCGACCTGTCTACAATAATTTTAACGCTGAATCTCACCTCAGTACGTCGCAGTCAATCGTTGCACCAAGTAATCCCCGCTCAGGATATCCCCATACTTTCTTCCATCCTTCTCATACGTCCCAGGGATAGCTTCAATCTTGCGGTCGTAATTTGGGTTGCAGAAGTAAGCTATCGAGTATCGTGGTGGATACTCATCCTTGTCAGCATCCTCTGGCTTTGGTGGCGGCTCTACAACGCGGTGCTTGGTTGACTTGATGGTGTCGTTAGACCAGCGTGCGAGTAGATCACCAGCATTGACTACGATGGTTCCTTCGATGGGTGTCGCGTTGACAAAGGTACCCTTTGGCGAGCGGACTTGGAGACCACCGCGAGAGTCTTGGAAAAGAAGGGTTACTGAACCTGTGTTTTTATAAGCAACTATTTTGGTGGATTTTGAGTTAGGGGTTCTTACCATAGTCACTGTGTTCACCTGCGCGAAGCTGCAACTGGCCGTCATTCCTCTTGAAAACGCTTTTGGACACACCCGGGTAGTGAAGTAATCTCAACGTGTTGTCTCCGGCATCTGTGAAGCCGTCGAACCACTTCTCGTCGATACCGATACCCAGCGCGATTGCGCGCATGACATGCATGTGCAGGTTTTTGCAGGTCTCAAAGAAACTCATCATCTGTTCCTTGAATTCCTTTGCTTCCTCGTCCCCACTCGGCCACATGTTGGGAGTCTCTGGCTGATCGTCGCGCCCGATTTCCATACTCTCTTTCAAATCTGGCACCAGGGCACGCATCTGCGCCTCGGTTCCCGTCTCTTCCAAAATCACGAGCTTTTCACGCCCCTGTGTTACGTAGCCGCGGTTAGCGACCGCCGAATACCATGCTAAGGCATCTTTCTGTTCTTTCGGCCTGGAGAAGAACTTTGCAGAGTGTGAGAAGACTGTTGAAACTGTAGATTGGGGTATGCCATGGTTCTTGAGATAGATGAAGCCGGCGTTCTGGAAGCCTTTCAGGACAGCGTCGGCAGTCTGCTTCTTGGCATTGGCGTCGCCAGAGAGGAATGCGGAAAAGTCGATAAGCTGTATGATGTTAGACGAAAGAAGCAGTCAGTCCTGGGCGAAAAGAAATACAGGAATTTCCAAGTTATCCTGCGAAACTGCAGAGTCAACAGTAATGCTCGCCATTGTGGTCGCTTCGTATAGTCTATCTATTGGGCGGCTTGCTTGAGTGTATGTGAGGCTATAGCAGCACTATCGGTATATAGCTAGACCCGCGTTTTGAAGGATTCGTGAGGCGAAATCATCTATGAAGCGGCCGTTTCCGCTGTGTCATGCGCATCGTGGAATGCTTGGGTGTTGTAGGTGGGGTTGTTGCCACACAAGGAAGGTGCAGACGAGACGCGATAAGGCTAATGGTGGGGTTAGTGGGACGACGACAAAACGCTCAACGTTACATCTTCATGTATCGTAAGTTCAGTTTTCATAGATTCCGTTACCAAGTTTTTCGAACTCGTAGAGATCATGAGCAGAGATCCAATTTGGATACCTGGTCGTATTCTTACAACCTCAAGACATGCTACAAGGACAAGAATTCTTGCTCTTCGCCCGCTTCGAGCTTACTATATCACATTTTTACTATATCACATTTCGTAAACGACTTGAAATATTAACATGCCATTATTAGATCTATGAAAAAACTCTTAACGTATTCTATCACCGAGTGTGCCACTTTTTCTTGGCATCGCGAACTTCACGTACGAAACACTATGCATCAAGACCATAAGGATTTTTTGACTCAGCGAGAAGGTAGAATTACTCTTGCTCTTCAGGCCTTTCTTACGGGTCAATTTAAGACTATACGAAGCGCTGCTGCTGCCTATAACGTACTTTTTCAGCCGCTTTCTGATCGGCTGAAGAAAATCAAATTTCGGCCCCAAGCATCTCCAAACTGCCGCAAGCTTACTATAACTGAAGAGCAGACAATCATACGGTATACCTGCTTCTTCGTACCAAGCAGAGATGTGGACGTGTCCTTTGTAGATAATGAATGGCGGGGTAGCGTATCCCGCAGCGCAGATGCTCTGAATAACTGTAACCCACTAGCGATTGCCTGGCTGTGTAAGAGTAAGCCTTGTACGACGCTCTACACCTATAACCACCTTCATTGAGTCAATTATGCCCATCTGAAAGCCAGTTTCGTCAAAGTTGTTAATATCGTTTGAATGAACCCCCTACTTCTCAATTGTCTCTCGTTCGAGGTTAAACCACGCGTTAATAACCTGTGTCTTCTTGCTGTATTCTCTGACGATCCTTTGCTCAACTAAAGGCCGTTTTAAGCTTGTCCGAACGTAATACAAACCGCTCTGCCCAGCATTTGCCTACAGGCCGTCCACCTCATACACGTAGTAGTTTATCTGCCATATCTGCTACTTCGCACAGTCGGGGCGGAAATCCTCGCGAGTCTAGGTCAAGAATATATCGTATGATTGTCTGCTCTTCAGTTATAGTAAGCTTGCGGCAGTTTGGAGATGCTTGGGGCCGAAATTTGATTTTCTTCAGCCGATCAGAAAGCGGCTGAAAAAGTACGTTATAGGCAGCAGCAGCGCTTCGTATAGTCTTAAATTGACCCGTAAGAAAGGCCTGAAGAGCAAGAGTAATTCTACCTTCTCGCTGAGTCAAAAAATCCTTATGGTCTTGATGCATAGTGTTTCGTACGTGAAGTTCGCGATGCCAAGAAAAAGTGGCACACTCGGTGATAGAATACGTTAAGAGTTTTTTCATAAAACAAATGCAACACCAGACACTCACAGCCAGTAGCACTGATGTTACGTATGCAATGCTGATAGCTACTCCGAGAGACTGGGAGAATAGTCAGATTGTCAACCGTCAGCCACCCTTTTCTTGTTTACAAGACACCCCTTCATGACTTGTATTCTTGTTACACGGGGTTTGGATCTATACTTCTCTGTCCGGGTCCTTGCTAGGGCCGGCGAGCTTTACGCTAGTGTTCCGTAAGGTTGTCTGGCGATTCGTAGTGGAAAAGAGTTATGGATGTAACCGGGGATTTTGACAAACACTAATCTATATTGCTATAGACTAACGAGTAACAATCTTGTTAAGTAAAGATACTAGTAAGAAAGTACAATTTGAGTTGACCACAACGAGAGTAATAATGAAATCCATCCATCCTTATATCCTCATTGCTTCCAGTCCTGCCATCACTGCCATCAGGACCTAATCCCTGTCATGCCTGATGTCTCTGATGGCTGCCATCAGATTTCTGACCTGCCATCACTGATGGTTGGTCTTGGCGTGATGGCACATCACGTGATCAGCACCCCGCGATGATCGTTACCTTCTGACGTGGACGTCCCTCAGCTTGCAGCCTTCTCGTCTTCGGTCAAGGGGAGAAATTTCTTGTTACTTGTAACAATTCTCTTCTTCTGGGGTAATACATATTACACAATTCCTATTCTCCGTTTATTATAAAGCTCCGAAATATTTACTGTATATCTTCCTCGAGACCACGCACAAGGCAACAGTCATCAATGAAGAAAATGGGGCGGTGAGTGAGTGCAGAATTGACGGATACCAACTGTCCTCCCAGTCCTAAACACAGCACGAACGACAGTGCCGGAAAAGGTAAGCAGTTAAGCTCATCCAATACCCACCCGTCTAGATAGAGCTTCAAGCCCAAAGGCGAGCCAACCTTGTCAAGAAGACTATTCAAATGCTCTAACACTGACAAATTGTGGACTCGTTGAGTGATAATCGTGTTCAGCGCATAGACCCGGAGGACTCGGAGCATATCCCCTAGCACGGGTGACTCTAGAATGAGGTGATGGATCTAAAGGAAAAAAGAGCAGAGAGTAGGTGGATACGTAACTGTATACACGAATCGACAGGTGCGCTACGTACATGTGACGCGTGTAGCATGTCTGTGCGCCAGAGTCTAGCCCATGCGCTATAGTGAAGGTGAAAGTGATGGACGGATGTTACAAGTAACAAGAAGGATTCTCTCCTTGACAAGTGACGAGAAGGCTGAAGGCCTAGGGACGTCCACGTCAGAAGGTAACGATCATCGCGGGGTGCTGATCACGTGATGTGCCATCACGCCAAGACCAACCATCAGTGATGGCAGGTCAGAAATCTGATGGCAGCCATCAGAGACATCAGGCATGACAGGGATTAGGTCCTGATGGCAGTGATGGCAGGACTGGAAGCAATGAGGATATAAGGATGGATGGATTTCATTATTACTCTCGTTGTGGTCAACTCAAATTGTACTTTCTTACTAGTATCTTTACTTAACAAGATTGTTACTCGTTAGTCTATAGCAATATAGATTAGTGTTTGTCAAAATCCCCGGTTACATCCATAACTCTTTTCCACTACGAATCGCCAGACAACTCTCACGGAGCTAGTCACCCATTCCTACTCGCCCTAACCCGGATCGAGCTCAGAGTATTAGCAACAAACCCCGTGTAATAACGTATTCTCGCCACGTCCATTTGTATAAGTGTCTCGTAGTGACTCACTCTTACCAGGTCAGACACTCAAATTGCCATACTTTCAGACTGTCACATTTGCCCCAATGTCTATTCGATACCAACTCCCTTCGAACTACTACTACAATCTTTCCTTCGTCGCTTCATTCTACAAGAGCTTGATCACCATGCTCGAATACAAATCAGCAATCGAGCGCGTTGAGCGCACCAAACTGGCTACTGCACTGGACAAGGCAAAACTGGAGCTTGTTCTAGTAAAAGGCGAGAACGCATTACTTCAAAAACAGGTTGAGGAAAAAGAGAAACACAGGATTATTCTGGTTCAGATGGTCAAGAGGCGTACTGAGGTTCTGTCGCCACCCAAAGCCAACACTGAGGGTGCTGGACAACATGCGGACGTAGTGACAAACACCAATAACGCGAATCACCGACCTGTCCACCCTGATGCGCTGAACTATCTTCGAGCAAAGCCTGAGTGGGTTGGAAACGTCAAGTAAGTAACCCAAACAAATACTCAGCATATCTTCTTACCATACTCAGCCCAACCCTCCCTCCACAGTCCCTCCCAACACCCACCGAGCCCACCGACTGGAAACAGCAAATCCGTACTCTAAACGAAAAAAGAGAGGCCTTAGACGTAAGAATGCGCATGGTAGAAAGGGAGCGAGAGCAGTATATGCACAATCACAAAAGCTTCTCTTCGCACAACCACAAAGAATGTACCAAACAGTTCAGCGATGGTGTTCAAGGAGGTAAAGTCAAAAAGGAGAATAGGGATAAGAAGTGTAAGCGCCATAGCCACAAGGGCAAGGGTAGGCTCGATCAAGAGGCCACCAAGGCTTTTCTTAAGAGACTTGAGTTTGATCTGGTTATCCGCGAGAAGTCGGATGGCAAGTCTGAATAGGGCTATGTGGGTTGATATGGCTTGAAGCAGAGACACAGAGTTTTGTCGCTGTCCTTGGGTATTCTGTAAGGGTTCGAGGATTAAGTGGGCGTTTGTGGGGATGATCGAGAGATGACCATGTATTGGTGGAATACGCATGTGCCATGTGAGCATCAATCGAATCCAATGATGGATTTCTACCTATGCAGAATGTAGAATAGGTAGCACAGCGTAACGAGCATGGGTTCATGTAAGATACCGATGGCACATATATGGTGTTGAATAGAAACTTAGCTTTAACTATATTGGTTCAATTACTTACTACTGTGACTGCTCTATTTGATATGCTGTGATTGTCGTGTGACATGGCGCTAGCCGAAGACGGAATCACTATCATCTTTATATGAATTGGACAACGAGAGCAGACGTTCTTAAAAACAAATCAAATCGCGCTATTTCTTGTCCTCAACACCACTCGGACCAATCGATATATGCAACCGAAGCTGCATAATTGTTATATCGGAGTTTGGTCCAACCCATCGGTACATAGGAACATAACAAAACATATTCTCAACATCCCACCCCAGCAACAATCAACCAGATGTCGCACTCCCAGAGCCCCGAGCCCCGAAACCATAAAACTACGGGTAGTTCGGCCGCTCTATTGCTGCAAATCCCCGGCTCCGCTCACGATGATGGCGAAGACATTGGCGCGGCATCGGGTGCTGGACCCTGAGATCGTGGCAAAAGTGAGCAAATGACGTCTTCTATGATCTGGACACATGCGGCTGTGCCACGGTTGCAACGAATAACTCACATATCTAGCACTGTATTTCCCCATATGCAATGCGGGATTTCTTGCATCGCAGTTACATACGAACGAAACGAAACGATTCCACGGAATACTACATACTAGGCTGCCCCACGTGACGCGACACCATACACCATTCACACAATCTTGGGGTACATCCATGAGCATGGGCAACACGCAGTCGACGGTACGATATCTCGCGCCCGCATCTTTCATTTACGACTTTGCGGCGCAGCAATATGGGATTTTTTCGACGCCTAATATGATGGATATTCATAATCGGAATCTGGCTGCTTTCTCGCCATACCCGTACTTTATCGGCGCGTTTTTTTTTCCTCAGCAAATCTTCCAGCTGGTCTGGTTGTGGAAGCTGTGGAAGCAGGATGGGAACGAGCAGGAGCGTGCCATGATGAATAAATTTGCGTGGTGTTATAGTCTGGGGAATTTTTGTATCGGAAGTAGGTTTACCTTTGAAGCGGAAAGTGATTGGGAAGAGGGGATTTGCTAACACGGTTGAAAGCTTGGATGTTCTTCTGGAATGCGAATGACCTGGCGACTTCAAATATCTTTGTGATTATCAATACGTTAGCGCAGGTGGGATACATTTCGACGATGCTCGAGCCTCTGGATACACGATCAACGCCCAACTTTCTCACACACATTGTCGCAAAGACGTTTGCTGGTATTGGCGTGCTGGACCTCTTGCACAACACATCAGCCGCATACTATGTTGGTGTCGAGCCCAGTTCCCTCGTGCAGATTGCGACGGGCATTGGTTTTGCCGCTGCAGCAAGCATGAGCGACTGGATCTTTGGCGGCTGTCTGGTATACGATCTTGTTGGACTATCTGTAGGACAAGAAGGCAGCTGGTCGAGGTTGCTGGGCGGATACGCAGCCATGACAGCGGGTATCGTGGGCTTCAGGAACTTCTTCTAGTAAGTATGCTAGTTCCGACAAGTCGCATGCCGGGTCGTGCTGACCGAGTGCAGTCCTCGATGGAAGGGCCAGACGCAAGGCGGATACTCGAAGATCGGAAATGGCGGTGATGATGCTTAGACATGGGATAGTCACGCGGATTGAGGGGGATGCAGTACTTGACGATTCGATTCGATCCGATCCTAGGACATGTCATGTGTAGATTAATTCCTGTAATACTATCAGCAAATGCCTGAGCGTGTAGCTGTCGCGTGTTAAGATCCATCGAAGGCCTCGAGATGCCACATGTCCCCCCAATCCATGGCGACATGACTTCCATATTGGGCAGAGGGTCGCATTCTTGTTACGTTTCGGAGGGGGGATCTTAGTGGTGTTTATTAGTAGACGGGTGCGCCATGGGGCCGATGGCGGAGGAGCCGCAGCCCATCCACGCGCTATTGCGGCCATGGGTACCGTCGATCCTCGTTGATATCTCTGTGGCATGCGACGATCCAGCTCAAAATCGCATAGTCGGAGCCATTCAGCATGTCGCGGGGCTGGAGTGGGCTGGGTATCAGATCCATCACCAAGCCCCCCGCGAGCGGCGACAAGCGGCAACAGGCAAGCCCAAGCGAGCTGAGATCGCGTGCCCACCCCCGGCCGCTTCGAGGACCCCGAGATGGGTGGAGATAAGGCTTATCTTTCACTCATGACACTGCACCCGTTCAAGTCACACTCTCCTTGGGCGTCCGTCGTATCCCTTCCGCCTGGTCTAGCCGCAGCCAACGACGCTTGTCCTATTCTTACCCCCGGCATCAGTCATGCGAGCCCGCCGGGGATGCGCAGTTGGAAGCAAAGGGCTCTCTATGAGCCCGAGTGGGCCACGGATGACTGTTGCAGCCTCCCCTTGTCCTGGAAGTTGACCTCTCTTATCTTTCTGTCCTCGTGCTCTCTATTCCTTTCCACGTTTTGCAACAATTGTTGTGCTTCGTTTTGCTACCGCAAAGCACGTCTCGCGTCTTATCAGCAGCCCATCGGATCCAACGACGTCACCGCGCCGAGCACTGGAACGCCGACTTGTAACAGACGACTCCATTAGGCGAGTCACGAGAGTTTAGAGTTGCATATTCTCCTAGGCCTTTGTGATTATTCGTCGCTGGTTGCATCTGCGCGCTGAACCCAGTCTCTGACCATTTCGCCTCCCCCCCCGCTGCCGAGGCGCGAAGAAGAAGCAAGTACAAGAGGAAGAACAGGCCGGAAAACGCGTCCCAAATCCTAGATACAGGACCTACAGCCCAAGAAATCTGCACCCCGCCCTCCGTCGACTTTCACCATACGTCTATGGCACCATGCCACCCTACTTATCCCCCTTACATATAGCAAAACCCTCGTTACCGCCGAGCTGCGAACCTGCCAACGCGTTCCTGTACCACCTCTCAGCTACATTCCATACATGCATACCTACAAATCTCGCCTTTATCTCCACGCTGCTCGGCACATGCAGTATCATTTCGTGGCTATTCGCACAACTACCGCAGATATATAAGAACCACAAGCTCAAGTCAACTTCGGGATTGAGTGCCTTTTTCCTGACGGAATGGCTCCTGGGTGACTTGACAAACCTCCTAGGGTGTCTATTTACAGGACAGGCGTCTTGGCAGATCATTATCGCGGCATACTATGTTTTCGTAGACTGCTGCCTGTGCGGGCAATGGGTGTGGTATGAGATGCTACACCACGGACGACCTCTGCGCCCCATCTGGGGCCGATGGAGCAGTTCTCCAAGTAGCAATCCAGGAGCAGGTGGTTCTATGCACCAAGTTTTAGAAGGTATAGGCATAGGCAAGCCAGTGAATACCGTAGATAAAAAGGACAACACCAAGGGGAGCATGCCGCAGGACGTTCCACAATCAGGCCAAAAGGACGTATTCAGGATACCCAACTTTGCGCGGTCCCCGAACCCAGCCAAAGAATCATGGCAAGGCACTCCTCCGTCCAGCACATCTCCAAACCCACATGTCCGCCGCGTAGCAGCCTCAAGCCCACCCATGCCCTCCCCAAAAACAATCATCTACATAGCCCTCCTCATCGCCGTCCTCACAAACCCTACAATCGCAAAACCAATATCCCCTTTCGCTCCGGGCCTCGCCCGCCCCCGCGGCATCTCCCACACGACCACCACTACCACCACCACATCTACCGACAGCGCCGCCCTCGCCGGCAAAATCTTCTCCTGGATGAGCACCTTCCTCTACCTCGGCTCCCGGCTCCCTCAACTCTACATGAACCAAGTCCGAAAGTCCACCGCAGGCCTCTCCCCCGCCCTCTTCGCTGCCGCCTTCTTCGGCAACCTCTTCTACTCCTCCTCCCTCGCCACTAACCCCTGCGCCTGGCAGGATTTCACACCCGGTCAAGGAAACGGCTGGGTTGGACCTGAGGGAAGCAACCGCGAAAACTGGATTCTTCGTGCTTCTCCGTTTTTCCTCGGTGCCGCAGGCGTATTACTTATGGATGCAGCGGTGGGTCTCCAATTCTGGTTCTTCGATGACGCGGTGCCACCGCGTGGTCGCTTGCAGTTTCCGCGCGACGACGAGGTCGTTATCACGGTCGATGACAATGGGAAGCTCGTCCGCAAGAGTCTGCATTGGCGGCGGGTGAGTGGGTGGATGAGGGGATGGGCGCCGGCTGTTAGTGTGGCGGCGACCCCGAATGTGAGTCGCGCTGTTACGCCCATGGATTCTCCGCGCGATGCTAGTCCGGCGAGCAGTTCCAGGAGTGCGACACGTAGTCAGAATATTCCGATCAAGGGGCGGGGGAATGCGTTGGATGAGGCGAGGGCGTTGTTGGGGACCAGTAGGCATGCTAGTCCGAGGAGTTATGGGGCGGTGGGGAGTCCCAGGTAGAGGAGTAAGTAGTGCATAGTTTGCCTGACTTTCTTTTTGCGTCGAGCATTATGAACAATACTAAATTTGCGGGTTTCCTTTTATATTTAGAGGCATATTGTTATCTTGTATACATGCATTTATTAGTAAACGTTTCGGAGGGTCCCATTTTTACTGGAACAACATGGCATGATATTCCAGCATATCTATAGAAGAACAGCATCTGAATTATGCATTTACACCAAATTGTATGGTTCGTCTTCACCATTACCCAGCAACTCCTATGTTGAAAAAAGGATAATCTATCATTCCGATGACGACAACATCTAAAACTACAACTAGAGGCGCTAATCAAAAAATCTGAAAAAATCTTAGACAGAATAGATTCAAGAAGGGAAAGGGAAAGAAAAAGGAAAACGCCGAGATCAAGCAAAACATGAGAGATGAAGAGGAAGAAAAACGGTAATTTGTCTAAGCAGCCAGAATCCAGATGACACCCCGGAAAGCCCGCCACTACTACCTAGGTATCACACCCTTATACAAAGACATGACTAGTTGTAATCGTACAGAGAAAGCCGGGAGCGGATGAGCGTGTGTGTATGTGTGAATATGTCTATACAGCATGGCAATCCTGCCTTTTTGTGCGAGAAGAAAGAGAGAAAAAACAACGTTTCGAAGTTAGACCGCTCAGCAGCTCTAGACACGCGAGACGTCACGGCCAAAGATCTTAGCCTTTGCCCAGTCAAGCATGACCAATATCCTGTTGCGGGTGCTGAAGCACATGCTGAGGTAGGCAGAGCGCCAGAAAATGTAGGTAATGGTACCACCGGACGCAATGTTGCCCGCAAACCATGAGATATCAGCGACAGCCTTCTCCGAGCCAATATAGGCGAGCGAACCCTGGTGGGAGTACTCAAAGGGGCCGATGGACTTAATTCTCCTCAGTCTTTGCTGCAGGGCCTTGATCTCACCAAAGACCTTGTCACGGGCCTCCTTGCCGGGAGCCTTTTCTTGGGCAATGGAGAGCTCGGCAAGCTGACCCTCGATTTCAGCAGTCTTGGCCATGTTGTTGAACATGCGGGCGAGGAAAGCACCCTCTTGGGCGGCAACCTGAGCAGTAGGGGCGTAATTGGCGACGGCGCAGTCACCAACGGCCCAGACGTTCTCGGTACCCTTGACAACGAGGTACTCGTTGACGGCAAGACCACGGCGCGAGTCTTTTTGAGCGGGGATCTGGTTGATCAAGTCCTTGACAATGGGGCGGAGAGCGTTACCAGTGGCCCAGACAAGGAGACCGTAGGGAATCTTCTCAAGCTGCTTTTTGCCATCAGGACCAGTCGACTCGGCCTCAATGTACTTGTCCGTTACATTCTTGACCATGGTCTTTGTGCGAATATCGATGGTCTCCTCCTTGAATGTCTTCTCCGTATAGTCGATGAGCTGCTTAGAGAACATGGGAAGAACGTTGGGCAGTGCCTCGACGAGGGTAACCTTGAAGTTATCCTGGATTTCGGGCAGCCACTTCTTCAGATCCGAGTGGAAGAAGTCTTGGAGTTCTCCGGCAAACTCGACACCAGTAGGACCACCACCGACAACGACCATGTGAAGCAGACGCTTCTTTTCCTCCTCAGACTGATCCTTGAATGTAGCCGTCTCGCAGCAATCCATGATACGATTTCGGATGCGCTGGGCATCGCCAACCTCCTTCAAGAAAAGACCGTGCTCCTTGACACCGGGGATACCTAAGTCAATTGTTAGCCAATAGTCGGACTTGACACAGCAACCAGCATACCAAAAGTGGCGTTCTCAGCACCGACACCAACAACCAGCATGTCAAAGGGAACCTCGGTCTTGGAGACGTCGCCCTTGATGTCCGAGTCGTCGCTGATGTAGACGACCTTCTTCGCGTAGTCAATCTTGGTGGCTTCTGCCTCGTAGTACTTGACCTGGGCCTTCTTGTGGCGCAGGAAGTTGCGGATGGGCTCCATGATGGAGCGGTGCTCAATGGTACCGACGGTGCAGGAAGGGAGGAGCGGAGTGAAAAGGAAGTAGTTTCGGGGCGAGACGACGACGACATTGTAGTTTTCCGTGTCGAGTTTCTTGAGCAGGGAGACGGAGCCCCAGCCGGTGCCTGTTCCGTATGGTCAGTCAGTTGCTCGTTGCACGAGTGATGTTGCACCGGCAGGCTACTCACCAAGGACGACAAGCGTCTTCTTGTTGGGGTCGGGCGGGGGCTGGTCAGCGGGGTTGCGAGTCTCGTAAATGCCGTATCCGATGTATGCCAGACCGGCAATGGCGGAGAGCTGGGTGAGGCGATACGACCAGCGCAGGAGGCGGAACCGCTTGGGCTTGGGGGTGCTTCCAGTTGACTGCTGGCGGACAGACTGGCGCAGGACAATCTGGTTCTGCGTAGGACGGGGAGTCCATCGCGCTCTGCTGGCGATGAGTGACGGGCGGTTGGTGGTGAAGGTCCTGCGTCCGGCCTGCTGGACCTGCGACAGCACATTGGCAGTGGCGAGGGGCCTCATTGCGGGTGCCATTGGGAAGAGCAGAGAGACTGTGGCAGGGGGCCACAGAGTCAATTGCAGGATGAGAAGAGGATAAGGGATGGGGAAAGGGGGGCGGAGGGCGAGGGGGCGGGCAAGGCGCTGATGATAATGACTTGTGGTGCCCTGGGAGTCAACTTTTTCTTAGCGATGACGAACGACCGGCGTACCGAGTCCTCTCGCACTGGCCCTTTGCTTGTGCGCCAAAAGATAAGCCTGTCGTCCCAATCACATCATTTGCTCCCCGCGCCCACGCATTCATCCGCCCACCCTCCCGCGCAAACAATTGCTGCTTCTAGGCCCTGAGGTTTATTTTCGTCACTTATTCCATCACATCCTTAATCCCGCGTTCTTTACAGTCGAATCGAGCTTGCGGATCCGGTCTCGCTTGCGTTCCGCCGCCGGCGCTCTCCCCTCTCCTCTCCTGCACGCACCAGAGGCAACTTTGATCAACCCGAAATCTTCCATGGCGAAAAGCCACCCAGCATTTCCTTTTCGCATGTTTTGTTCAGCGCGCCATGTTGTGCAACTCCGCTGGCCCGGTGGCAGATTGCCGAACAGCATTTCCCACCGGGAAGGGTAGGGTTGGACTGTGTCCTAGGCGGCTGCGCTGTCTCTGTTAGCCTCAACGCCCTGTATTCCGTCGGGTGGGCCAGAAGAACACAAGAATTTTGTGGGCTCCGGCCATTGTCCCCTGGCTGCCTGTGGGGACTGTTGTTCCTTTTCAATGCGATTTCATTCAATAAATTTACCGGTGGTACATTTGCAACGCGTTCAAGACGCGGTACTTAAGTACAAGCGCATCGCTCTTGGTGCTACTAGCTAACACAAGCAGTACATGTACCATGGTAAACGTACTTAATGGATTCTACCTCAAATCACGTCTCAACAAACTAACATTTATGCACATGTATGTAGCAATAAGCTGGGAGACGCCAAGCAAGGATGCTGGAAATGATGACGATGACTATCCCTCTATCCCCGCTCGCAGACTACTCGATACAGTTTAGGCCCCAGATTCATAATATAACACATGTAGCGGACGCTGCGGATGTCGAGCAAAAGCAATAGGTCCCAGTAACATATAAATTCACATATTAGTTTTAAAATATCTTACATCGTCATCTCCTCATAAATCTCTCAAGCACAAATCCCTCACCATGCCCCACGCAACCGCAACCGTAAATGGCGTACTAGTCGCTGAAACAGACTCATACGAAGTCGTCGACGGAAATATCTACGTCCGTCTCCCTCTGCCGCCCATAACAAACCCACGAACTAACATGTGCTTCTTCCCCGTAAAACAGTTCCCACCAACCGCCATAAAACAATCCCACTTCACCCCTACAAGCACAAAAACGCACTGCCCCTACAAGGGAGAAGCAAGCTACTACACCATCACGACCAACAAGACCGAGGTCAAGGACGCAGCATGGTACTACCCGGAGCCGCTCGAGAGCATGAGTAAGATCAAGGGGTATGTCGCTTTTTATAAGCGCATGGCGGATATCAAGACAGAATAGGGAATACGAATATAAGAGAAATATCCATTGTTCATAAGAACCCTTCCTCCCAGGAAAAGGGAGATAGTAACATGTTAAGCTTCCGTAAAAGCCCTTTTTCCTTAACCCCATAAAACGCCCTGAAATGCTCATGAAATCGTCGTTAAGCTCTCGAAAAACAGAGTAGATGCGAAATATCTACGCATCAACCCCCATCATAGTATCATCCCCATCGACCCCCACGCTCGACTGCTCAATCATCACACCCCTCCCCCTTCCCTGCAGCAACTCCCTCCGTACCTCTGCACTAATACTCCTATGACCCCTCGTAAGCAGCAAATCCAGCAGCGCCTCCCTCTGATCCTCAGTGATGTCGTTCCTATACCTCTGCGCAAACGCCAGCAAACACTGGTGCCAAATCACCGGCAACTTGCCCGTGTTACCCAAGTCGCCAGCTACGGATTCCGTATCCATGGCATCAGCATTGCTGGCACCTACACCGCGGAAGCGCAAGAAGTGGAAGACGAGGGCATCGATGACTTTGTAGGGAAGTGCGTATTTCTTTTCGAGAAGCGTTTTCATGAAGATGTTGCAGGGGCCTGCGGCATCGGGGTCCGATGACATTTGCTCGGCGGCGATTTCGCAGAGGCGGTGCAGGGCGGCGGCGGAGTGTAGGACAGGGACGGAGATTTTGGAGACGACGGAGGCGACTATGACGGCATCGCGTTGCGTGCAGGAAATGTCTGTGAGCATGGGGAAGACGATACCCTTGAAGAAGGCGCTGGGCTTGTAGAGGGCTTTTTTCAGGGCGTTGTACAGGTGCACGTTTAGCTTGTGGGTTTCACGGATGTTTTGTTGGACGAGCGGGAGGAGGATGGTGTTGAGGAAGATTTGGGCGGTTTGAGGCTTTGCCGAGACGAAGATGCGGGTTGCTGCGTAGGTTGCGTTGGGAGTCCAGTCATCGGGACGGGTGATGGCAACGAGGGTTTCCCAGGCGGGGATTGTGGGGAGGATCTTGAAGGGCTTGGGTAGCTTGCCGCTCTTGTAACGGCTCAGGATGAGGCCGATCTTGGAGTATACTGTGCATGCTTAGCAATGTAGCGGAAAATGTAGAGCGTGCGTCGTACCTTCAACAACCTTGGCGGGTAGTTCAATGGCGTCTTCTGGAGCACCGCCGCCTTGAATTTCTGGGTGTTGCACTTCGCCTCCGGCCTCGTGTGCGGCAATCTTCTCAAGAATGAGTGTAGCTAGATCTGTGCCTGGCCCTGAAGGTTGCGCCTCTTCGCCAGGCCATACAATTGGATTGTCGTCGGTTGGGATGAACTTGTTCCATGCCGCCAAGTCATTCGCATCAATCTCAACCTCCTCGACCTCCTCATCGTCGTCGTCGCCCCACGCTTCGTCGTCGTCCTCTGCGTGCACTACGTCTTCCTCGACCATGTCGTCTTCTCCCATGCGCGTCTCAAAGTCAAAGGCAGGATTGGCCTCTTGTGGTCTCTTGGCCTTGGTTTCTCGTGCATCCTCCTCTTCCAGCTCTCGGCCAATCTCCAAGATTTTGCGCGAGCTCTTGGAGTCTACATATTTCTGCTCCTCCTTATCTTCCTTATCGCCCTTGCTACGCTTTTGTCGTTTTTGCGCCTTGTTTTTCCACGGGTCTGAGGGCGCATATTCTTCGGCTAGAGGGTTATGTCGCTGGTCGCGCACGCCAGGCGATTTGGGTGCTTTTGGCATGACAGGCGGATACTGGACAGTAGCAAATCAGAGTGCCGTGAAAAAGACTAAAGCTATTACAGAATCGCGGGGATTACTTGGTGTGATACGGGCGAGTCGGCTTGTGGAAATTTAGAAAAGTTGCATCGGCGGCGGAACCAAAATTTTGGTGGGGGTTCGACTTTTGCGTATAAACGGCCCGCCGTAAGAGCTGCACGTCTCCACTCACCCATGGTCGCGACTTGGATTGACGACACCGCAATTGCGACTCTACATTGTTTCCACCATGGCCGACTCACATCCTCCCTCACGCTCAAACTCTCCCACACTCGTGCCCCCAATGCGGCGCCCGATTGAAGGAGATAATGCGCCCGCCGTTTCGTCTCCCCTCAACCCCAATTCCGATGCTGCGGCGCGTCCAAGACCAAAGGCGCCGGCACGCGAGCAGCGAGAGAAGCGCGAGACGATCAAGAAGCGTGAGGCTTCGGCTTCGGCGCGTCAGAGCACCCCAAATGCCAATACTAGCACGAAGTCGAAGAAAGAGCGGTCGACAGCTGATTCACCTATGAGGTATTCGATTCCCGAGCCCAGGCCGTCCGACTATGAAGCCCCCAAGGACAGCACCCTGCTCTCCCACGAGCCGAATCCCATGTATGCGCCAGACGGAGTGACGGAGCTCAAGAAGCCTCACGACATTGCTTGGAACAAGAGAGGCTACAAGTACACGCACTGTGTCGCAGACCCGCTCTTTCGTCACAAGCAGTACTACCGCCAGAGCGACTCCAGGCCGTACGGGCCGAGGATGAGCCACGAGGACTGTGACCGGTGGTTCCACTTTGACAACAGCGCTACCATTGTTTCCCAAGAAAAAGGTTGGCGCATGGGCAGGGGCAATGTAGTTGCAAGAGAAGGCAGAATATACTACGAGGTCAAGGTCCTGCGTGGCATACCTGAGCATGGCCCCAAAGATCCTGTGGACCCAAACACCGGCGAGACCAAGCCTGGCCCACATGTGCGCATGGGTTGGGCACGGAGAGAGGCGCCTCTAGACGCACCTGTTGGTTTCGACGGCTACAGCTATGGCATCACTGACGCACGCTTCGAAGCCCAACACCGATCGCGCGCCTCCAAGATCTTCAAGCCACTGCCAAAAAATGCCAAGAGCAAGCACATGAAGGCCAGACCACCCCACGGCAAGCCTATGCCTGTCGAGTATGTTGTAGATCAGCATGTTCAAGAAGGCGACGTCATTGGCCTCGAAATTCAACTACCTTCAATATCTATGCACCGCAAAGTTGTCGAGGGTATCTATAACCCGGCCGTAGATCTAGGAGACGGCTTCGATACCGTCAGCAATCAAGACCCATTCGACCGGCCTATCGACATCATCCGCGACCGCATACCAGTCCCCTATAAAGGCAACTTTTACTTCGAGCAACTGGACTATCAGGTCACTAAGATGGTTGAAGCCTATCATGACCGCGGCCCCGTCCCCAAGATACACCCTTCGCCAAACCATGAAGATGTCAGTGTGCGGTCGTTGCCACATTCGCACATCAAAGTCTACAAGAATGGGCAGGAAGTGGGCATTGCATTCGAGAATCTTCTAGCCTTCCTTCCACCAGCAAGTATGCCATCAGTGGAGGCAATCAAGGCTGGTGCGCGTCCAGGCTTCGATGACGGCATGGTAGGCTACTTCCCAGCTATTTCACTGTTTAATGGGGGTGTCGCTCAGGTCAACTTCGGGCCGGACTTTTGGTGTCCACCTGAGGAAATGGTCAAGCAGCGAGAGCAAGACACACAGATGGCAAATGGAGAGACAGTCGAGCAACGCGTCCCAGAGGGTCGCAGACTCCGTGCTATTGGTGAGCGATACAAGGAGCAGATTGCTGAAGACATTGTCTGGGATATCATTGACGAAGTCGACTTCTTCACCCAAGATGGCGGATGGGACTACAAGGGCGAGGCTCCTCAAGACGTGACAGGCAAGTCTACGCCTCGTGCACGCGGCTTTGCGAATCCGGACGAAAACCTTGGTGTCGAGGTTGGCAAACGGTATTAATGAGGTCATGATTAAGAACAGTGGGAACAGTTGCAAAACGTTAGTTTCAGCAAGACGCATAGGTATACCCAAATATCATTTCTTGATACTTGCGAAAACCAGCATGCGGTCATGCAGAGCAGCTACATGTTTCACGCTCTCTTGCCATTATCTCGAGGGGATTTTTTCTCAGAATACGAACTGGCACTCATGGCCATGTCATTCAATTAGTACAACAACTGGAACCTAGAGCATGAACTCACATGCAGAGGCTAGTGGTACGCCCTACGCCCATCTCGTATGTGGCTACAATTCCGTCTTTCGATGTTTTAACCTCTTGTGGTAATTAGCGCGGAATTACCGACATCGGCATTTGAGTACTTCACATCACTAATTGACTAATATCCACATGCTGAACAGGATCTACTACAGTTCTAGCCCTTTTTCGATAGACACTTATAGATATAAGAAGTGGTCCCTCTATCCTTTTTTGTTGCTGGCTGTCTGACTTCATTGGCATTATCTTATCAGACTGTCCAGTCTACCCCACGATGGATTCTTCACAGTTCCGAAAGGTGGCGAAAGGAGCCATTGACGAAAGTACGCATATCAATCTTCATCTCCAAACCCAATTGACATCAATTAGTTGCACAATACTATGACACACTAGAGGAACGACCAGTCTTGCCCGCCGTCAAACCAGGCTATCTCCGCCCTCTCCTCCCACCCTCAACCCCAGAAGAAGGCGAGCCATGGGAAGCCATCCAAGCAGACATCGACCGCGTAATCATGCCGGGTCTCACGCACTGGCAATCCCCCAAATTCATGGCCTTCTTCCCCTGCAACTCATCCTTCGAAGGTATGCTGGGTGAAATGTACAGCGGAGCCTTCAACGCCGCAGCCTTCAACTGGGTCTGCTCGCCCGCCATCACCGAGCTCGAAACCGTCGTCATGGACTGGGTCGCCAAGCTCATCGCCTTACCCAGTGACTTCCTTAGCGAGGGCGAAGGCGGAGGCATCATCCAAGGCACCGCCAGCGAAGTCGTCCTCACCGCGCTCGTCGCCGCCCGCGAACGCATCATCCGCCGCAAACTAGGCGCCATGCCAGAGGGCGAAGAGAGACTCGACGCCGCAGCAGATATCCGTAGCAAACTCGTAGCCCTCGGCTCCGAACATGCACATTCCTCAACCCAAAAAGCAGCAGTCATAGCAGGGACGCGGTTCCGCACCGTTCCCGCGCCCAAAGACGCAAACTACAGTGTCACCGCCGCGGCGCTCCGCAGCACAATCGAAGCCTGCCGCGCCAAAGGCCTCGAACCTTTTTACTTCACCATCACCCTCGGCAGTACGGGCACCTGCGCCATCGACGATCTCGCGGGCATCGCGCAGCTCGCGCAAGAGTATCCCGATCTCTGGATCCACGTCGACGCCGCGTACGCCGGTTCCGCGCTCATCTGCCCTGAATACCAGTGTCTTTGCCCCCCACTTGCATCGTTTGACTCGTTTAATTTCAATTTGCATAAATGGCTCCTTGTGAATTTTGATTGCTCTGCTTTCTTTATTAAGAAGAGGAGGGATCTCATGGATACGTATTCCATCACCCCGAGTTATCTGCGGAATCCGCATTCAGACCAGGGTCTTGTGACTGATTATCGCGACTGGCAGATTCCGCTTGGTCGCCGGTTTCGCAGTCTCAAGGTGTGGTTTGTACTCAGGAGCTACGGCGTATCGGGTCTAAGGGCGTTCATACGCAAGCATATTGAGTTGGGTGTGTATTTCCAGAACTTGCTCGAGCAACGTAAAGATATTTTTAGGGTGGAGACCGAGGCGGCATTTGGACTTGTGACTTTTCAGGTAAAACCCAAGGCCGCGGCTGAGCAAGATGGCAATGCAGGTGTGGCGGCGAATCAACCAGATCCCAGTCACGGGGCGCTGCAGAATGGGTTCCAGAGTGATGCTGAGGCGCAGTATGCTGAGATGGTGAATCAGCGGACAAAGGAGGTGTATGAGAGTGTGAATAGTAAGGGGGATTTCTTCCTTACGAGCACGGTGATCGGGAGAAGGTATGTGATTCGGGTTGTTAGTGCAACGGTTAAGAGTGAGGAGAAGTGGATGAAGATGTTGTTTGAGGAGTTGGTGGAGATTGCTGAGGGGAAGACGGCATGAAAGTAGTTAGATGTGTTGTGATTGAGTTGGTAGTGGAAGTATAGATATAGGTTTTCTCTTCTCTATCGCAATGTATATGTAGTCAAACCGGTTCAAAAACGATTGGAATCACTAGATGAGGCATGCTCTGGGTATTGTTCAGGAACCAATATTTTTATTCATTCACCGTAGTTGGATCTATCTGTAGACCAGGTATCTCATGAATCTCACGTGAAAATTCTGCTGTAGATGCTGAAATTATCCGTCAAGCCGTAGTATCCTTACTGCATTGCCACCCAAAACATCCTGAGCTTTCTTATCTCCTGTTGCAAATGCTTTCGATATCGCGCCGTAATTCGCGTTCACGCTATGCCACTCCTTTGCGTCTTCTTCAAGCGGTGGGAAGAACGGGTGATCAGTACCTAGTCACTGTTAGTCTCGCACCCCAGCAACATAAAAACATAGTTACTTACCAAACAACAGCCTGTCTGATCCCGAAGCATCTAGTGCTGCCTTCAATCCGACTTCCGAGTAGATGACTGCATCGAGGTAGATGTTTGTCTTCAGTATGTCCCACACATCTCTTCTGTTCTGCGTCTTGCCATGCTTCTTCAAATGTCCATCATGCAAAATGCACGACTCAATCCTTCCAGCCAAAAATGGCAATGTACCTCCTGAATGCGCAAGCAATACGCTGAGCTTTGTGAACCGGTCCCAGACTCCGCTCAAGAGCATTCTGCTCACTGCAATGGTCGTTTCAAGGGGGAACCCAAGTGCCAGTGGCAGCACATGGCCGTATTCGCTTGCGCGGGGACCATAGACCGAGGCAGGAAGACCATAATGGGGGTGTAGGAAAATAAGCTGCTGGTGCTTCTCCAGCGCTGCATAGATGGAGTCAAGTTTCGCATCGTCTAGTCCCTGTCCCAGACCAGAGGTGCCCATGATAACACCCCTAGCGTACTTGAGGGTGCTCAGTCTCTCAATCTCGGCAGTTATAACCTCAGGCGAGGCAGATAGAGGAAGTGTGCCGAAGAAGTACAGTCGTCCAGGATATTGCGAGCATTGGTCGTTGACGTCGTCATTGATCTTCTTGGCCGCCTCTCCAGCCTCTTCTGCAGGTAAAAAGTCCAGCCATGGGTTCGCCAGCGAAATGACTGACTTTTCAATCTTGTGGAGGTCCATAAACGCTATCTTCTCCTTGATCTCATAGTATTCTTGGCCAATTGGGCGACCGCGTGAGGTGGACGGCATTGAGAGATCATCCTCGCCTGGCAGGATGATCAAACGGGCAGATTCCGGGGCGTCTGGGAATGTGCGGACATATGGAACGGTTGAGCGCGAGCGCAAAAGTTCCATGTATTTAGGAGGGTAAACATGGGTGTGGATGTCGACAATCGGCATGGTTGCAATTGGAAACGCGTTTGCGCGCGTCAATTGCTTGGAAGGCGATGAATGAGCAATCGGTTTTTCGTGTAGAATGTGACGAAGAGAATAAATGAAGTTTTGGACTAATCCATCATCTTGCATTCGAGATAGCGCTCGACGATTGACCCTGGCGGGGTAGCTTTGGGTTGCCCCACTACACAGCGCCAACCATCCCACCTTCCCCAAGAGGCAAGGAACGATGGAGTCACTTTTTATGCTGTTGACGGAGATGGCCGCAGGAAATTTGGTCATTTCGGGGTGTCGTGATAAGCCAAAATATGTACGTATCTACAAAGGGGGTCTCTAGTCTGTGCATTCAAAGCAGCACTCAACAGCATGCGTTCATCATATCAAGCGCGAGTCCTCAAGAAGATATTCGCTGGCTTGTCCCATGTTTTGAACTCTTCATCCACCTCATATTGGATATCGCCGGTCCCCTCATCCTTGAATCCTAGTCTCTGATACACTACTCTTCCCATAGCACTGCCCTCTGTCGTACACTCCAGATCGCCCCTCTTCTTCGTTTCAGCAAGACCAACTTCAACAAGCTTAGCTGCGATGCCACGGCGTTGGTAAGCTGGATCGACTGCACATATATCCAGTGTAAAAATGGCAGGCGGGTTGCGTCCTGAATCCTTGACTTCGTGCATGTACGCAATGCGGCGCTTCCAAAGCGAACGGAACATTTGAGTTGCAAAGCGTCGTTTCGTGTCGTCGAAGCTGGTAAGGGATGCACTCATGTCGTCGGAGAAAGAATCGCCGTAGCCTTCTACAAACGACAGTTGCTTCCAGACAGCCATACCAACAACTCGTCTCTCTCTAGGCTGATCTGGGTCGGGAAGGGTAGCTTTTAGATAGATGGCATTAGGCTGTCCATCCTTGTTGGTGGTGATGGATTGCCATTGTTCCATTAATCTTTTGGCGTGTTTTGCTTGTCCTTCTTCTGTATCCCACCCGGGGTTCATCAGCATCCAGACGGAGTCTTTTGCTTGACGCCCAAAAGCTTCGGACAAGCAATGTTGTGCCTGCTTGAAATCCCTTTCGGTCTCGAAAGGAGATATGACAACGTCATTGGTGTTGGAAGTCATGTTGAGGGTAGCGCAAAGGTTGTGCCTGTCGTATCGCGTTTGATCCAGTGTGTTAAAAAAAACTGTAAATTTTTACGTGTTTTCAAGTCGGCAGGTGGTGTAGCCAAAACCAAGCTGCGATCTAATGACATAACTTAAAGCCGCGGGTCACACCCACACCCGGTGGGGAGGCTTGGCGGGGTATCTTAATGTCCAGAAGATGCCAAGCGGATGCTGTGGATGTAGAAATAGACGATCGATCTGCTATGAACATAGTTGAAAGCGTCCAAGGTTCAGCCATACAAACCCATTGTCTGACGTCCATGGGCATGGTTGGTATCTCAACTAGGTATATAAAGAATGAGTACAGAAGAACACCGAAATATTAGTACAAGTATGAAATACGGTTCCTACTTCTGCCACTTAACCTGTAGGGCGTTGAAGTATCAATTGAGAAATGTAACAGTTGGTCAAGACGATAAGAGGCCGCTCATCACGTGCAGACGGTAGGATGTAATGACTAGCGTGGCGGCAATCAATTAGCAGGGATGACGCGCTCGCGCCTCGTACACGGTTCGCGTTCCCCTAGGCACTTTGTGCAACCACTCGACCCAACCAGACCCAACAACAAACACACCTCCTTTTTCCACCAGCCATATATCAGTCTTTTGGGTGTTGCGTCTGTCGGTCACATCAAAGATGCCGGGTACAGTAACAAGAGCGCCGGCGAAACGCGCTCTCGCCGAGACGTCTAATACGCGCACCAATGTACAGACATCGCCCCGCTCCGCAAAGAAGTTGAAATTCCAGGATGGGAAGAACAAGAGCAAGGCACCCGCAAAGATTGCCAACGACTCGTTCAATTCAATTCAGCCTGGGCCTAGCCAGTTCGAGGAGACACTGGAGAAAATGACACAGGACATGGAGTCGCTCAAGAAGGAAAACACCGAAAAGGACCAGCAATGGCAACGGCCGCCATTGCCTCATGAATTTAGCGAGGTGAGCAACAGCCTCGTGTTTCAGCAGATTGAGGCTGAAGAGGGTGTGCTCCATGGGGGCAAAACGACTGTTAAACTGTTCGGCATAACAGAGGTAAGAAGCCGCCAGATGGATACATCAAGCAATGCTAATGAGTACATCACAGAATCACCATTCCGTCCTCCTTCACGTAACTGGTTTCCAGCATTACTTCTACGTCGCTGCACCCGTCAACTTCCAAAAGGCTGACTGCGAGCCCTACAAGATCTTCCTTGAAGCCGAATGTCAAAAGAGTACCAACCACCACTCAGCCATCATAGCGTCAGTACAAATGTGCATGAGAGAGAACATTCTACGCTTTCAGGGCAACCAAAAGAGCCCATACCTCAAAATCACCGTCACCGACCCCAAGTTGATCAACCGTGTACGCATGAAGGTACAAAAGGGCGATGCCAACTACAAGCGACTCTGGCCGGCGATGGAAAATGATATTCTCACATTTGACAACATCGCCTATGTGCTGCGCTTCATGATCGACACCAAGGTCACCGGCATGTGCTGGGTCGAAGTCCCTGCCGCCAAATGGAAGATGATCAACCCACGAGACCGGCACTCCAACTGCCAGATTGAGGGTCAGGTACATTACGAAGATCTTATCGCTCACCCGGCTGAAGGTGAGTGGGCGAAGATTGCCCCTCTTCGCATCCTCTCTTTCGATATCGAGTGCGCTGGCCGCAAAGGTGTCTTCCCCGAGGCAAATGTGGACCCTGTAATTCAAATTGCAAACGTTGTTACAAAATATGGAGATGACAAACCCTTTGTCAGAAATGTCTTCTGTTTAGACACAGTCAGCCCCATCGTTGCGACGCAGATTCTGTCCTTCCAGGATGAGGGTGAGATGCTAATGAAGTGGCGAGACTTTCTCGACGAGGTCGATCCAGATGTCATTATTGGCTACAACACCAGTAACTTTGATTTCCCGTACTTGCTTGATCGCGCCAAACATCTGAAGCTGCAACGATTTCCATATTGGTCCCGTCTCAAGACGGTACAGTCCAAGGTGGAGATTTCCAACTTTTCGAGCAAACAAATGGGGTCTAGGGATACCAAAACCACCAACACCAACGGTCGCCTACAACTCGACTTGCTTCAGCTCGTCCAGCGAGATCATCAGCTTCGAAGCTACACGCTCAACTCTGTATGCGCTCATTTCCTGAAGGAACAGAAGGAAGACGTACACCACAGCATGATCACAGAACTATTCAACGGTGACTCTAATTCGCGAAGACGTTTGGCTGTATACTGTCTCAAGGACGCCTACCTTCCTCAACGACTTCTCGATAAACTTATGTGTCTGGTCAACTACACCGAAATGGCTAGGGCTACAGGTGTGCCGTTCAATTACATTCTCTCCAGAGGACAACAAGTACGCTTCATCAGCCAGCTATTCCGCAAAGCTCTTGAACATCAGCTCGTTATTCCAGATCTCCCAAACCAAGGCAACAGCAATGATCAGTACGAAGGTGCAACAGTCATTGAGCCTAAGCGTGGCTACTACAAAGAGCCCGTTGCCACTCTCGATTTTGCTTCACTTTACCCCAGTATCATGCAAGCCCACAACCTGTGTTACACGACGTGGCTGGATAGACAGACTGTAGAGAAGCTCAAGATGAGAAAGGACGAAGACTACATTGTGACTCCCAATGGAGATATGTTCTGTACCGCCAAAACGCGCAAGGGACTCCTAACAGAAATTCTAGAAGAACTACTAAGCGCACGTAAGAAAGCAAAAAAAGAGTTGGCGGTTGAGACGGACCCTTTCAAGAAGGCTGTGCTCAACGGTCGTCAGTTGGCCATGAAGGTCACTGCAAACTCCGTCTATGGTTTAACCGGTGCCACCAACGGAAAGCTTCCCTGTCTTGCGATAGCCAGTAGTACCACCAGTTTTGGTCGTCAGATGATTGAAAGAGCCAAAGCCGAAGTCGAAGCCAAGTACAATATCGCAAATGGATATTCGCACGATGCAGAGGTTATCTACGGTGATACCGATTCGGTCATGGTCAAGTTTGGTACCACGGAATTGGCAGAGGCAATGAAGTTGGGCGAAGAGGCGGCAAACTATGTGACGTCGAAATTTCTCAAACCCATCAAGCTGGAATTCGAAAAGGTCTACTTCCCTTATCTTCTCATCAATAAGAAGCGATATGCTGGCCTTTACTGGACAAATCCAAATAAATGGGACAAGATGGACACCAAGGGTATCGAGACGGTGCGTCGTGACAATTGTCGACTTGTTCAAACCGTCATCGAAACCTCTCTGCGCATGTTGTTGATCGACCAAGATCCTGAGGGCGCACAAGAGTAAGTCACCCAGCTCCGGAAAATATGTTCTACGCTAACATGAAGCAGATTTGTCAAAGAGACCATTGCAGATCTTCTACAAAACAAAATCGATATGTCCAATCTTGTCATCACCAAAGCCCTTACAAAACAGGAAGACAAAGAAGGAAAAGGCGGTTACGCCAACAAGCAGGCGCATGTGGAACTCGCGGAGCGTATGAAGAAGCGTGATGCCGGTTCAGCGCCCGCTCTCGGTGACCGTGTCGCATATGTCATGGTCAGGGCTGCCACTGGCGCAAGAAATTTCGAAAAGTCTGAAGACCCGATCTACGTTCTTGAGAACAACCTACCCATCGATACACGTTACTATCTCGACAACCAACTCGCAAAACCGCTTGGCAGAATTTTCGAGCCTATTCTAGGCGAAAAGAAAGCAGCCTCACTCCTCACAGGTGAACATACACGATCTATCTCCGTCGCTGCACCGACCATGGGTGGCCTCATGAAGTTTGCGAAGAAGACACAGACATGCATGGGCTGTAAGAAGCCTCTTACCGCCGCACATGAGAAGGAGGGTGCCGTCTGCCAGGATTGTCGACCTCGTATTCCCGAGCTATACACAAAGACTTTGACCAAAGTCAGTGAGCTCGAGGTGCGTTTCTCTCGTCTTTGGACGCAATGCCAGCGCTGCCAAGGAAGTGTTCACTGCGAGGTCATCTGTGCGTCAAGAGATTGCCCAATCTTCTACATGCGCATGAAGGCGAGGAAAGACGTCGAAGATGCAGGCAAGGAGCTAGTGCGGTTTGACAAGGATGCTGCGCTTTGGTAATGGCAATGTTGTTCGCTCCCTGTAAGAGCGCGGCGTTTTGGTGTTTCATAATGTATATCCACTTGCACATCAATGGCGGTATGCGGTTAGGGTTCAAGATACATAGTGATATCCGTATGATTATGTTCAGTAAATACTGTTGTCATCTATCTACTTCGTGCAGAGTTATGAAAGTGATGCCATTCTCGTATATTTAAATAAACAAACAAATCAATTCATAGTGTTACCTGGGTCCTGTAAGGGTCTATGAACACTAGAGAGTCGCCTTTAGATACAGGGCAAACATGGGGATCCTCCCTTTAACACCCCTGCCTTCGTACCATTGTCTTCCTTCCCTCCCTCTTCGAGTCCATCAATTTCTGCCGGTACTGCCCTTGATGAGGGGAGCAGAGGACAAGTTTTTTGTTTTAATGGGTAAGAAATAGAAGGAATGCAGCGCAAAGAAAGTAATTTTAAGACTTTATAGCTTGTGAGATCCGGATCTGTATTCTGATTCGTGCGGTTATGGAGAGTGAGGCTAGGATGATGGTGGTGTAAGCGTGTGGGATTGCAAATCAATGCTTTATTTCAGTGGTTTGAGTCCAGGACGTGATCGTGTGGATCGTTGTGGCACAGGTGGGTCCTGGGGGATTGAAGCACAGTAAGTTCATGCGTTCCTCTCACGGATAACAGACATGGCTCGGCGTGGTATCGAGAGGAAGAAAGCCCATGATGCTCTGGAGACATGACTTGGGCAGGACTCTAATCTTACAATGAAGTGCTCAATTGATAGTAATTTTCAGGACCTATACTAGAGGCTTCCCAGGAGCGTCACTTACATGGCAGCAACTTGGTACTAGTTTTTGCATAGAAGATTTTAGTCGGCCTGGAAGGTGATAAGATAATGTACATAACGGTATGTGTATCATCCTATACACCAGGAACCCTTCAATAAGATGTGAATAATTACATGTCGAGTGGATCGTGCATACCGCCAGAAATATAAGGTTTACAGCGTGACGGCAACACATTAATGGTGCTCCAAGCGTTGCGCCGCGGATTTCGGAAGACGGGTGTTAATAGTAGGGCCGTGCCGCGATTCCGCTGTGGGAGTTTGTTGGACGCCACACCAGGAAGCTATGTCCTACGTAGTACTACTACTTCCCTTGGCTCGGCTTGTACTAGTCAAGTCAACGAAACTCCTACGACACTATCTCTACCTATCGCCTGTTGGACACAATTCCATCACAGCGCCGATATATTCGCATCTCCGAGTTCTCTTTCAGCTTACGTTATAGTAGGCCCGATACTCAAGCCTTATTCTTCCGTCATCACTTGAATATTGTCGCGTTAGGGCTGACCATGCCTGTCTAATTTAAACCACTCAAGATCGGAGAGTGAACAATGAGAGGTTGACCGATTTCTAAATAGAATGCGTCCGGATCAGCACGGAAACATACACAAGCTTTCAAACTCGCTACAATGTATAGATGTGAATTCCAAATCAAATGCTTGTCGGCGTCCTTACCACTGGATACGAAGAGACTACCGGATCTACGGGCACCTTTTGATCCCTGTAGCATGGCGGCAGAACAACCGGTTACCTACGTCCCTTTGCCTTGGGTCACACAGATGTATGTATCCAGGGCTAGCTAGACGTGAGACTGGACGGTTTAACTTATCTACCGGGTTGATTTGTTATACCGCCCAATCAAACAACGTCCTCTGAGCATCTGCAAAAGCTCGTCCCCAAGGTTCGCAGTCAGGTGATTTCCCGGGAGTTGTACTCTAGAAAGAATAAAAAGGTGGTAATACTCCCATAGTTCAAGGACGTTGCGGAATCTACCTTGTCACCCCAAAGTTTCCTGTGCCATTCTACACGCTACTCAGCCTCGTCAGATTAGTGTCATTTTGTTTACTCGCCGGATTCAGCTTTGGCGCGCGTGTTACAAGTATGAAGTCAATCGTTTCAGTTGCCGTTCTGGCGGCACTGGCGTTGGCTGACGACAAGTCTGAGACGGTATCATTCAACATCGATAATGCCAATGTTTCAGGTACACCAGATGTTGGAGCCAACACGTTTAATCCCTGCTATCTAGCAGTAAGTAGCAGCAACCAGCTGTTCTTGGGGCTACGCTAACTGCTCACAAGTGCGGTACGCTGAGGGGAGACTATGGCACCGACAAGGTCCTCTACCCACTTAACGATGCTTACAAGAACTTCATCCAATCGTACTGGACTGCTCAGCAGAGGAGTCTCTCACCAGGATGTGTCTTCAGGCCTGAGACAGCCCATGATGTATCCGTTGCTGTCCTCCTCGCCAGGCGTACGGGTTGTCCAATTTCTACTAAGAGCGGTGGACACTCGGTAGTGCCAGGGGCATCCAACATCCAAAACGGCATCACCATTAGCCTTGAGAGGTTGAACAAGACGACAGTCTCTGCCGATAAGAAGAGTGTCGTACTGGAGGCTGGTCAGACATGGGGTGAAGTGTACTCTAAGCTGGAGAAGGACAAAATTATCGCCCTTGGTGCCCGTGTAAGCCATGCTCGATAAAGATGAACTATTTTCTGCTAATTATTATATAGTTTGGTGCCGTTGGTGTTGGAGGAATGACTCTTGGAGGAGGTAGGAATTTACAGTACAACGGCGCAATTTTCAACATGAACTAATATGCAACCTTAGGCCTCTCCTTCTACTCGAGTCAGTATGGCCTTGCGTGCGACAACGTCATTTCGTATGAAGTAGTTATAGCGAGCGGTGATATCATCAACGTCAGCAAGACTTCGTATCCCGACCTCTTCTGGGCTCTTCGAGGCGGCGGCAGCAACTTTGGTATCGTGACCAAGTTCACTGTAGCCGCTTTCAAGGCGAATCCACTCCTATGGGGAGGCTCACGAATCTACTCCAAGCAAGCTTTCCCTGCCCTCATCAAAGCATTCTACGGCGTTAGCACCAATTTAGCCAAAGACCCAAAGGTCTTTCAAGGCTTATCATTTGGTTATGGCGGAGCTCAGCTTGGCAACGCAGCACAACTTGATCTGGCCTACACCGAACCAAACCCCAACGCCCCTATTCTCGCCGAGTACAATGCAATAGACAGCAAAACCATTATCCAGAGCAGCGGAGAAAACGCGACACTTGCCGCACTCTCAACGAAAAACAGCGATCCAGACGGGCTCCGCCAAGGAGCCCTAACCTGGACCGTGAAGCTCGACCAAAACCTCATCAGCACCATCAAGGACATTTTCTTCGAAGAAGTCCCCAGCGTCATCAACGCCACCAACATCCTCCCCTCGATATCCTTCCAGGACATCTCCGCCACAGTCATCCAAAAGACGACTTCTGACGGCGGTAATCCGCTCGGCCTCGACCCGGCCGACGGCCCTCTAACCATTGCCCTAATCAACTTAAGCTGGTCCGACGCTGCTGACGACGAGCGCATCCAAGCGTTTGCATTGAGAGTCAAGCGCCGCGCCTCTGCTGCCGCGCTCGCAGCAGGAAAAGCTACAGACTACATTTACATGAACTACGCCGGCCCCACGCAAGATGTTATTGCTAGCTATGGAGCGGAGAATAAGGCGAGGCTGCTGAAGATTGCGAGCAAGTATGATCCGACTGGTGTGTTTCAGAGGATGGAGCCTGGGGGTTTTAAGTTGGAGGGGGCGCCGAGTGATAAGAATAAGCAGATTAATTAGGTTGTTGTGGGAGAGAGTGTACACAAGAAAATTTGACTTGAAAGAAGTATCCTTTGCTTATATTGGGAAGAGGGGTTGGGGGTTTGATGCTACTGTGTGATGTTCTGTAAGATCATATCACTACTAACAAAATTTCCAACTCACCGGATTACTCGTCCTCATGTACACATACCCGGATTTCCACCTCCCCATCTCCCTTTTCCACTATTCTTGTCCTTACATGCCCTCCCGCCAAACCTGTGCGGCACATGTCCTCATTCTCTTATTCTTTCACTATCACTAGCTACACGGTCATAACTTGGCACAGCCTTGGATATCCCATGTCCTGGTTCTCTTCTCCGGAGCACAGACATGGTGATTTTATTAGCTAGAAACGCATTCTGTGGGTGGAAGGGTGCACGTACTTATATACCCTACTAGCAAATATAGACATGTAAAGTCCCTTGTTCCACATCACCATACACACGCCACCCGAATATCGATCTCGGGAATATCTACTACTTTACAATCCCACGTCCCAGTACTTTGATGTACACAGTATCTGCTACCCCAACACCATCCAGCGCAGAGTCAATCCACCCTTGAATGATTGGTCAGCCTCACATGCCAACCCCTCCAAAATTAGTAAATCCAAACTTACAATCACATCACCGCACACCCCGGCCCCACTATGGGACTCCGCTGCACCTTCTGCCCTCCTACGTCCTTCTTGCCGTAATGGCGGTTGCGCTGCGTTGAAGTGTGGAATCCGCGGGTGATGGACTTGATGTGAGTGTGCACAATGGCACACATGTCGATGAGGCGGAGAGAAGGGGTGAAAGGGGGGGAGGTGAGGAGGTGGTGTAGGAGTGTTGGGAAGAGGGTTGACATTTTTTTGTTTAGTGATGAGGTTGAGTTGTTGGATGAGTTGATCGTGAAGTGATAAGGTGAGCTCGTTGGAAAGATTGATGGTGGAATTTCGGGCCAGCCGATTATTTTGCGGTGTGAATATTTTTTTTGGAGTTGGTTTGATTGATGGGAGGTAAGGTGGAGAGAGGAGAGGGCGTTGGGGGGTTAGATATAGGTATGGTGGTTGTAACTGTATGCTAGGTATTGTTCTGCTTGCCATTGTTCTACTCATGGTAGGTGATATTGTGGCAGAAGTGAGAGTGTTTTGCTAGATAGATGGACGGGGGGTGCTGGTAGTAGTATTGTTCCTAACCCGCAGGCCACAAGTTAACCGTCTTCGAACTTGCTTGGCTTGGCGGGGTGAAAAGGAACTGGTCACGCTGTTCACTGCAGTAAACGCGAGTGTTTGGGATATTTTTTAACGAAAGTGGGTATATCATTACTAACTTTTTTTAAACCTAGGAACTATTTATTATCATCAGTGTGTGTTAAACGGCCCGCGCATGCAACCCAATGCATTAATCCAGCCATTACTACCCAAATATTACCCATGTCAAACTCATACATCATAGCTTTTTTTGTTACGACCGTCAAGTTCATTACGCACACTAGTTTCCTCCAAGACCTCCCAGGAGTCCCGCAAGACCACCAGCAGCACCACCGGCCTTTTTGCCCTTACTCTTTGCCGCATCACCGGCCTTGGCACCAAGGACATTCTTGGGGTTCGTTCCAGCATTGCTGTTGATAACCTGGCCGCCGTTGACACCACCATTGGGGGGGATGTTGTTCTTTGCCTGTGCGGCGGCGTTTTGGTATTGGGTAACGGCAGCAGCGTTGGGAGGGTTGATAACCATGACCATGCCTTGCTGGCAGTGCTGGGCTTGGGGGCAGTAGACGTAGATGGGCTGGTTATCGGTAATGGGGACCATGAACATGGGGGTGTTGCCGGTCTGGCGGCGGCCGTTGGCGGGGTTGGGGCTGCCCTTTGGGTTACCCGGGATGGGCTGGAAGTCAGAGAAGAGGGCGTTGGGTCCGGGTTGGCAGGGCTGGTTTGCTGTCGAGGAGGCCACGCTATGGTTCTGTGAGGGTAAGAGTTAGCGTTTGATAAAGGGCGAAGATGAAAGCGCTGATGGACGTACCTGAGCGACAAAGTTGAAGGCGACCGTGTCTCCGGGTTGAGCAGTGACGGAGTTTGGTGTGAACTGAAACTTGTTGTTGGCAGCGACCGTGACCATCATTGTCGCGGCAGAGGCTGTCAAGCTCTGAGCAAGAGCTGCATATAGGATAGTAGAGAAGAGCATGGTGAAGATGATAGTTTGTAGGATCAGACAAATTATGATTTAGGGTGTGTGGTGAAGAGTATATCTGGTAATGGTAGTATGTAAAGAACAAAGTAGAAGTGGCCTGCAAATCTGGCTGAATCATATCACGGCATCAGGAAGATAAATACTCAGGATTTTGGATATGCCTAAGAGCCTGGCTTTGTATATTTTCCTTGTATACTTCAGGAGAAACGGAACATGAAGCGATTGAAAACATGCTTCTGACCTGGGTGACGAAGCTATTGGCCATAGACAACTCAACATTGCGTAGTGTTGGTGCTGTCAGATGTTTCGTTCCGAGTCTCATGCCAAGTCCCAAACATGAAGAAACGCTTTGTGGGGTGAGATGACAAAGACGAATGGACGAGTTTGTGAGAGAGTGTAGGCAAACAGTGACAGAATCGAGGCAAACAAACGCATCGCTTGTTTTGTGCGTTGCAGATGAGATGGGCTGATGAGTTGGCAAGGGCTGAAGGCAGGTAGTGAGCAAGCTGGTTGGATGACGATTTTCGTCTTGTGGGTGCATGTTATGAGTTCGAGGCATAGACACAGTATGGATGCATGCCAAGATTATGATTTACGCAGCCATTGGCAAGTGCAAGCGGAAGAAGAAAAACGGTAGTCACGTGAAAAGCTTCGCAAACCACATGCTCGGTGCACCCGAGGGTAGGGACGCAGGCTCGCAGGACAAAGTATCCGAGAAGCTCGGAGGGGGTTCGAAACAAGTAGCTCTGTGGCACCAGAGCGTCAGCAATCTGGATCATCAATCTGAGTGAAACAGACTTGGAGACACGAGAGCGAGGTGAGGCACGAAGCGTTTATGAGATGGGGACGGGAGGATGATACAGCGAGGATGGAGCCAGCGGTGGTGGTGTGTATATATGAATCCGCCATGGCCTTGTGCCTTGCCGTAGCAAGCCTCACAAGAGCACATGGGCGGTGCCGGAATCGGTAGCTCGGCCCCACTGTGCATGGCCGTGCTGGCCCGATTGAGGCGACGGAGCAAAAAGGAGCATGATTTGTTTTTATCGACAAAGCAGTCAGATGGCAGCAAAGCATTTTAGTGTTTGCTCTAGCCGGCCGGGGGGTCCAGTAGCGCTTAGCGCAGCTTACCGGACGGAAGAGGCGCGCTGGCAGCAGGTGAGATGGGATTTGCAGCACTGATCAACGCCGTTGGACAGGTGTTGTCGCCTGTGAAGGAGCCGCCGCCGCCGCCAGCCCGCCAGCCCGCCAGCCAGCCAGCCAAGTAAAGGCCACGAGGAGAAGGCAGAAAGCGGCAGGCTACGCAGAGGTGGAGGAGGACAAGAGGGCGTTTGTAGGCATGGGAGGAGGCTTGGCAGGTCCGTCTGCAGTCTGCAGGGCAGGCGGCAGCGAGATGAGGGAGCGGTGCACGGGCCACGGGAGTTGAGACGGAGCGACAGTTTCAGACCCGCTTGAGCACCAGGCGGCTCGAGAAAAGGACCGCCAGTGTGAGGAAGCGAGAGTTTGTTGGCGAGAGGAGGAGGAAAAGGGAACTGAATGCGAAGGTATATGCAGCGACGGGTGGGTGGGCAGATCTGCGCTGGCGCTGCATCGCGATGGAGTGAGATGCGCTGGAGGGCGCTGGAGGGCGCTGGAGGGCGCTGGACTGGTGAGTGGTGAATGGTGGATGGTGGATGGTGAATGGCCGGGATGGTGGATGGTGAATGGCCGGGGACAGACAGCTGGCGGGCAGAGTATATTTAGACGGGGGTTGCTTGGTGGCTGAGAGCCGTCGTGGCCTCGGGGCTGGCCAGTAGCGGCGCGACTTGGCGTGGCCGCCGTTGGCGACTGCTGCCACGCTACCAACGACTGGCCCAGAGGCCGCCAATAGACGCTGTCCGGTGCAGCGGTGCGCGCGTTGCGGTGAGGGCTGTGGCCATGCCATTGATGGCCATCATGGCCCTCATAGCCCTCATGGCCCTCATGGCCATGGGCGATGGATGGCGACAACGGCCGCCGCGTGCGCCTGAAACCTCGCCTGCAC
Organism: Bipolaris cookei; assembly: GCA_002286855.1. Classification (NCBI taxonomy): domain Eukaryota; kingdom Fungi; phylum Ascomycota; class Dothideomycetes; order Pleosporales; family Pleosporaceae; genus Bipolaris; species Bipolaris cookei. The sequence continues at coordinate 68,951 of NRSV01000004.1, read as the reverse complement.
TCGAGACGGGCAGGCTGAGGCCGCGCATAGCAGACACCACTGCACACCTGGACCCAGCATAATACCTGCCGAACACGGACACGAGCAAAAGGCCGCAGTAAGTCGCACACGCACGCAGGAACGGTGGCTCCTCCGTGATTGCGCATCAGAACCCAGCGTTTCAAAGTCTGCAGTCTGCATCCAGCGTCTGGCAGCCTGGCCAGGGGGCCTGCTTTGGGCCTAGCCCGATGCAGGGGAGCTGCTGAGCTGCTAACCCGCCCTGTCCTGCCACCCACGCCCCGTCACCTTATAGCGCCGCCCACAGTCCCCACCGCCCGTCTCTTTCTCTCTCTTCCCTCTCCTCTCGCTGTGCCCGTCACTTTTCTCTTCCTCGCCCCCTCCTCCATCTCGCCCTTCCCTCTTCCATCTTCCTCTCTCTTCCCGTTGCGCTCTCTTCCACCATCCTCCCCTCGCTCTCTTCTGCCACCCACCCGCTGCTTCTGCATCTTCTACCTGTTCCGCTTCTTTGGACCAGCTTACCCTCCGCCTAATCTGCCTTTGTGTGTGAGCGCGCCAGTCCCGTCGCTCCCCGCCATCCCTCCAAAAAAGAACTTGCTCGTCGACGCGTCATCGTCAGCTTGCCTGCCCACTGCTCCCGTCACGGCCTGTTCGTGTATTCACCTTCATCTACAACAAAAAAAGAGAGAGCTTCCGTCGCCGCATACCTTGCAGCTTTTGTGCCCTAGGCCCACCCCGCCTGCCCGCCACCACATTTGCTCCTGCCTCCCAACCCTGCGCATACCGCCGCACCACGCAGCGACCACAGCCTTTTTTAATAGCTCCAACTGCATTGCCCATCGGCCGGTTTTCGATTCCAACCTCTACCTTACACAACTTCTGATCAGTACGATCCTTAATCCCGTAATCGCCAGCCCCTTCGCACGTCCGCCCACCGTCGACTGTCGAGCTCGTCTGCATCATCTTCGATTCTGTATCCTTTCTCGTCTGCTCCCTGCATACGCTTCATCCCCCCTCCAACTTGCAGTCTTACCCTTTGTTCGAACCTCTTTTTAGACCACCAAAATGAGCATGGACGCTGGCGGTCTTGCTCAAATGACGTACAACAACCAAAACAACAACTTCCAATCCCAGGCCGGATTCGGCGGCCCCACCGCTAGCTTTGCCTCGCGCGGAAAGGGCGCTCAGCTTAAGCGTCTCAGCGTTGCTTCACCCCCAAAGGTCGCCTCCATTGCTGAGGACTCGATTGCCACTCCCCGCACCAGCCGCTCTCACCTTTTGGCTGGCCTTCGCACTGCGCCCAAGACGCCCACGTCTGCTCAGCCTCCCGCTTCGGCGCCCTATTCCCAGGCACAGCACAACGTTGGTGCCAACAACGCTGCTAACAACAACAACAACAACAACAACAACAACAACAACAACATGTCCAGGCAGCAGTATAACGGCGCTAACCAGGGTGTTCCCCAGACGGCTATCGGCTCCGGCTTCCGCGGTGTCAACCAGTTTCAGCAGCAGCAGCAGCAGCAGCCAGACTACTACAACCAGGTCCTGGCCCCTCCTTCTTTCGAGTTTGACGATGGCGAGATGGACCCCAACGTTGCTGCCCAACTACTGGCTACTGAAATGTACCTTGCCCAGAGGCAACAGCAGCTCCAGCAGCAGCTGCTTGCTCTGACCACGCAGCAGTTTGGCAGCATGAACATGTCCGGAGGACACGGCTACCCCAACACGCCATACACTCCCCAGATGAACGTCTATGGCCAGCAGTTTGGCAACACTGCTGCAATTCAGGAGACGAACCAGCCTGGTGTCTACCTGGTCTTCAACCAAATGACCGGCCAGTACCAGTATGTCGTCGACCCGAGCTACCGGCAGGACAATGGTGCCGTCCAGGCTCTCAACACCATGCCGGGTCTGTCCAACTCCCCGCCTCCGCCAACCCCGCGCTTTGCCGGATCGCCGCCCAAGGTTGACACTCCTGTCCTTCATGTGTCGCCTCCCAACGAAAGCAACCCCAGTCCCTGGGCCACCCGCAGCACTTCGCCTCCCAAGAAGTCCAACACTCCTCCCCAGGACGTGGTTCCTCTTCCGCCACCATCCGCCAATGCCTTCCGTCGCGGACACAAGAAGAACCCTTCTACTCTTGCTGTTGATGCAAAGAGCGAAGCTGCCGAGGGCCCCCGCTCTGCACTCGCCCGTTCCGCTGGCTTCCCTGCTACTCCAATGACTGGCACTTTCGGCCCTGGTCAGGCACGTGCTGGAGAGCACCCTGTCCGCCAGCCCCGCAACCCTCCTTCAATTGAGGAGCTCAAGGAGCGCCCCACTACCAAGCATGAGGGCAGTAAGAACTTTGCCACCCGTCAACGCCGCCAGGCTGTGGGTAACCTTGTCCGCGCTGGAATTGGACGCCGTGCTCACCGCACCAGCAGTGGAAGTGCCTCTCCGGACAGCGAGCACTTTCCTTCGTCTGACAATGACTCGGACAGTGTCCGCAGCGGAGGCAGTGGGAGCCTTTCTGGCAAGCCCAGCATTGGCAGCCTTCGCGCTGTAGCCAATGGCGCTATTGGCTCTGAGCGCAAGGCTTCCAAGGAACGCTCTCGCGACAACTCCATCAACCGCACCTACACTGCCAACAGTGTTAGCAGTGATGACGGTGCCTCTGTTGGTGGTGGCCTTGTTGATATCCGCCCAGAGGAGCGCCGTGGTACGCCCAAGCTCATTCTCACTGGCACTGAGAAGCGCAAGACCCCCCTCTACTAGGCATTTGACAAGAACCATTCCGGGACTCTGCTCCTTTGTGCGTATTACTGTGGCGCTTTATCAAACGTGCTTCTTCACGGCCCATGACGACTTTTTTTATCATCTTGCCCATTTGTTCTTGCTGATTCCGTATCCCGGCCAAGGTCGAGCTTTTTTCCATTGTTCCAGCATCACGATTACCCTTCGTCTCTTCCTCATGGGAAGATCTTCTTTTCCTAACCCTTTTTTCTTCTCTCCTTTCGTGTTTATCGGACTGTTATGCGAATTGCTTTTACGAGCATGGTGGGCTCTGGCTTTTTGGGATGGGCGACTTGGTTTTTATGCTTCACGGACAACGAACTCTATTGCCTGCGGCTAGAGATCATTGCACTCCTTGGGCATCCTTTTTTCTTTTTCTTGTGTTATCATTTACTTTAGCAAAATTGTCCGTTTTTTGATCGACTCGGTCGCTATTTTGTGGCATGGGGATGGCAAGGCGGAAAAACCAGAGATGAGTGAATTCATGTAGAATGAGATTGTTCAATGCAATAATCACTCGCTTGCAAAGGAATTGTCGTCATTGCTTTGTGATGGATGATGTGATGCTGGGACTGAACGTTCTCTCTGGTCGTGCTTTCCATCTGTGTGCCTGTGCCCTCTCGGCCAGCGATCATGAAGTGTTGATCCCCCCGGGTACATCTTTTTACCTGTGCTTGGGTTTGCCGAGTTGTGGGTTACATGTCAGTTTAATTTCGGCACCCCGGGGGGAGGGGGCGTTAAACGGTTGATCGACGGTGTCAACTCGCTTGGTGGTTTGCCAATTACAAGGGGGGGTAGGGGAGATGAATCGAGCGATCGTGCAGGGCTGAGGCTGGGGCTGAGGCTGGGTGGTCTGGTCTGGTTTGGTTTGGTTTGGTTTGTCGCCAACGCGGGGCAGTTTGCGCGCGACCCGCGACATTTCTTTAAAAAAACAACAACAACAACAACATAAACTATACCAATCGACTCGACACACTACAATTCCCTTCCCGTACCCATAAACGTAATCCGTCGCATACGAATCCTCGCAAAACAATGCCCGAACCTCCCCTGGCTCCCCCAATCTCCCCCCCACCCGCACCTCGCACCTCGCTCCCCCTCCACAACCCTCCTCCACCCTTCTCCCTCCCCTCCTTAACCCCAATAACCCAAGGCGCAGAAGCTCTCCTCTACAAAACCCCTTTCCTGCATCCCTCCTCCCCCGCAATCCTCAAATACCGGCCCCCGAAACCTTACCGCCACCCCACACTCGACCGCCGCCTCACGCGCCAGCGCCTGCTAGCTGAAGCACGCAGTCTGCTGCGTGTGAAGAAGGAAGGGGTGAATGTACCAGGGGTTCTAGGGGCAGATTGGGAGGAAGGATGGTTGGTGCTTGAGTTTTTGGGGGGGCGGACGGTGAGGTGGGTGTTGGATGTGTGGGTTGAGCGGGGGAAGCGCGCTGAGCTTGCAAAGCATGCGACACGCGAAGGAAAGGATGGAGAGGATGGACAGGAGGAGAAGGGGAAAAGAGAGGAAGAAGAAGAAGAAGAAGAAGAAGAAGAAGAGATACTAAGACTTATGGGACGAGTGGGTAGGGAAATCGGGAAATTACACTCAGTCGGTGTTTGTCATGGAGATTTGACGACGAGTAATATTATGGTTCGTTCACCGTCTTCCTCATCCTCCTCCTCCTCCTCCTCCTCCTCCTCATCACCATCATTATCATCATCGGCGCCGGAGGGAGAAGGGGAAAATGGAGACAACGAAAAAGAAGAAGAAGAAGCAAAGAGACTCGTACGCAAAGGCACGATTTACCTAATCGACTTTGGACTTACGAGCGCCTCGATTGCGGATGAGGACAAGGCGGTGGATTTGTATGTGCTTGAGCGCGCGTTTAGTGCCACACATCCTGCTGCGGAGCCGTTGTTTAAGGAGGTGCTGAGGGCATATGGGGAGACGGGTAAAGGGGCCAAGGGGGTGCTTAAGAGGCTTGAGGGGGTGAGGTTGAGAGGGAGGAAGAGGAGTATGCTTGGGTAAATAGATGTATTTTTTTTTCCTTGGTCATTAATCAAGAACGATGAAATACCATAATGTAACAATACATTTCGAATGGGAAATAAACAAACACGACAAGTATACACTTTGAACCAAAAAAAAAACAGGAAATAAAAATACCAAGTACTCAGATTGAATAAAATAGGTAGCAGATTTCAAAGCTATCTAGATAATAAATAAACTACAACTGACTGTAATGACAAACGAAATCGTGACCGTCAGGCCGGAGCCGCTCCCGCAAGGTATAAATATATGCAACCTGTACAAACGCCATTTGGGACAAGATATCCCTTCTCGTACAACACTGGTTGCCCAAAAACGCCGGCTTTACCCTATCCCTATAACAAACAAGAAATAAAAAGAAAGACAGTTCAAGCCCTAGTCATCCTTGACGCTAGCACTCGCATACCCATCATCCACATCCGACTCCTCCTTCTTCTTCTTTGTCCCCTCCTGCTCCACCTTCTTCTGCTCGAGCCCAACAAGACTCTTGCTCGCATCAAGACAGCTGTTGACAATCTTTGCCCTGACCTTGTTCGACACACCACTCCTCTTGCCAGTCTCATGACCAATCCACATGCGGAGAGAACTGGCAATCCTTTCTAGGCCCCGGCTAGTGTCAGCCTTCAGACTGTTGTCGGACATGAACTGTGTGAGCACTTTGTGGGCTGCGACAAAGCTAAGGAGTGTGGTCGTGGGCTCGGGCAGGTAGGTATTGTTGACGACGAAAACAGCGCGACGACGTGCCTCGGGGGTTGAAAACGTAGATAGCGAAATACATTTAGCGAGAGTGAGGGCCTTGCGCACGTCGGGTGCTACAAAGCCGTTGCCAACAATGTTGATGAATCCGGAATCGGCAGGCTTGGGTGTAGACGGGAGGGCCTCGAGAGCTGCTGCAATTCGTTCATCGCGACCCTCGTCAAGCACGACTGCTTGAGCAACAAGGGCACGAAGCTGAGCTTGCGAGTTGGGAGGTGCAGCTCGGAAAGCAAGGTCAAGGTCTGCGACAACGTTGGCCTTTGGAGTGCAGTTCTTGGTAGCGAGCGTCGTGGCTAGTCCCTTGTTCAATACGAGGCTCGAATACCAGGCGGCAAGCGCGTCCAGAGGTGAGCAGATGGCAAAGTCTTCTACAACAGCATCCATGGAAGTATCCACAGTAGTTTGCTCAGCGCTGGGCTTGTTCCAGGCGATGTTATATGCGCGCTGTACGACTGCAGGAACGAGGACATCGTCACATTCCTTCTCAATGAGCGCAGCAAGATGATCCGGCAATGGCTCAATGCCGCTGTTTTTCTTGGATGCGTTTGCAGCGATGCGATGCTCCCTTCGTGCCATGTTCCAGTAGCTGCGTGCCAATTTGGCGCTCAAGTCGTTGAGTGTCCACAAGGAGCTATGGCCGATATTGCCAATCTCCCAAAGGACAATTCGGATATGCAAAGCCTGGAGCATCAGTCTTGCAGGAGTATCGGGTAGTGTTCCAGAGGCGATGAGTGTGAGGAGAAGTCGGCTCTTGCTAATTTCTGCATCACCGCCGGTGAGTTGAGCATCTAGAGCAATCTCCCAGGCCTTGAGACGTGCAGCTTCTTGTTCCCGGGTAGTTCCGGTGAGGTATGCGTAGCCTTCCCAGCCGATGATTCTGCGCATGCTGAGCTTCAGCGTCTTCAAGCCGAGTGCAGCGATTTCGAGAACAAAGTTGTGTTGCGGTACCCAGACTGTCTGGATGGCAGTGAGCCAAGCTTTTCGGCGTACTTCGACAGGTGAAGCGAGTGACGGTGCAGGCGACAAAAGAATGGATGGAGACTTCTTCTTCGGCTTCGATTTGAAGTCGAACAGGGGAGCAACAAGGTAGAAGAAGGCACCGAATACCAAGAGAAGCTTGGCCAGAGGAATCTGGGCTGACGAAGCACCGAGCGAGACGCGAGGAGCGAGAATGCTGACCAGGTTGATGGGCAGAGCGAACAAGCCCCGGCCCTCTGGCTCTTCTTGTGACTGTTCGCGCTCGACAAGTCCTTCGAGTATCATTAGGCCGGCGAGAGATCCGACCATGAGCTTACCCATCATGGCACTGCTGCGCCGTCCGTTGACCATGGGTGGGCCGACGGCTGGACGGCCGCCGTATCCTGTAGGGTAGGCGTGTGCGTAGTGTTGCTGTGGTGGCAATCCGCGTTGAAGAGCGGCAATGTTGTCGGGGACAGGAATCATGCCTTGGGGTGGTCCAGACATGGATAGACCGTGTGTAGGCGTGAAGGGGTCGTCGTGATACCTGTCAGATGTGCCACCTGGACCGTGTAGTGTTATGGGGCCGGATATGGCCATCTTCTCATAGCTCTCTACCCGGCCTTTCATGGTGTTCAACTCATCCTGTAGACGCTTGTTGCGCTTCTCCAGGTGGCGGATATACTCGGTCGCTTTTGATAGGACGGTGGCCTTGTTGAGCTTGTGTGCAGGAGTGAGTCCTTCGAGATCCTCGGGATCGTCGTCCTCTTCAGTGCCATTTGGCCGTGACATGACACGCAGACTCGGAACACCTGACGGGAAAATTAGCAAGTGTTTGGCAGGATGCGCTGGATGATGACCTACTATCGCGGAGCGCAGCAATCTTGTCGTTGAGGTTTGTCCGATATCGCTTCTCAATCATGTTGTGCGCAGTCTTCTTAGGTGGCGCACCGCCCTTTTTGCTCGATGGCGCATCGTCGTCCAGCTCTTCGGAATCGGCCGATGACTTGCGCTTTCTCGAGTTGGATGGGGCGGGTTCTGGTGATGAATGCGATGACGTTGAGCTTGATCGGCCGTTGTTCAGCGAGTTGGGGCTGTGGTGCAGACTCGGCGTGGAGTCGGGGGGCGGTGGTGCAGCATAGTTGGACTGTTGGTATTGCGAAGGCGAGAAGAGGTTGTTGTCTGTTAATTGCTGTTGTTGTGATTGTTGTTGTTGCTGCTGCTGCTGCTGCTGCTGTTGTTGTTGTTGTTGTTGTTGTTCCCATTGCTGGGCCGAGTAGTATGCGTTTTGTTGCATGTCGCCTGTCAGCGGCGAGCTGAGGTCAGAGCCATTAAAGTCAAACGACAGCGGCACGTCAGCGCTCTGTCCAAAGGCAAAAGGGACAGCGTGGGATTGGGCAAACATGGGAGCGGTGGTGGGAGTGAGGGTGGATGGTAGTGATAGCGATTGTGACTGAGGAAGGTGGGTGATATGGGGTGATGTTTGCTGGCGGGTCCTAGGGTATGCGGCGGGCCCCTGTGGGTTGACGGGCTTGGTGTCCACGTTCTGGGAGTCCTGAGACGGCTGGGCGGGGTTGTAGTGCATCCACTCGTTCCAGTCGGTCGTGTCGTCGGCAGAGGCCGTGAGCGTCATGTCGTCAGCGGCAGTGGTAAGCCAAGGGCCGCGCATGGTGCCAAAGGGAAAGTCGGTAGAGAGCATGGGGTCCTCCATGGTGGTGGTGGTGACTGCCGACGTCGTCGTCGTCGTGGGCTGGCTTAGGTCCTGGGTGGTTGGGGCAGAAGCAGTCGGCTCGAGCTTCGGATGCAGTCTGAAGTTGTCAAAGACGCAGTAAGGACCGACCTGGCAGCGCAGCGCATGTTAGCACAAAGGTCAGAAGTGGCTGCGCCCACGGCGTCACGCACGGCGATTCGCTCCAGCTCCAGCCCGTCATCGGGGCTGCCATAGGGGTCGGAAGCCATTTGGGGGGAGACTAAGGGCCGTCTGCTGCGAAACTAAGAGGTCGCGGGCGAGGACAACAGCAAGACACGAAAAGAGCAAAAAAATATGGAAATAATACACGACGGCGTGTGCAACACAGCGGGTAGGAAGAAGGAGCTCGGTCTTACCAGCAGCTACTTGGACGATCTCAAATCATGCCACTCTCTCTCAACCTCTCTCCCAGATGATGCGCAAGGCGAATGTGGGCGGCGGCGGCAGATCCGGCAGAGTGCGCTCCGCGACAGGTAAGGCAGGCTACGCACAAGCTGCGCTCAGCTGCAAAGGGCTATGGACTCCTGGGCGAATGGCGAATGGCGAATGGCACTCTTGCGTCGAAATGGCATGCAGCAATCGTGCTACGGCTCCGGGAGGGTCCAGATGGCTTTCGCGTAAGGGAGAATGTTGGAGTGGTTCGACAAGTCGTACGATGATGGACAAGCGACTAGGGGGGAACGCCCCACGGCAATCGGCAATGCAGTACGTACCAATACTTCACCACCACCAAGCTGCTGTGTCGCCGTTCAACACCGTCCGCGCCAGCGAATGCGCATGTATACAGTGTGGGTGTGGGTGTGGGTGTGGGTGTGTGTCAGTGAGTGTATGTATGTATCATCGACGGGTAGGGCAGTAGCAATGTCAAATTAAGGGCTGCATCTAGTCCTCTCAGGCCGGATCAGGGGAACTGGTCCTTAAGCTTGTCGCTGGCTGTGGTCGGCGTAGTCAGAGTTGAGGCTGGCGCTGTAAGAGCAAATCCCTGTCTCGGCCGCATGGCTCTCATCTAACCGGACACGACTGTCACTGAGATGAAGCATCATGCTTGTCAAGTCTATCTCGATAGCCGAGTCCTCTACGCCCACAGATTCGCCGCTGTCAACACCTATCCATACGTCCACCGTCATGTCCATGGCTGTGGTGGCATGTGGCTGATCCAGCCCAGTCGATGCCTCAGCCATGGTTCGCCTCAATGTGCTTTCTCCGCCCCGACCCAAGCTACAACACGCGCCTGCTCGCCTGCTCGCCTCCTATAAGCCCAGCACTCACATGTATCCCGCGCCCTATCCCCTCCAACCACGCCCTAGTCACTCGACTGCTTTTTCGCGTTTCACCATCGACACCATGGCCCTCTTACTAACTCATCCGCTTGCCAAACACGCCTGTGCAGAGCGGGATACGACACTCGAACCCTGCGTTTGCTGACATGTCAACTCTGCCTTCGTCACCGCCCACCATCCCCGCGCACTACATCATTGCGGTCCTATCTCCAACCCGCTTTTGCTAGGAACATACTTCTGTGCAACCCTCCGGCACAATCGCAATCTGACTTTCCATCAATCAGACGTCAAAGTCTAGCGTCATCTTGTCTGGGCACCTACCCGTTCTCACCGTAGTGACACCACCATCTGGTCTTTTTTAGCCTCCCACACGAACCGCCATCTATCTTTTGCGATTCTCTCAAGTAATAATTTGGACGAAAAAATTTCCGCATCAACAGCCCAGAGGCCAGGCCGTCAAAGACATGACCAAGCGGCCAAATGACATGGCAAATTACAAAGTAAACCTACATGAAACCACGACACAAACACCAAACCCGCCAGGTCTGCACCCTGTGCCCAGCACAAAGCACTATGCTTCATTCCGACTCCTTGCTGTCTGCTCGACCTTTGTGCTCCCAAATGCTTCAACGCTAGCACGGTGCTGAACTGTGAACAAGGATAAAATTTGGCTCTCGTAACAAGAGAGATGAGTGAACTAGGAACAACATGGCAAAACCAGATGCCAATGCGCATAGCTTCTGTTAGAGAAACACCGGGCTTGTCTACTGCCTAGGTAGCAAGCACATCCTACCACTGCAACCCATTTTCCTGCTGTGGTAACGGTGCATCTGTCACTGCTGTCTTGGTGGAAATCTCGTGCAACATCCTCTAGTCTCTTGTGTGACCGCAGTCTTTCCTGTTTCTTCGAGGGAATGAGAAAGGTAAGAGAGAAGGATGATGTAGACTCCATCTCAATTGTGCCTGCGGGGAAAAATTGTGATGGCTATTTTTCCTTTTGCAGAAAAATCGTGTATGCCCCTGATCCAAACGAGAATCACTCCATTTACAAAAACACAAAGAACACCCACCCATCGTTCAAGAGCACAGTAGTAGTAGTCTGAGCAAATGTCAAAGGATGGGGTCGCTGGTGTTAACGATGATGCCGTTGTCTTGCTGTTGCTACTCTTCTTCCGACGCAATTGACTCTTCATAGTCGAGCTCCATGCTGCTCTGTGTGCCGGTCAGATTCCCTACTTCCTGTCATCAAACACGTCGTGTCCTGTTCTATGACAGTCTTGAACCCATACAGTTGCACGTCCTGCATCTGAACTGAGACTTCACCACTGCTAATTGTAACCTTCTCCGAGCTCAAGAAACACAAGAAACTAAGGTCAGACTGCTGTCATTCTCTGTTTGTCTCTCTCGACTCAGAAAAGAAATAGCGAGAGACGCTCCATACTATACTTAGTACCTGAAACTGTCAAACCGTGAAACCCCAGGACCCTGAGAACCCCCCAAAAGCAACCACTAGAAAACGTTTCTCATCTGAACTCACCATCTATCCATCCACTGCACCCTCTCTATCATCAAGACAAACAATTCCGTCCCCCAGACTTGACACCCACAAAACCAGAGCACAAAATCAGGGGAACCCGTATTCAAATCACGCCCCCCCTCCCCTCCTCCCCCAAGTTGCCCTGCATACGTAAGAGAAGGATTCCCACATGTCAGCCGCGCAGAATCCACCAAAAAACATAAGGCTATCACTCCTCGCACTCTGTATTATACCACGTACTCTCCCTTATGTGGAAAGTGTACGAGTTCCCTTGACAGCGGTATTTTCTTTCCCTTGCTCACTCGCCCCAAAAGGGCTCACCGGAGAGAGAAGGGGCGTGTAATTCATGACAGCAGAACACGAAGCAACCTAGTTTCTGCCTTCGTGTCCATGCCACGCCTGTCTCTCTTCCTGCCTCCCCTTGTTACCTCGTCTCGCCCTTCCCTCGCTGTCATGTCTGTCTCCCCCCCCTTCTCTCCCAGCGCTTCCTTGCGCGCCCTCGCTTCTTCGCTCTCCGGCCACCGCCGCTGCATCCGGATGCCCAAAGTAGGTGGAGCCCAAAGGAAACGAATGACATTCCCGGCCAAGCCCTAGTACCCACACACTGCCGCACAACACGTGGTTTCGACAGCTCTCCGGTCCCAGGCTAAATTGGCTAAAAAACACAGATACGAACGTCCAACAGACACCGGTCTTTTGCTAGTCCACGATAAGGGAAACGATAGAACACACGGGGAGAATGGGGCGATGTAACAACATGTACGTAGATGGTGTCATCTGCACACACAGACACAGACATTGATAGATACAACCCGTCTATTCAATAGCCCAAGCAGCAACAAGGTACTTAGTTAGTAGAGTACTAACTCGTTCTCACCGACTAAAAAGAATAAAGTGAGGCTTACCCTCATCCATCCCAACAAACAAGCAAGCAAGCAAAAAAACGGCCCTACTATGCGCTTATGGACGTCAACCCTACACACGCACACTCACCCTGCGTCTTTCTCGTACGTTAATCTCACATCCACCTAGCTTCCCTTGAACCCTTACAAACTTTGCCTAAAGAAGAAAAAATTTTCTTCTTCACAAAACGCCCAGACGGGATAATTCTAGCCTCCCAAGGTTTCCGAGCATGGAAGCCAAAAGCACACACACAATGAGAACGGATGGCGACCGGGGACCAGGGAGGGTGGGGGGGGGAGAGGACGGGCACACGCATGGATCACATACTTTCGCAAAAAATAAAATAAAATAAAATAAAAAACAGCAGTGTTCTAGTTCTGGGTCTAGGTCCTCTAAAGTCAAATCTTGTGTCCCTAAAAATTTCCACATCGGGCGTAGCCATACACACTAACTCAGACAGTGACAGATAGAGTCCCCAGAGAGAAGGGACAGTAAACCACGATGTTCACCCCCAAATTTTCCTTAGCGCAGATCGAGTTTCCTTCCTCGTTTGCTCCTTCCTTTTTTTTGGGGGGGGGGGTTTCCGGTTTTAGTCTTCAACCAAATATGTCAAAAAAAAATAAAGGCATCGTGCGCCACATACACGCCTTCTCAGTTCTTTCTAGCGTAGCTCTGTAAGCCTTATTGCTAAGTTCAGCTTTTTTAGTTGAATTTAGACAAACGAACGGAGATGCGCGGGTGTACGGAAGACAGCGCGCTTCGTACTCGTGGGAAGATGGGGCCTTGTTGTATACGAGATCCTAAATCGTTTCCAGATTTTGAGTTTGACTATGTCTTTTGTTTGGGGGGGGGAGGGGCGGCGGGGGAGAGGGTTTCTTTTCTTCTGGCGCGAGCATGCAAGTGCAAAGCGGCCAGGTACTCACGACAAACCCAAACAAAGGGAAGGGGGAAAGGGAAACCAAAAGTTTCCACAACATTTTGCACATTAACTCTGTAGTATGTAGAGTAGTGACAAAAACCTCGTACCTATTTTTTTGGGTTGTTTTCTTGGCCCCCCCCTCCCCCCATGCCCGCGTGGGTTGCTGATCAATGATCTTCAAAAAGGGATCTACTCTTTGGTTTGCGGCGAAAAAAAGGCTTGACCCGTCCCCTCTTCCTCGTGTTCCTCGTGTTCCTCCAAGGAGGGTTAGGTTTGTGCAGGTTGCAGGCGCAGCGGTAGCCGCGTTTGGCACTCCCGTTTTAAGCGTGAACAAAATAAAATCCGCTAGTACAGAAAACGGGGGAGAGGGGAGGGGAGGGCTGATTTTGGGCGCTGTAGAGTCACAAATTCGTGAGGCAGTTGAGTTACATAGTTTAGGGGACAAAAGAGGCCAATAGTAGCTATACGGGGCGGCCTCGTTGTGCAATTCCATAAATTCTTGTGAGAGAGAGACAGAAACACACACACACACACACACACACAGAGAGAGAGAGAGAGAGAGAGAGACCGCCAGCCTTGTCTCCACCTCGCCCATCGTACATATGTATGCATCTACATTAGTTTTCCCAAAACATCAAGGGCTCAGAAGTTAATCAGATTCACCCTGTGGGTCAAAACCACTCTACATACTTTGCTGGCAGCAAGGGGCTAAACAGGCCCCCTCTCCCCTTTACGCTCTACTGCAGGGCAAATCCAAATGACCCTGATAGCCCTAATACACCTAGCCCCTCCCCTCTCTTTCTAGGGTCTCGTACGACGTGGCGTTCGAGAACCTGCTCGGTAGACGATTAACATAAAAAAGCAGACATGACCTGCAGACAGAAAAGGCATACCTGTGGCCAACAAAAGTCTAGCTTGGGCAGCACGGGCCAGGTCCTTTAGACAAGCCTGGGATACAGGGTGCTTGTAAATGCAACTTACGAGGTCATGGGGGTGAGTGTGTGTGTGTGTGCCTAGTAATGCCGTTGGTTTGATGAGGTAGTCATTGCACTTGTAGAAAGACCGGAGGGCAATTGATGCCGAGGTGAGATCTGGCTGTGGGTGTTTTGCGTCTGTTCTCTCGGCAAAAGGAGCCGTCCAATCGGAAAGAGATACCTGATCGGGCTGCCGCTTTAACACGGCCGCCGCTGACTTAGCAAGCGTTCAAGCGCCAGAACCAGCCACATGGTACCTAGCGTGACCGTGTTGAGAATCAATTGATGACGAGTATGGTGGGGAGGAGAGGTGTCTCGTGATGACCCAGCAAAAGGCACAATCATTCATACCAGCACTTGTGTACGCATGTACATATGTGTCCATGTACATGTTGTATGCATCCACTTTGCATACTATGAGATCTTGATATCATCGCCTTGTGTCAAGATTTGCCGCGTGCGAATGGCTGACCTATGGGAATTTGGTCTAGAGAAGGGCAAATTCGATGTGGGGTAAGCTCCGCCGTCAACCGAAGCGGGACGATCCAGAAACTGCATGTCAGCCTCGACTTCGAGAAAACAAGCGAAGAAAAGAAGCAAAGAAGAAGACAAAAATTACACTGCACGCATGCAGCACTGTGATGTGACCAAATGCCCGCGGGCGGAGAATTGAAACGCGACGAAAATCCTTCGGCGATGATCGTTGCAAGCATAACTACTAGGTTTTTGCTTCGACGCCTGGACATGGACATAGTGTTCGTGCATAACTCGCGTTTGATGTTGGGAAAGAAGATCAGTGGCGTTATGGATCTCCAAAGGCTCGAGTGTTTGCAATTACAGTTGCACCGCCACGGCCTCTCTGTGTTAATGCGTTTCACTTGTCAGATTCTGCTACTAGCCCGTAGATCTACCCTCAAGACAAATCTCACGATAGCCGGTACACTAGAGATACGCTGCGCTGACTAGTAGCGCATGGCCCTCTAACCCATGTACTCGCTCCCTTGTATTGTCGCAGGTAGACAGCTTGTAAGCGTCCTGTAATTTTTTTTTGAGAAATCTGCCTTGCAAATTTGCACTGCTTTTCACATGTGTGTAATCAAGCAGAGATGCTCTTGCGTTGCTTTCGCATATGCACATGTTATGCCAATAAAGGAACACTGCACAGTTGACGACGATGGCCATCTAGTAAGGCCACATGGCTGTATTGTTCACTCAGGCTACTGGCTACAGATAGGCATGAGTGTGAGTGCAGCAGACCATAAAGTACATGTGGCGATGATATTGCATACTCCAGGGGCAATTGCGCTATTTGTTTTGAAGCAAAGATTCCAACAGAGGCCATCACACAAGTCCGTTTCCTCCGCCTTTGCATAACGTAAAATGCAGTCAGATTTCATGCCGTGGAGCGAGTGCAGCACGGGAGCTGCTGCACGACGACCAAAAAGGGTGTTAGGGCTGCCCCATATTTTGCCATAGGCGGCTCCAGTCCTGGCACGTCGTCCCCCAGCAGGACCGGAACGCGTGTGCCGATGACTGCTAGGTAAGTAGGATTCTCCCGAAACGGGCGACCCTAAAGATTCCTTCGGGCATGCAGACAGCGATAAGCCGGCCACTTCTGCGACGATCCATGTTTCCCTCAACAAAGAAAGGTCATTGTATTTATTTTGATCAACAGACTGCGACTGCATGTCGCCAGAAGTAGTCGCGGGGAAAGTGCGAATTCCACAGTGGAGCCTATTGGAGCGCTGTCCAACGTTGCTTTTTTTCCTCCTGCCGCGCTGTGCCATGCGAAAATCGTCACGATGCAAGCTCACGGCGCCTCCACGAAGCTGAGTGCGGGTGAGACGATCATAAACCAATTTGAGTAAACGACCGAGGAGGATCATCAAGCATGCCCAAAATGGACAGGCGGATATTCTCGAAACACAACTCGCAGAAGGGCAAGGGGTGCACCGAGAGTCGTACGATACAATATCTTTATTGCATCCATGTCGCTTAAGCAAGAAACCGAATCGGGAACAATGCATTAAACCTTTTTCGGGGCGCCACCCACTAAAACTGGGTATCAGATACGTGTGAGATGAAAAGGGTGTGACCAGCGTTAGATCGAGATCGCCGCCAAGCGAGCAAAGTAACTGAAGATCCTGAGTCAGATTGAGAAACTATTACCGGGATTTTCTTAACATCATATTCCTGTGGTGTGCTGACAGGGTTCATCTGTCAACTAGCATCGAGTGCCCTCGGCTGTGACAAGTTCTCGACATATGTGCTTTTAGTAGGGATTCGCCTCATCTGGCTGCACACGTGAAGCATGCATGGACCTCTCAACTCATTGTCAATAGGGTTTAAGGACCCCTTGTGGCGGGTCGACAATGACCCTTTTGGTCAGCTACGTGATGCTTGGATGGTGGCAAGATGCACATTTGGATTTTCTGCCCGAGAAACGATGCGAGTTTGAAGGGCCACGTTTACAGCTGCCGGAACCGTGGTCGCCGGGCGGTGTCGTAAAGTCAGCAAACGTGGAGCCCAACCTGTCAAAAGACGGCAACGCGGAGGAGGTAAGGCACCGGTAAAATTGTATCTACTTTCTTCATGCTGCCAATCTTGTCCGAGGACGGGTTGCAATTGCTTCCCAGTGTCGTGTATGCAGGTCGTTAGCAACATCGTGATTGCGACGACATTCGTATTCTTGGTCTAGGTTGAGCTGAAAGTTGGCATAATTTTCTGGCGTATCACCTCGTTCACATCAAGCCAGCGAGCTGGATTCCACGCCAGTATCGATGCACACAAGGTATGCACAGACTAGAAAAGTTGACTCAGAGAATTAGCAGGTCAGGTCATGGGCTGTGCTTTTCAATGCACATGATTGGGATGTTGATGTGCGTGCGCGACAGGCCAATAGTTGAAGGCGGGTTTGTCCGGGGCACTCCTGCAGGGCGAGCAAGATCTTGTCGACTTGTGCAATGACAAACGCGGGTCATTTGAGTGTTCTCCGAGTCTCATAGATATGCGTTTCGAAACGCTTTGATTCCCGACATGACTGGCATTGAATGACAGCGGCAAAACGCTTGCGCATAGATGGGTTTGACATAATGTAACAGTCCGGGAGTCGTTTGTCAAGGGGCCAGTTGGTTGGGAAAAAATGTACCGACGCGACAACGAAACGGACAGACAAATCGGGTTGCGCGGTGCCGAGTGCACAGAAGCAGCACTATTTAGTGACGGGGACCAGCGACGGGCATGTGTACATATGTAGGATATATATGTATTTATCACACATGTCGCTTGAGAGATATGGTTGGTAGTACATAATGGCGTAAGCGGGTATTCTGCGCCAGTTCGACGTTGCAAGCCACCAACGGGTGCGCGATGAAGCTTGTCGGGGGGGGGGGGGGACCATGGCACGGGCAATTGCGGAGCTGTAATTGTCATGACTGAGAACACTGTTTGATCAGTGAAAGTAGCAGGATAGCAGAGTTGTGAGACACGTGTGACAGGCAGTTTGATGCATACTGTGACGAGCTGTGAAGACGCGTTGCACTGGAATATTTCAGCACCCTGGTCAGTGTCCAAGGCAAAGGGGAGCGGGGCGGGACGATGGCACCGAGCGATGTATCTCCTCGGCCTACGGTGATGGCTGTCAGCGCATGTGAGGCACCTGACGAGGTGGTTGGCTCGACTGACTCTGCCGCGGAGAATTGGTGTGACGGCGATTGGGCCTATGCAGGCATTATCGTCAGCGCGGGCAGGGCTCAGCCCTCGAGTAAGTGTAGCATGTATACGTACATACTACAAAGATAGAACATGCCAGGCAAAGGCAAAGAGTCGAGAGAGTGGTAAAGGCAGATCGGTTGTGGTTCCGCTAATGCAGCTAAATCGCAACGGAGACTTGTCGGTAGCGTGGTGTGGATGTCTGGGTCGGGTGCCGTTTTGCCTCACGGGCGTGCTACTGTAGGGCACAAGGGAGCGCACAGGCAACAGCACGGGCTACTGTGCTATGGCAGATGCAAGTCGAGCCGGGATGGCGTGGTGCGACCAGCCCAGCGATTGAGCAGACACGTGCAGACGTCAACGGGCAAGTGCTTTAGTGCATGGTGGATCCATGGTTCGGAACGAGACCAGGGAGGCGTGGGTGCGCTGAGAGAGGCGTTAGCGACGACTGACGTAGCGGCACAGGCCAGAGGTATCACCAGGCGCGACAAAGTGGCCTCATTGTGTACGGACAGATGTAAGAGCCATCGAGTAGCAGATGCCCCGTGCACCGTAGCGATAATGCGGACTATAATGCAATAGCAGCTAGCAGCGAGCGGCATTGGGTGTTGCGTACAGGCGGCTCTCGAGTCAAAGTTTCTTGCACCCGGGCCGATGAGATCTCGAGGCAAGACGATGGTTCGTCGGCACACGCTGCCTTGTCTGTCACGGCGATGCATGATGGCTGCCGCCCCGCTGCACTAATCGCGTTGCCACCGATTCAGATGCGTCGTGTGGGCATCACCCCTGGGTTGACTAGAGATTCCCGAGAGAGGGCCATTGATGGCGATTGCTGATTTGCGTGCCTGGGTGTGTACCTATGGAGGGACATGAGTACTGTGTGTGTATATATGTAGACGGGCTGACGAGAAGGAGGACCAAGGATGCTGCCCTGATGGAGCATGGCGGACAGCAGGCTGGAAGAAGAAAAGAAGAGGAAGAGCAGCACACCAAAGCAGCCCGGCACACCCGGCACAGCAACCATGTACAGGTGCGGGCTGCTGTGCGAGGCGTTCGGCGGCGTGGCGCGTACTCTTTTTGTGGGTATGGAGTAGTAAGTATGTATGAGTAGTCGTGTGTGTGTGGCTGTCACTGTCTGCTGTCGCAGCCAAGGCGTGGCGAGGGGCATCAGCGGCATCAGTGGGAAGGCCGGCTGCATCTCGATTGCATGACTGCATGCCACGGCGATAATTTGGCCCGTGGCCGCGGGGGCGTCCATTCGCGCGGATGCTGGTCGCGATGCTGGTCCCTGATCACAACGGCTGCGGATCGAGCAGAAGCAAGTCGAGGGAAGGGGAGGGGGCCTGTGGCGCTGATCGATGCGCCCACGCTCCATGTCAGCCCGGCCGGCTGCCGCTTTTACTCGACAGCGCAGTGTAGGGGGAGGGAGACTCCGTCCGGCCAAGCGTGACCAGGATAGCCATTGCTCGCCGATGATTTGGGAGCGTGCTAGGGTGCTGGGGCGCTGGGGTGCCGCCCTCAGTGTTGCAGCTTGAACACCCACCCATCGCCTTCTCCACCTGCATCCTTGCCGTGGCAAACAGACGTGCCGTATCTCATCCATCCCTGCCTGCCCGCTCACTGCACTCTCGCGTCACGTCTTAGACGACTCGCTGCCGTCGCGCTTCATCTCCGATCGTATCTGCTTTAGCCCGCTGCACCTGGTCTTAGTTCTTGTTTCCGCTCACCCCATGCCTGCAACCATCGACAAGACACGGCATTGCGACCAGTAGCTCACTGTGAGATCACGGCTTGGCCATCTGCTCCGCTCCAAACCCCATGCCACACTTGCCCACCTCTCCCACTCATCATCCACCTCCGCCGCCAGAACCACAGCACAGAGAAGGTCCCTGACGCCGCCCTGGCAAGTGTGCTGAGACTCGCCTCGACTCGCCCCGATCCATTCCACCTACGTCAGCCACGTCGCTGACACTACCACCTGCACCTGCAGTCTTGATTTTGCGCTTCCTCTCGCTAACAACGCTCCTGGCCCGTGACAAAAAGGTGACGGCCTTCCAAACCGTGTGCGGTTGAGTAGAAAAAACAAAAGCCGACAAAAGAGAAAAGTCGTCACAACAAGCAAAACTTTGCCCCAGCGCCAGTCATTGGAGAGAGACAGAGAAAAAGAGAGAGAAGTGGTCAACGTGAAGAGCGTGGCAACCGCAAAAAAAAAAGACCGTCGTCGACGATTCTGCAAGTAGTACCGTGTGGTTTGCTTGGCTGCGCTTGTCGAGGAAGGAACGACTCCAGGTTCTGGCGCCTCCCAACCTTGAGCAGCAAGGCACATGAACGCCGCTGGTCTGCCATTCCCCACCATCACTCCTTTGCAACATCTAGCTGTCGCATCTTCCAACTAAACCTTACCACCACCCACGTAAGGTACCGCTCATGATGGAAACCTTAGATGCTGGCAGCAGACAAGCGTACGTCATCGGCGTTCCCCTTGCCTCGCCATACAAGTGCTAACCACAGACTGCAGTGTCGGCCTCCCCTCAATCAACCACATGGATGCCGAGAGAGTCAAGCGCGAGGAGGCCGAGTACCAGAGAAAACACTCGGCTCCAGCTATGCCCAGCCCGCTGCACCCTTATACTGGGCCATCGCATGCGCACAGCAATCCCCAGTCCTCAATCCCCAACGCAGTGCCTGGCTCGCTCGGAGGCTTGCTGTCTCCTCCCGAATCGCGCAGGATGTCTGGCGATGACAAGGACTCACAGCGAGCGCCCGCTCGCCAGTCCTTGCCGTCCATCCACGAAGCCCTGGGATCGGAGCAGCCGCTCTCATATCCAACTACAGTGCCCCCGCCCTCTTCGATAACATCAGCCCCTCAGCATTACCATTCATCATCTGCCGCTCCTTCACCGGCCGAGCAACGTCCACGAAACTACCCACCAGATATCCAGCACCCCAGCCAAGGGCCACCTAGCTCTCTGTCTCACCCAAGGAGTCCATACATCGCCTCAGCGTCACAGACAGGTCCTCCTCCACCAGCACCAGCTCCAACAGACTCCCTTCCTCGCCCATCTTTCTCGGATCCAAGACCGCCGTATCCAACCTCTCAACACAACCCGAAGCTACCTTCGCTTCATCCCCTCAAAACCGCACCTGCCTCGCCTCCAAACGCTCCACATCCCAGCATCCCTTATTCTTCATATCCTCCGCCAATTTCGAAACCCTACGAGAGCCCAGCTCCTCGGTCAGCACCGCCAATGAGCCAGCATCACCCATACTCGCAATATCCCCCCAGCTATACCGTGTCAGCCCCATCTACCAGCGCGCCAAATCCTACATATCCCCCAGCAACATCCACCTACTCTGCCCCGCCTCGCTATGTGCATCAAGCATGGCAAGATAGCGCTGAAATAGCTCGTCTGGAAGAAAAGAAGATTGGACGCTCGAGTCTGGCTCCGTATGGCGAGTCCGTCAAGCGTCATTTAGAGAGCTTCGACATCGAGGCTTCGCTCAACGAGATGGCTGACGGATCAGGGCGCATTGCAGAGTTCTCAAAAATCTACCGACAACGGGCACATGATAACCAACGCATTGGCATGACACCACAGTCGATGCCAAGGTTGGAAGAGGTTGACGAGATGCTAAAGCAAAGCGAAAGAATTCAGATGTCTCTTCAACGCATGCGAGATGTTGTTTTCAACCACCACCAAGCAAGCCTTGTGGAAGCTCCACAAGATCCCCGGTATAGGCCCATGAACGGCTACGACGATGGCGGAAGCGGTTATGGCGATGACAACAAGGGCATGGGTGGCTTCACTGGTGGCGACAACAAGACCAGGAAACGAGGTGTAAGTAGGCCCTTGTACACTCTTTTAACATATGTACTGATTCCATGAGTAGCGTGCTGCTCCACCCGGGCGATGCCACAGCTGCAATCGTGCTGAGACACCTGAGTGGCGGAGAGGGCCAGACGGTGCCCGAACCTTGTGCAATGCTTGTGGCCTGCGTAAGTTCAAGACCGTGATGCAGCTACTTGTCATTAGCTAACACTACTTGTAGACTACGCCAAGTTGACTCGCAAAATGGGCGGAAAGCAAGCCATGACTAGCTCCAACCTACGACCTAAACCCATAGAGCATAGCTCACCGACGATATGACCAACGCCTTGTCCTGGACACACGAAGCACAATCTTCACCAATTCTATACCCATGGTCGTCCATCGCCGACCAGCATCTGTCTATATTGACGCTTTCCAGCGACTCAAAGATAGCAGCACATAATTGCCATATTTTGATGACATCCAACTGCCTGCATAAAAAGGGAATCTTTATTACATTATTTTTCATTTCGCATTTGCACTAGCGGCATTCATTCAACGAGTCTGTCTTTCTAGAGATGAGACGTCTGTATCATTTCCAAGGGGTTGCGGTATCCTTCCTTATATGGATTTCATGACGGAGTTTGGCATCGAGACGTCATCGCCGACTACCACTGGGATGGAGCAACGAGCCACCAGCCAAAGGTTGTTGCACTCAAAGCTACAGATGGGATCCATTCGTTGGGTCCGACACATGTTAGCTATTTCATGTTTGTCTTTTAATAGCAGCGGTTGCACTTTGGCACATAGACAGGGGCTTTCAGGCCTGTGTACTGATGGACGGCGTTTTCTGTACATGACCATCTGTTAGGATGGTTCCATCATAGGACGGGAGTTTTGTTGCGCAAGTAAGCGCTTATCGTCGGAGGACAGGATTGTTCTTCTAAGCATTTTTACACGACACGCACTTTGCTAGAAGTGCACGAAGCCTCTGGGCAGTTTTGACTAGCGTTTGCAAAGAGATACCATAGGCTCTTAGGCCCACTACAACTAAAAGTTTTCTACCTATCCACCGGCCATGTTTGTCTCGTGTTCTGTTTCCAAATCGACGCAGCCAGTCATATCATCATGGCTTCGAGTGATGGGAAAGGGGGTTAAGGGGTGTGTGGGCCGACAGACATTGATGCATCCATTCATCCCTCGCACGACGGCAGTTGTCTCTCTTCCCATCTACGACGCTGACGCAGGCCCATCCCAATGCAAGCATTGCACGTTGCGACAATCAGGCAATGGTCTCCACTTATTTCCATCCTATGTCAAATAACCATCCCTCGGCGTGGCCCCTTGCAATCTGCGTATGAAGCTGCAAAAGACGTGGACGCAGCGACAAGGCCCTAAGCTGACGAGGTGGTGCCCAAGTCAGCAAGCACAACGAGTAGGGAAAAGATCCGCTTGCAGGAATCATGCCACTGTGGCCCGTGGTAGCTATTACATATGTACATGTATCAACGAGATCTTTTCTCAATATGGGCGACGAGTGTGCACGTGGGTGCAGACCAACAGCAGGCGGGTAGGACCAAAGGACACGCCATGCCCTTGTCGTGCTCCTAGGCTCGCTGTCAGCACGCCCGAGTAACGTTGCGCAGTCCAAGATCGATTGCGTGCACAGCAGCAGCAGCGTGTCTTACAGTGGTGAAGTTGGTCTATCTACATAGTACTAGTGGTCCATGTTCTGCTCTCAGCCTCCCAAAACGGCAAGCGTCAATCGGTATTAAAGCCTTCTTCTTCCGAAGCGGCATGGACCTGCTGCACTGCACCATGCATTATTAATCCATTCGTCTTCCGAACCCTAGTCTTGTACTGCAGTTCTACATTGGCCATCTGTGCGGAAGCGAAAGAAAAATTACACACTCCTCTCCATTGTCAGTCAGCGACAGTCCTTTGGTAACGCAGGAAACCGAGGGGTCTGCAGCCGGTGAAAAACTGCAGCAACCCTGGCTTGTGCTAACCCCCACTTAAAAGACCCAAGTCCTGCAGTGCTCGCCGAAGACCTCCCCGCAATCGCCGTTTGAGAGCCACGAGCCACCCATTCATACGCCTACTCTGTTTGCCCGTGCACCATCCCAGATTAAACCACCTCTTACGACGCGTTACGAGACTTGGGATGGGTCTGCTGTAAGATCTGTGCTACGTCACTCACCATCCTCGCTAATGTCACATCAAGGGCCCTTGGAACGCCTCTCGACTGGCCAGAGGCCAAAAAGGCCGCCGATCAGGTCAGGTCATGGGGGATCCAAGTATGCATGCCTTGAGACCCTGGAAAAGATGAGTAGTAATGTCATAAACAGCAATTGCTTGCCGTATGGCGCAACGCCAAAGCAAAGGAGAGGGACGCACTCCTCTGGGGCGATGAGGTGACTAACATATTTTCGTCTGTTACAGTATGTGAGACTAATTTGCGTGCAGATTGAGTATCTCGTAGTTTGCTACGATCAAGATAACCGCAAGGTTCGACTGTCGCTTCGTCAGGCCGATATTCTAGCTGCTTTGGCCAACGACGAGAAGCTCCTGCAACAAGGTGGCGGGGTGCCTGACCTGCAAACCGGGAATGCTGAGTGAGTCAAAATATCCCTCATCTCACCTATTTGTGCTGACTAGGACAGCACAAAAGACAATCCCGCTCCCGTGTTCCACCCCGAATTTGGGAGGTTCATGCTGGAAGCTACCCCAGGAAAGCCGTGGGGAATTGGCTTCAAGGATCTGCTTGATGTTGAGCCAAACATGAAGTGGAGGTAGACGAGCTTGTTTTGATTATCCAATAGTCGTGTGCTCACAATTCCCGCAGACGAGCGATAGCCAAGGATCACATGGCTGAGACTGAGTTCCCAATCACATTGACAACATTCCCTTGTCTTGGATCGACCGATTGCATCGTACCATCGTATCCTGTTTCAGGACCAAAGCTGCGATCTCAGTTTGTCCCTGATGAAATTGCCAACCCCCATATCCGCTTCCCAACTCTGGCAGCAAACATTCGTTGGCGGAGAGGAAGAAAGGTACAGGTCAACGTGCCCGTATTTCGAGACGAGAAGACTGCATGGCCCTGGAAAGATCCAACCGTCAACTATGACTTGCACAACTGGCCCGAGGACGATGATGTCCGCAATGGTGCTGCCAAAGACAACTACATTCACATGGATGCAATGGCCTTTGGTATGGGAAGTTGCTGCTTGCAAATCACCTTCCAAGCAAAAAACATTGAAGAGGGCAGGACCATGTATGATCAGCTCAGCCCGATAGCCCCGATCTTGCTAGCACTGACAGCAGCCACTCCAATCTACAAGGGCTTCCTCGCCGATACAGACGTGCGCTGGAATCAGATCAGTAGATCGGTCGACGACCGTACCCCAGAAGAACTGGGAGAAAAGGTCAGTCAATCTCCTCTACTGTCTTTGAAGAGTTTCTAACTTTCAGCAGCCTCTTAAGAACGATAGATGGCGGCTCCCAAAGTCTCGCTATGCATCCAACTCAACCTACATCGCTCAGGACCCACGCTTACGGCCAGAATACCTCGACCCGAATCTCATCATAGACCCCGACCTCAAGAAGCGTCTGGTCGAGGGGGGCATGGATGATTTGTTAGCAACCCACTTTGCTCATCTCTTCATCCGCGACCCCATTGTTGTTTTTGCAGAAGATCTTGAAGAACTCGATCTCACCAAAGCCGACCATTTTGAGAATCTGCAATCAACAAACTGGCAGCACATGCGCTTCAAGCCTCCGCCAGCTGGCTCAGATATGGGATGGCGCGTCGAGTTCCGGCCTATGGAGATCCAGATTACAGACTTTGAAAACGCAGCCTTTTCCATCTTCATCGTCCTCCTCACCCGTGCGATACTATCGTTTAACCTCAACTTCTACATCCCCATTACACTGGTATCAGAAAACATGGAGACAGCACACATCCATGACGCTGTGTCGACGCAGAAGTTCTGGTTTCGCAAAGACCCTTTTCCAACGCACAAAGCCAGCAATGGCACAGGTACTTCGACACCTGCCGAAAATCCAAGTCGACCAGTAACACCCACTGGGCCGGTTGAGGACGAATACGAGAAGATGACTATCAACGAGGTCATCAATGGACAGCAAGCCTCCTCTGGCGAAGCTGGCTTCCCTGGTCTGATTCCTCTCGTGGAATCGTACCTCAACAGTATGAATGTCGATGTAGAGACTAGGTGTGATCTTGCTACATATCTTGACTTGATCCGAAAACGCGCCAATGGAACCTACTGGACAGCGGCTAAGTGGATCAGACATTTCGTCCAGTCGCACCCATCCTATAATAAGGATAGCGTGGTGAATGATGAAATCACATATGATCTTGTCAAAGCTGCTGAACAGATTACAAAGGAAGAAGGCAGGGACGGATTGGGAAATGAGATGTTGGGCAAAAGGCGTTGATCATGGTGAGAGAAATAAACGCATGAACTCGTACTCATGTATGTTAAAAGCTAGCACAGCAAATGTATTGTGCACATGGTTTGCGTGCGTCCAGAAAGCGCATACATATATAGAAGTTTTGATTGCTCTCCAGGGCCATTTCACTTTTAACTTTGTTACACAAGAGGCTTCGAATGCTTGCAAAGTACAATCATTGATTAGAACATTCAGAAGCAGACTATTGTTGGAACGGCGCAGCAGCGAGTGGGTAAAGCGATGGGATCAAAATTAATTTGTAGCACCTGGCATACGTTTGGTGGAGTTTTTGGAGGAAGTTGCTGCTAGCCGCCCCTAAGACAGATTAAGAGGCAGACTGTATGCTGTGCTGGCGCTGCATCGCATCTCAGCCTTGTGTGGGGAAAGTAAACACTGCCACACATAAGGCATCTTTTGATATTCTGTTCTTTATAACTATGATTCCTTCTGAAACTACTAATTCACAGCAAAGATGGTACTTGAGGCGTTCGCTGCGTTACTACTGGCAGCCAACATTTTCCAGTTTGTCGACTTTAGCGGTAAGCTATTCACAAAAGCACGACAGGCGTATCGTTCCAGGAATGGAGCAACCCAAGAGGATAAAGACTTTGAATCTATCTTGGAGAGACTCAAAGGCCTCAAAGATGACCTAATTTTCTCGGCATCCACTGTTTCTCTATCCCCGGGTACTACTGGTGAGGAAAGGGAGCTGGCTGTTCTCGCAAAAGATTGCACAGAGCTTGCTGATGAGTTTTCTACTCTGCTCAAGAAGCTCAAAGGCTGTGGGAGAGTGGGGAAATTGAGAAGTCTGTTGCAGGCGGATCGAATAATGCTGAAAGATAATGAGATCAGTCTTGCGAAATCCCGCTTGAAGGAATTCCAGACACGTGTCACTATCTGCTTGTTGACAATACTGAGGTACACTCCAACGGTGTGTGCGCTTCGTACACGATCATGCGAACAACAGCATCTAGGAACAACCAGTCAAACGTGACCAAAATGTTGGTCGAGCTTTCTTGTCACGCTGGTCGAGAGGAAACGCGTGCAAAAGATCTCTTGGCTTGGAAGGCCTCCGTGACAAAGAAACTTGATGACATACAATCGTCATCCGACAATGCTATGGACTGCAATGATAACATATCCTCGAAACTCAACGACATTGCTTCTGACCTATTAGAATGGGCTACGACTGGAAACCGGATCGCCACTCAAAATCGTATCTTAAAAAGCTTGCGTTTCGAAGCCATGAACGTGCGGCACACGCACATCTCAGAGGCCTATAGTAGAACATTCGAATGGGCATATACATCGCGGGCAACAGCGGACCGATCTTGCGAACAATTCAAATTCGCCGAGCGGTTACGATCCGGAGACGGCCATTACTGGATTGCCGGTAAACCGGGTTCTGTAAAATCAACGCTCATCGAATTTCTGTACAACAATCCCCGCACACTCTTGGAGCTAGAAGATTGGCATGGGCAGAAAGAGTTAATCACCGCAGGCTTCTTCTTCTTCTTCTTCTGGAACTTTGGTACAGAAATGCAAAGATCCGTAGAAGGCCTGCTCCAGTCACTTTTGTACGAAATCCTAAGAAAATTCCCGAATTTGATTCCTATTGTAACACCAAAAAGATGGCAAGAACAGTCTTTGCACCACTCAGAATCCACACCCTGGTTTCAGAGGGAGATGAAGAATATATTTCGACGTATTCAAGAGCAAGGCACCATATCTGCAAAGTTCTGTTTCTTTATTGACGACATTGATGAGTATGACTGACACCAATCAAATCTCATCAGCATACTTCAAGACCTTACACTATTACCTGATATCAAGCTATGTGCCTCAAGTCGACCCTGGAACGTCTTCCAAGGTACTTTCGGCTAAGATACTGAATGCAGACTCCTTTTAAAAGATCTCACAAAGCCTTATATTAAGCAAGTCGTTCGTGACGAACTTGAATCTAGTCTACAGTTCATGTCGCTAACAGCTATAGATAATCCATGCGATTAACCAGTACAAGAGATTGTGCAGAAA
The DNA here is from genome assembly GCA_002286855.1 of Bipolaris cookei. Classification (NCBI taxonomy): domain Eukaryota; kingdom Fungi; phylum Ascomycota; class Dothideomycetes; order Pleosporales; family Pleosporaceae; genus Bipolaris; species Bipolaris cookei. The sequence continues at coordinate 41,033 of NRSV01000004.1, read as the reverse complement.
GCTGATGGAGTATTCCTATGGGTGATTCTCATGACTAGATCGCTCTTGCAAGGTCTGGTAATTTGCGACCGACTCTCCGAATTACAGCGTAGGATACATATCCTCCCTTTAACACTGGAAGTGTATTTCCTGCATATACTTTCTACTACGGATGAGACCTACTCGAAACGTGCAGCTGAGACTTTTGAAGTCGCTCTTAAATCTACTTACCTTCTATCTTTGCTTACATACTTGTACCTCGATGAAGAACACTTGTACTATTGGATAAACGCAGAGATTAAGGAGCTATTACGTTAAGAGATCATTCACTGACTGTAAACTATGAAAAGACACTTCAACGCATGCTACAATGAATTGCTTGAGATTACAATCTACAATGACGAAGATGATGGCGATAGGCGTGAACTTCTCAGGAAGACTATCGACGATGTCGGAGACTCATCAGTTGCAATCAATAATCTTGATATGTCAGCTCTGTCAATTGTTCAGGATGTTAAAGAAGCATCCTTATTTTTATCTGGTCTTCAAGTTTTAGAGTTCCGGTATGAATCCTTTCTTGAACTTGTAGTTCAGGATGGGTTCTGTAGCTACGTATCTGGCAGGCTCCTTTCATCTCTGGAAAAGCGCCCACAACCTAGCCTCACGAAGCTACTTGCCGTTACATTGGATTATAAGGCGCCGTATACTCCCAGTTCATCCATGTGTCAGCTCCTGGTAAACTCATTAGAAGAGCAGAGAACAGAGGAATGGACTTTATTCGAGCTACCATCTCTTTGGGTCGATTTTTTGGTGAACATACCGGATAACTTTTGGGTCCTGCCCAAGAGGGTATATGAGGATGACTTGCAAATAATCCGCATGTTTCTTGATATCAGTGCTGATCTCGATGAGCAACACGAAGGATGCGTGGCATAGGAGACTACGCTTCAGGAGCTCGAGGATCAGGTCGAAGAAAGAAGTGGCCAACTGAGCCGAACTGAAAAGCTCGAATTTATCGAACAGTGCCGAAGCATATTCCTAGCTTACGATGTAGAATTCTATCCCGCAAAGGCTTCCGTGGACTCGAATGCGCATGACGATGCTGGGCGTATGTTGGAATCAATTAGGACTCGAACGAGTCCTACTGATAAGCGACACTGATTGGTTGACACGAGCAGTGTCAGGGACGTCGTCCCTACTGCTTACCGGCTCGTGCGCCTGCGGCCATGCACGCAAGCGCTGTAAGTGCTGGATACGATAGCAGAGACAGAATCAATCCGCTTCCTCATTACAATACTACAGCTGCAAGTTAATTTACCCCGTGATACCTTTATCGTGCCAATAATACACATACATAGAAAATCAAGGCAATCTGCATACATACAGTGAGCTGCCTTTTCTAGGAATTGTGGTCTAGATGCGCGCGCATCTATCTGCCGGAATTGGGACCGAAGCTAAGAAAGCCACGGCTAGGATGTAGATCTACCGTTGATTCTTTCGTTCCCCCCTCGTAAACAGTAGTATACCCGAACCTTAATTAGGTACTGAGGTACTAGGCACGTGACTCTGGATCTACGCGGATACCTTTGCACAGGGCTCAGGAGTACATCAATCCCTTTCCCTTCGAAAGGAGAATAGAGATAGCAATGAACCATAGTTACTTGCCACCCTTAATTACCCGCACGCTGTGTACACCGCGCAACTAGCTGTGTTGACTTAGACATCTTGCTAACACCAAGCGCTGGCTAGCCAATAGAGCCCATTCAACAAGTGAGAGGATTGATATCGATTTTAAGAGAGGTTGTGGTAGCGGCATAACTATGAAGACTACAAATCGCTCATACTAACTTTGCAGCACACTGGTTGCGAATATACCAGTGGTTTTCTTGGGGGAAGGGGGTGCCGCTACTATTCCTATTTCTGGTGGAGATTGCACCTCCGCGATCTAGACACATAAACCACGAGCCGTCCCAACGCCATGCGGGGGCGAAGATGGCGATAAAGATCGGAGGATCATAAGTTCGATATAAGAGAGCATGAGGCTGTATGATACATAGCTGAATGATGCGCTAATACAAGGCTTAAGGTGTGCAGAAAGATGAACAGAGCGATAGTGTATTTATTCAAGCAGTCCAGCCCAAGTCCAATGCATATAAAGTCTAGATTATTCAGGCGATGGATTTGAACAAAGGCTGCTTTTCACATTGTTTCTACCCAACATGCGCATCACTCACCTTGGTACGCTTTTCTCGCCCTCAGTGAGAACAGTATACCGACGGTATCCTCGCCTCCAGAATCCCACTACTGCCTCCCCAAGCGCCTCATCGTAACCGAAGAGCATGTCGTCTCCCCCTTGCTAGAAGCCGGGATCATCGCCAGCGGCCTAGCTCAGCACAACTCCAACATACTCGACAAGCTCAAAGACGTCGGAGCAGGCAGAATCGCCGCCATAGACGCCGGCCACGTCTCCTTGCAAGTACTCGCACAGCAATCAGCTTCCAGGTCCGAGGACCCAGCCAGATGCCCCGCAGCCAACGACACCGTCAGCTCCGCCATCAAAGCGAACCTAAAACGCTTCGCCGGCTTCGCAGTACTGCCCATGTCGCTCCCCGAAGAAGCAGTCGCAGAATTGAAACGCAGCGTGACAGAACTCAGGTTCAAAGGCGCGATGAAATGGAACTATCTTAAAGACGGGACTTACTACGACGCCGCACGCTTCGACCCCGTCTTCGCCATGACGCAGACCCTCGACGTACCACTGTACCTGCACCCTGCATCGCCAACGGCAGACATCGCCTCCAAGTTGTTTGCAGGCAACTATTTTGCGGCCCTTGTCGGGTGCCTTGGCTCAAGTTCCTGGGGCTGGCATGTCGATGTCGAAACGCACGTTTTGCGCCTCTACAGCGCGGGCCTATTCGATCGGTTTCCCAAACTCAAGCTCATCATTGGGCATAATGGAGAGGGACTGCTCATATTTATCGATCGCATCGACTTGACGGGGTTGCGCAACGATACGTTGTTTGAGCGTGTATCGAGCACGACGAGTGCGCTTTTCACTGTGCGCCAGTTTGAGCAGTTGAGGCAGGTGAGTCCTGTGCAGCCGATTATGTATTCGGTGGATTATCCGATTAGTTGAATACTGATGGGCGAGAGTTTTTGGAAAAGTTGGTGCAGGCAAAGGTATTGAGTGATTCGGACATGGATATGTTTGCGTATAGCAATGCTGAGGCGCTTTTGGGGTTGTGACGTGGTTGGGGGCTAAGAATGGGACTTGAGATGCGAAGCTTTTATCCAAGCATAGACTACTACCGTGTTGGCGCACCCAACGAGCCATTCCGGCCAACGAGCCACCCGTACCCATCACATTGTGAGCCATTTCAACTTCAACGCGCCATAACCCCACAGCCATGGATCCAATTCAGTAAGCGATTGAATATTTGGAATCGTGTGAAGATAGAGATAAATCTCCGTATCGTGAAGTCGCAAAAAATGTTTAATGTTGACCGAACGACGCTGTCGCGGCGCCCGTACCCATGGAAAGCTCAGTCCAGCTCCCGAACCCACCCCCGTTGCGTCGTCTGCAAGGACTGTCAAGGACTCCCGTTCTGATATGTATAATTTCTTTACATTTTTTCAGTTCGTTAATCTTTTTACAGAGTTCCGTTCGTACATGCGCGAGATTCGAAAGTCCCTTTCGGATCTCCAAAGTTCTGTTCTGGAGCTTGAGTCTTTGCTGGATGACTGAACAGTCGTGTACGGCTCTTACAACTTTCCTTACAGTGGATATATGGGCTTACGGTCTCTTTTCAGTCTATAATGAATTCATGCTAGGATGATACCCGGGCGCTAGGCCCCGTACAGGTTTTTTCCAGACCTGTACCTTTTCGTGCAGATAGAAGTACAGAAATAACATTTGCTTACATAAGTTACATTTGTCTTACACATGATTATTGCCAAGGGGATTTTTCCCCCTTGTCAAGAAATCCTCTCCCTTGGTCAATCTCCTTGCATTGTTTATGTCTAAGAATATATAATACAAAATAACATTATTCTAGTACATACGACCATTGGAAACTGAGAATTAGGCATCCCGTCCGATCTGCCCTATACAAGCAGTTTACCGGCGGATTAGTAGTTAGGTGGGTGACCACTAGCGAATCCCCGCTGTCGTATGTTTTTGATTTTGTGCCCTTTTTTTACCTTTTGCTCGCTCTGCGCAAGTCACGTGAGAATACCTTAGCATCAACCTCTTGCTAACAGACAAAATCGATCTTGGCTCTTATAGACCTGCACACCCTAAAACCTACATCAAATGACTCGTAAAACTAGACTCTACCTCCTTCAACTCTTATTTTCTAAATTGAGCCTCTGTAGCGTATGCAAAACGTGTGTAGAGTTGCCGCTTTTTGTACGTGCGCAGTTATTTGTCTATCGATAGGACTCTTGGCGTACGTAGCCGTGGCCACCCCAAACACCCCGAACAAGGTAGTCTGGGCCAATCCCCTGGCATGTTTTGTATACCACGCTATGCCTAGCTGACCAATACTGCCGCCCTGCTTTAGAGCTTCTGTAAATAGCCCAGGCTAGCTATCAAAGGCCGCTAGCGGACATCGCTCAGTGCTTATTCCCACTCTGGTTAACTGGCTCACTTCACAAGTCGCTGCTACCGCCGACACGTGCCTTATATCTTCAGGTTGCAAAGCAGCAGTCGTCGCCAGCGCACTTGCTAGTGAACTGGCTTCAGCGTTCTTGGTAGTTTTACATTATTCGGTATGACTTTACTCGGCGCTTGAGTCTTGGTCTATGCTATATTTGCTACTGCTGAGTCTCACTCTACCTCTACTTCAACTTTAGCTTTCGTAGTAATCTATTTCGCCATGAAGCGGGCTTAGCTATTGAGGGCCCTGAGTTGGCCTCGCTTTGCATAAAGGTATGGTCGATCACGAGCAATCTGTTAGTAGAAGTGTTTGATCCTCCTCCTCCTTTTTCCTCTTCTTTTTCCTCTTCTTCTTCCCCGATTACTAAAGCCTCTAGGCTGTCACGTAAGGCCTGGCACTTATCATGGTCCTTCCCAAAGGTTCTTTCATAGCCTAGCAGAGCCTGCGAGTACCCGTGTCGAGCATCCTTTATGCGGCCCTGGCTTTCGCGCAGAGAGGCAAAGGCCCATACATTATCTAGCGCTGGGATAAAAGTGTGAAGGTTGTCAGGATGGATAGCTCTCACATAACCGTCGAGGGCACGCTGGTACATGTGCTCAGCTTGCTCAAGCTTGCCTAGATCTGCGTAGAGGTTGCCCAAGTTGTTGACGGTATCGAGTGTGGATGCATGGTCTGGCCCCCATGCCTTCTCGTATCCAGCCAGCGCTCGCTGGTACATGTGCTCCGCTTGCTCGAGCTTGCCTAGGTCTGCGTAGAGAACGCCCAAGTTGTTGACGGTATCGAGTGTGGATGCGTGATCTGGCCCCCATGCCTTCTCGTATCCAGCCAGCGCTCGCTGGTACATGTGCTCCGCTTGCTCGAGCTTGCCTAGAGCTTTGTAGAGGTTGCCCAAGTTGTTGACGGTATCGAGTGTGGATGCATGGTCTGGCCCCCATGCCTTCTCCTTTCCGGCCAGCGCTCGCTGGTACATCTGCTCCGCTCGCTGTCTATCTTCATCGTCAAGTATATACCCAAGACTGTGGAACGATCCTGGTTGTATTAGACCCTCGACGGCCCCTTTCTCACTCGATCTACTAGCCCTCACTATCCATGCACTTATACAAAGAGCATGGGTCATAATCTTCTTTCGTTTCCTCCAGAACTCTGTCTCTGAATTCAAAGGCACGCTTGATGCCACCAGTTCTGCTGCCAAGCAACCCAGATCACGCCACTCCTCGTCTCTTACTAAGTACCCACACCATCGGTGCAGTACCGAGTGCATTGAGTAGCTTTCTATGCCTTGTTTACCCTCCACAAGCGAGTAGCGCGATAGCAGTCCCATCGCGTCAGCAAACGACAACTTATCCCCAGCAATCTCCAGCAGCCACTTGGGAACATCTATCCCAGCAGCCAAGTCTATGTCTGCTGCGATCAGCTCGTACCACAGCTCTCCGTTGTCCAAGAAACCCCACAGTTTGAGCAGACAAGCTGCTTCTTCGCTCTGCTTCTGTACCTGCTCGTACGACATGGTCCAAGTGGTCAATACGCTTCGATCGCCATACTCTTGTAGCGGAAAGCGCTTCTGCTGCTTCTCCATTAGACGCCCCCATGTGCTGTTGTAGTACTCCGCATACATAGACGCTGACATATTAGTCTCGCGTATGTACGACCCAGCTTGGGTGAGGGCTAGTGGGAGCCCGTGAAGAAGTTCAATAACTACATCAGCGTCTGCTTAGGCTGTATCAGTTACGACGCCTCCCTTTAAAAGACAGACCTTTTCTCATACCTTCGACCGCTCTCCCAACGTTGTTCTCGAGTATAGCACGGGCCTGCTCTGCCGCCACTGTCCCCACCTTGACGCCAGACCCGAGCCGCTGGAGACTAGCCAACCGGCTTGTGATAAGAACTGACCCATGGTCTGCATCTGGGAAGTACTCCTTGACGTTGTATGCCTGCGCATCGTCTTGGTCGCGGTGGTCGCGGTCGACGTTGTCTATGATCAGCAGCCACTGAGAGTTTGAAGATTTGGACAGCCACTGCTGACACTCGCGCACTGCCGCGTCAGCCTCGACAGTGGCCTGGCTGAGGCTCTGCACGCCGTCAGTCGTCATCTCGCTGCGTGGAAGTCTGTGTGCCATGTCAACAAACGACTGCTTTAGGCTGGCTTCAGACGACCCGTCCAGCCAGAACACTGCGCTAAACTGGCGGTGGTGCTTTCGCGCAAGCTCCACCACCAGCTGCGTCTTGCCAATGCCACCTAGGCCGTGGACGACTACAACGTTTCGACGACGACTTGTAGTAGGTGGAGGCTTGACAAGAGCCTTCTCGAGCGCTTGCATCTCGGCATCTCTAGCAACGAACTGGCTTACAACGGGCACACCTCGGAGACTGAAGTCGATCTTATGCTTGCTGACACCTAGTGCGCTTAGCCCACCTTATTCGATATAGCAGGGACTACCATACTGTTTAATTACATTGTGAGCGGGCCCATAAGAGCTGAGGAGACGCATCAACTATGCCCTCTATTACTTCCGCTACCGTCTGAAAGTCTTCCTCTTGCGCATCCTCAAACTTGTTCATGTCGAAGTGCGTCCGCGATAGCGAGAACTTGCTCGTCGACTCAGAGAGGTCAAGACACCCAGCATGTTGACTAACTACGAATCTCTGTACTTGTTAGCATAGTTATTATATACCGTGTCAGTCCGACTCACAATCCGATCTTGTTTGCCTACGATCTTTCCCACGTTGCTCGACTTGAGCTCAAAGAAGCACGCGACCCGAGTCTTGTTCGTCTGGCCTCGCATCTTCTTCAGGAAACTATCCACCAAGTCCTGTAGATATACACTCCCTGGCTGCAGCACCTCGAGTGCGGCAGGCTGCACCTGGTCGTCGTGGTAGTCACGCCGCGTTGCCTGGAGCATCTCCATCTGGTTCATCCCCTCGGCGCCTCGAAACGGTGTGCCGAAGAAGACTAGGCCAGTCGTGGATGAAAACACTCCAGGCCATTCCTTAGGGTACTGTTCAGCTTCTAGGAGTGCCTATAGAAATTTTTAGTGATTACTATGTCTTCGTCTCGTCCATCTATCCGTCCCCTCACCTTAAGCACAACTAGCCCGCCAAAACAGTGCGCTACAAACACCAATGGACGGAACGGAACATTCTAACGCAGTCAGCGCATACGCGACGCCTACCAAGCACGGGCCGGCACCTTTCTCTGTCGCTTCAATGCTCTCAGCAGCCGCTCGGCCACAGTAGACGCGCTCTGCTGCATCGCCTCCTTGCCAAACCACTGCGACTCATATCCGTACCGCATGATGCGTGCGTTGGGCGCTATTGCTGGCAACATGTCGTCTTCGATGAGCCAGTTGCGCCATTGCGGCTCTTCTGCCGTGCCGGCATTCTTGCACCAGCTGTCGTCGGGATGAGCGCCGAGACCGTGGACTGCGATAATGCTAGCCGGGTTGCTGTGAGTCGCGTGCAGACGATAGTTGCAGGCAAACGTACTCAATGCTCTGCTCTTCTGCCGGCGCTTCGCGGAGCACCTTCAGGCCTACGTCTTTGTCAGTGACCGGCCGAACCTAGCCTTGCATTAGCCTCGGCGCGCGCCTTTCCCATGCTAGACCCACCATTACTGATCATAAGAGAGCACCGTCTCCTGGAGCTGTCGGACGAGAATCTGGAGACGACAGGAAGTGGCAAACGAGAGGGGAGAAAGTGAAAGGAAGGAAGGAATGAAATCGAAGTACAGATTGCGGCGCAACGACGCGAGCAACCAGGCTGAAATGCAAGGCTGAGACAAGGTTGAGCGTTCCAAGCGTTGGCTGCCGTAGCGCTGCGCCGCGCCGCGCCGCCTTCAATTACATCGAGCTGGCTGGCTTGCGCCAAGTTGTGTGGTAGGGAGTCATTGCTGTTGCAAGCCACACAAAGGCGCATCATGTGAACGATACCATGTTATCGCGTTCGCTACTACTATGCTATCTTGTATCTCGCATTGCGTATTTCTAATAACCGTTAGTAACGCTACCAGCTGTTAACTCAATTACTGTAGTAACATCGTTTGCTGTCCCTTCTTATGTGTTGAATCCTCGTTAGGGCGTTCGTTGTTGGAGGCGTCTACGCACTGCCTGGCTGCTGCTATTATTAGACACTAGCCCACACACTCAACCTCATGCTGCTTCCGCGTTCTGCCCCTCATCAGCAACACTCACTACCTCCACTGACATGGACAGAGCTACCCTGGCGCTGGCACAAGATCTACCTCACGGCGTACCTCGAACATACACTGCCTTGGTAGAACTAACGTTCTTCTTTCTACCCTTCACCATCGTAATCGAGGCCGGCCCTCGAAACAGCAGTCTGCCCGGCGTCGGCAGTACCTTACTCCAGAGGGAGAGAAAGCCCTTGTGAGCTTTCTGATGCTAATAAGTCACCTTGGACAGCCTGTGCAAATCAAGTTCATGCCTGCACTAGCCTTTAGTGTAGCTCGCCAGCAGTCTACGCCAAACCAACGTCATAAGCCACCGGGCAAGAACTAGGTCAGAGCCTTTAAGAAACGCCATCCAGAACTGAAAGCAAGAACTGTTAGGCCCATAGACTGGAAACGGCACAACAGCAATATACACGATAAGATCATACTATGGTTTGAGGCGATTGGGAAGGTGCTACAGGACCCGGCTGTCCTGCCAGAGAATGCCTATAACATGGATGAGATAGGAGTAATGCTCAGCATGCTAGGCTCTGCCAAAGTGCTTATAGGTAGGGACGACCCACGAGACTATAGAGGCGCGGGCGTCAAGCGAACGATGGTGACTGCTGCTGAATGTATAAGCGTCGACGGGAGGTTGCTGCTTCCTTTGATTATCTGGGCAGCGTCCACCCATTGGAGCAACTGGACTACATACCCAACGACTGGATGGCACTATGCACACTCGGAGAACGGATACAACGACTCCAAGACTAACTTAGAGCGGCTTAAGCAGGTGTTTGACCCGCAAACTAAGAGACGCGCTAACCAAAAACCACGCGTACTAATCTGTGACGGCTTTGGTAGTCATGAGACGCTAGAGATCCTCGAGCACTGCTTCGAGAACAACATTATCCTTTGCCGTCTTCCCTCTCACACCTCCCATAAGCTACAGCCCTGTGGCGTCGAGGTCTTCGCGCCCTTGAAGGCAGCCTATTGCGACCAAGTCGAGAGACTGTTTCGGGAAGGTGCAGATACAGTTGGGAAGGAGCAATTTACCTCTCTCTAGAGCGCCGCCAGGAACAAGGCGTTCACCAAGAGGAACATCATGGCTGCGTGGGCTGCAAGTGGTTTGTATTCGTTCAATCCCAACAGAGTACTCAAGGATAGGCCTGAGCCTCCTGCTGAATCGACTATTCTGCCACATGCCAATATAGGGTCTTATATGCAAGACGAAATGCCGAAGATGCATGTGACGCCCATCACAACAGAAGCCCTCGCGTCTTTGCACAATCTAATTGAGCAAGATACTTGTGTGTCTGAACAGACTAACCCACGGCGCCTGCCAAGGCATATACAGAAGCTCGCTAGTGCCGCGTAGATCTCTTTTGCTGAACGAGCCCTTCTGCAGCGCCAGAATCAGTCCTTGACCCAGATGAACAAAGAAACAAAGGCTCGCCGATCGACCAAGTCAGAGATGCTGGGAGAAGCGAAGGTCATGAATCACGAGTACCTCCAGGAGGCACGAACGAAGCGTGCTGCGAAAGTAAAAGCAGATCCCAAGAGGCTACAACGGGGGAGTAGATGCAGGAGCAGAAGCAAGCAGAAGCAATTTACTCAATAATAGCGACTAGTACTATCTGGCCTCCGTTCTCAACATTTAGTAGACAATGTAGTTATCCACGTATGCATCTATCGTTTCTCGGCTCTCGCTGACCTATATATACCTGTTGCTTCGATACCCCTCCCCACCAGGCCCTGCATCTTCTACTTAGCTAGCATGTGCACGAATTCTGCCTTTTGCTCCGCTCCTCTAGTTTCCGTCTTACGGTATACACCCACTCATCTAAGAACATCCACAGCCAAAGAGCCCCAAATCACACTGTGATAATAACAGTACCTACAAGACTGAGCGCGCTAAACCAACGAGACGCGTGCCAGACTAAAGCCCACTGAACAGCCATGGTTTCATCAGCGACAAGCGCAACCTGCATAGAGTTGAGGATTGTAGACACTACAGCAAACACGAACAATGTAGGGCCATAGAGGCGCGCAAAATAATCTCCATATTGCACGTGTACCTGCTCGAATTAGAACTTGCGTAGGAACAGAGGCGCATAGAAGTTGAGTCGTGTCAGCCTCAGCTCGCCGAAGCAGTACCTTCTTGACATAGCTACATCCGTAATATGGCTGAGATCTCTGGTAAATCGGCAGAAAGATGGCCAATCGATGTTGCTAGGGACGAGGCGAAGGTGATCCTGCTGAGCAATATGAAAGTCCGATTCATGCCGGACCAAGTAGCGATACATCCGCAAGAAGCCGGTTGCTGCTGCGCGAAGGCTGCTTTGGCCGTCACCTAACGAGCCTGGTTTTTAATCTAGATAGGTCTCCCAGAAGGCATGCAATGAAAGATGCCGCGGCATTGGTTTGTCGAATATGCGGTCGCGGATCCATACGAGGGGAAGACGGGGGTCTTCTGTGATAACAATCTCGCGGCCTTTAACGCGTTGGCGATGCAATGAGTTCACATTGGCGCTTGACAAGGTTGTCATGAACCAAAGATGCGGCGCTACTCTCTCAAGATCTTGCGCCCATAGATCATCTTCGAGAAACTGTCTTGTGAGACTAAGGTCGTTAAGTGAAATAGAAGGCTGGCCAGGCAAGGTTATGGGCGGGGATGCGCCCGGTAGGAGCTCTAGGTCACGTACAAGCTGATTTACTTTTAAGAACTGTGGCATAGTGGCTTCGAACAGGGAGGAAGTAGAGGAAGTTCAGTTTCGACCTTTGAAGGAGTACTTCGTGAACACTACTCTAGCAGACTGGGCAATCCATTCTAAGCTACTGAGCAAGGCGCAGGCCCTACCAGGCGCTTGCCGACACAGGCGGCAGTCAGCCTGAGGCTTCTGCCCTGCGCCTCAGCCTTGCATCTCAGCCTTGCATCTCAGCCAGGCTGCTCGCATCGCTGTCTCGTCCTCTACCTTGCTTTCTTTTCTTCTCCCCTCCTATCTGCCAGCTCCCATCATCTTGTTCCACTGCCAAATCCTCCTTCGACAGCTTAAGTAGATGCTGCTTCATTGCGAACAGTCATGGTGGGTCAACCGCAGAACGGAGCGTATCAGCGCTAACGCGGAACCAGGTTCGGCCGGTAACAGACGACGACATTGGCCTAAAGGTGCTTCGCGACCCGCCAGCGGACGCAGCAGACATAGCAAATGCAGCCGAGACTATCGAGTACGTTTGCTGTTGTGACGCTGCATCAAGCCAGCCTATGCTGACCTTCCCGACAGCATCGTCGCGATCCATGGCATTGGCGCGCACCCAGACGACACTTGGTGCAAGCATGCTGGCCCAGCAGAGAGCCCGCAGTGGGTCAACTGGCTGCAGGCGGAGAACATGCTGCCAGCAGCTGCTCCTCACGCGCGCATCATGCGATACGGATACCAGTCGCAGTGGTTTGGAGAAGGGGCGATGCGGCAGAAGGCGTCAATAGTAGCCCAGCGGCTGTTGCTGGCCCTGCGTAGGAGGCGAGAAGTGGACACCCTCAGCTAGACATCACTACTACTGTTGCTGACTCTGCCAGACATGCCCGTACCGCCCATTGCTCTTCATCGCACACTGCTTTGGCGGGCTCGTTGTGCTAAAGGTAAGCAGGTACAGTATGGCGAGGAAAAGCACACGGTTAAGGCTGAATAGGCACTTCTAGATGCTCGGCACGACGAGAGTGAGTGGCCTGGCATATTCGCATCGACTACAGGCCTCATCTTCCTCGGCACGCCTTTCCGCGGCGCCGAGGGAATGAGCCAAATAGAGATGCTGGCAGCGGCGCAACATGAGTACCAACAGGACGAGATTCAGCCAGAGGTGCTGAAGATACTGGAGCCGGGCAACGAATTCCTGCAGGAAGTGGTGGACCAGTTTGGAAGGACAAGGAGGCAGGCGAACAAGGCGCAAGTTGCCTGCTTCTTCGAGCTCAAGTCTAGTGATGTAGGAAGAATTGTAGGGAAGACAGACCGGACGGTAGGTTAAGAGCAGACAGTACAATTCGTGGGACTCACTATCTTTACAGAGATTTGTAGTGAGCGAAAGCTCTGGTTGTCTTGACTTATCGAATGCAACGAGCAAATACTCACTCTCGCGGACTCACTTTGACATGAACAAATTTAGCAGTCCTACAGAGGAACACTTTGAAACAGTGCGAGATGTGGTGAGGGATATGGTTCAAGCGTCACCTAAGCTTATAGCGGCCCGCTCACAATGTAATTAAACAGTATGGTAGTCCCTGCTATATCGAATAAGGTGGGCTAAGCGCACTAGGTGTCAGCAAGCATAAGATCGACTTCAGTCTCCGAGGTGTGCCCGTTGTAAGCCAGTTCGTTGCTAGAGATGCCGAGATGCAAGCGCTCGAGAAGGCTCTTGTCAAGCCTCCACCTACTACAAGTCGTCGTCGAAACGTTGTAGTCGTCCACGGCCTAGGTGGCATTGGCAAGACGCAGCTGGTGGTGGAGCTTGCGCGAAAGCACCACCGCCAGTTTAGCGCAGTGTTCTGGCTGGACGGGTCGTCTGAAGCCAGCCTAAAGCAGTCGTTTGTTGACATGGCACACAGACTTCCACGCAGCGAGATGACGACTGACGGCGTGCAGAGCCTCAGCCAGGCCACTGTCGAGGCTGACGCGGCAGTGCGCGAGTGTCAGCAGTGGCTGTCCAAATCTTCAAACTCTCAGTGGCTGCTGATCATAGACAACGTCGACCGCGACCACCGCGACCAAGACGATGCGCAGGCATACAACGTCAAGGAGTACTTCCCAGATGCAGACCATGGGTCAGTTCTTATCACAAGCCGGTTGGCTAGTCTCCAGCGGCTCGGGTCTGGCGTCAAGGTGGGGACAGTGGCGGCAGAGCAGGCCCGTGCTATACTCGAGAACAACGTTGGGAGAGCGGTCGAAGGTATGAGAAAAGGTCTGTCTTTTAAAGGGAGGCGTCGTAACTGATACAGCCTAAGCAGACGCTGATGTAGTTATTGAACTTCTTCACGGGCTCCCACTAGCCCTCACCCAAGCTGGGTCGTACATACGCGAGACTAATATGTCAGCGTCTATGTATGCGGAGTACTACAACAGCACATGGGGGCGTCTAATGGAGAAGCAGCAGAAGCGCTTTCCGCTACAAGAGTATGGCGATCGAAGCGTATTGACCACTTGGACCATGTCGTACGAGCAGGTACAGAAGCAGAGCGAAGAAGCAGCTTGTCTGCTCAAACTGTGGGGTTTCTTGGACAACGGAGAGCTGTGGTACGAGCTGATCGCAGCAGACATAGACTTGGCTGCTGGGATAGATGTTCCCAAGTGGCTGCTGGAGATTGCTGGGGATAAGTTGTCGTTTGCTGACGCGATGGGACTGCTATCGCGCTACTCGCTTGTGGAGGGTAAACAAGGCATAGAAAGCTACTCAATGCACTCGGTACTGCACCGATGGTGTGGGTACTTAGTAAGAGACGAGGAGTGGCGTGATCTGGGTTGCTTGGCAGCAGAACTGGTGGCATCAAGCGTGCCTTTGAATTCAGAGACAGAGTTCTGGAGGAAACGAAAGAAGATTATGACCCATGCTCTTTGTATAAGTGCATGGATAGTGAGGGCTAGTAGATCGAGTGAGAAAGGGGCCGTCGAGGGTCTAATACAACCAGGATCGTTCCACAGTCTTGGGTATATACTTGACGATGAAGATAGACAGCGAGCGGAGCAGATGTACCAGCGAGCGCTGGCCGGAAAGGAGAAGGCATGGGGGCCAGACCATGCATCCACACTCGATACCGTCAACAACTTGGGCAACCTCTACAAAGCTCTAGGCAAGCTCGAGCAAGCGGAGCACATGTACCAGCGAGCGCTGGCTGGATACGAGAAGGCATGGGGGCCAGATCACGCATCCACACTCGATACCGTCAACAACTTGGGCGTTCTCTACGCAGACCTAGGCAAGCTCGAGCAAGCGGAGCACATGTACCAGCGAGCGCTGGCTGGATACGAGAAGGCATGGGGGCCAGACCATGCATCCACACTCGATACCGTCAACAACTTGGGCAACCTCTACGCAGATCTAGGCAAGCTTGAGCAAGCTGAGCACATGTACCAGCGTGCCCTCGACGGTTATGTGAGAGCTATCCATCCTGACAACCTTCACACTTTTATCCCAGCGCTAGATAATGTATGGGCCTTTGCCTCTCTGCGCGAAAGCCAGGGCCGCATAAAGGATGCTCGACACGGGTACTCGCAGGCTCTGCTAGGCTATGAAAGAACCTTTGGGAAGGACCATGATAAGTGCCAGGCCTTACGTGACAGCCTAGAGGCTTTAGTAATCGGGGAAGAAGAAGAGGAAAAAGAAGAGGAAAAAGGAGGAGGAGGATCAAACACTTCTACTAACAGATTGCTCGTGATCGACCATACCTTTATGCAAAGCGAGGCCAACTCAGGGCCCTCAATAGCTAAGCCCGCTTCATGGCGAAATAGATTACTACGAAAGCTAAAGTTGAAGTAGAGGTAGAGTGAGACTCAGCAGTAGCAAATATAGCATAGACCAAGACTCAAGCGCCGAGTAAAGTCATACCGAATAATGTAAAACTACCAAGAACGCTGAAGCCAGTTCACTAGCAAGTGCGCTGGCGACGACTGCTGCTTTGCAACCTGAAGATATAAGGCACGTGTCGGCGGTAGCAGCGACTTGTGAAGTGAGCCAGTTAACCAGAGTGGGAATAAGCACTGAGCGATGTCCGCTAGCGGCCTTTGATAGCTAGCCTGGGCTATTTACAGAAGCTCTAAAGCAGGGCGGCAGTATTGGTCAGCTAGGCATAGCGTGGTATACAAAACATGCCAGGGGATTGGCCCAGACTACCTTGTTCGGGGTGTTTGGGGTGGCCACGGCTACGTACGCCAAGAGTCCTATCGATAGACAAATAACTGCGCACGTACAAAAAGCGGCAACTCTACACACGTTTTGCATACGCTACAGAGGCTCAATTTAGAAAATAAGAGTTGAAGGAGGTAGAGTCTAGTTTTACGAGTCATTTGATGTAGGTTTTAGGGTGTGCAGGTCTATAAGAGCCAAGATCGATTTTGTCTGTTAGCAAGAGGTTGATGCTAAGGTATTCTCACGTGACTTGCGCAGAGCGAGCAAAAGGTAAAAAAAGGGCACAAAATCAAAAACATACGACAGCGGGGATTCGCTAGTGGTCACCCACCTAACTACTAATCCGCCGGTAAACTGCTTGTATAGGGCAGATCGGACGGGATGCCTAATTCTCAGTTTCCAATGGTCGTATGTACTAGAATAATGTTATTTTGTATTATATATTGTTGACGTGATTTGTCCCCAAGGTTTTGAGACTTGTCCCCAAGATGAGATTTGTCCCCAACGCTAGTGCTAGTGTAAACTTTCTCTCCAACTTAGCTTAGCGCGTAATCTTCGAATCCGCTACATCCGCAACATCACTAGATATCTACTGCAGGTAAACGCTCATCGAAAAACGTAGCTATCTAGCTTATTCTCCTGTTGTTGAATGATATGGGCAACATTACCCCCCTCCAGACCAGCTATACGGTTCCTACGAAGAAGCATACAGCGCGCTTAGAGCGCACGGCATACAACATGGCTATGGCTTTGTCCTTAAAAGAAGTTGGCCTCATAACTCAGCTATTAAAACACGTTACTACTACCACTGCGATCGCTTTAGAAATAACTACCAGTCAACAGCAAAGGTTCTAAGCACAAGTACGCGGTCAACAGGATGCCCTTTCAGGCTTGTTATCTTCAGGATAAAGCACAGCAATCAATGGAAGCTAGAAGTACAGAACAAGGACCACAACCATTCCCAGTCAATCAACTCAAGCGCGCAAAATGTCTACCGCAGACGTACATCAGCACAAAAGGAAGTCATACAATCAATGACCCATGCTGGCGTGCGGCCTATGCAGATACTAGCTGCTATCCAGAGAGAAGACCAGGACACACTGATATCTGCCACCGATATCCGCAGCGAGAGGAAGGCTATCAGGGAAAAGCATCTCAATGGAAGAAGCCCGGTTGAGACACTACTAGACGATCTATCCACGACAGACTGGATCTTTGCAGTTAAGAAGGATGATAATAATCGTATTCAGCACATCCTTGGCTGCACTAACCTGCAGACATTCTTCTCTGCAGGCTTCTGCTTTCTTAGCAATGAGACATATACAGACTACTATTGGGCGATCGCAAATTTTCTGCACAAGACTGGCGTGCAACAACCGCGTGTATTCATCAGCGATCAGGAAGAAGCTCTAAAGATGGCAGCACGCTCGCTACTCCCAAGAGTTCCTCAGCTCTTGTGTGCATACTTGGGAACAAGCAAGCAAGCAAGCATGCTTGCTTGGTTGCTTGCATATTACGCTTGGCTGCTTGCCTATTCAGGCAAGCCAAGCGCCTCTCTATAAACCTTCACCAATTAAGTGCAAGCCAAGCGGGCTCCTCTAAATTAGCAACCAAGCGTAACAAGCAAGCACGCAAGCACGCTTGCTTGTTCCCAAGTATGCTTGTGTGTATGGCATATCAACAAGAATGTCCAGACAAAAGCGCAGCAAACGTGGCGAGATGCTGATGGCGTGACAAAAGAAGCAAAACAGATAATTGCTGATCAGAGGAAATTGTTGATGAAACGCTGGACTCAGGTATACTACCCCCAGTTTTTGCGAGCACTCTAAGCCGACACTAGTTATATCATCCAACCCTCGCTAACTAGAGCAGCTAGTCTACGCAAAGAGGCCGTTAGAGTTCCAGTTTAAATAGAATGATTTAATTAAAGACTACAGCCATCAGGCAGATCTCTGCAGGTACTTGCAAGAGAACCAATACCTAACACGCACGGAGTGGGCAGCTGCATGGACTTCTCACCACCGACACTATAGCACGATTACAAGTTCACCTGTTGAAGGAATGCATAAGGTCCTAAAGGACTATCTTATGACTTCAACAGGTGACTTACTTCGTGTTGTTGAAAGGATCGAGCAGATGGTCAAGAGTCAATATAACAAGTACAAAAAGGAGATCGCTTCTTCAAGACATAGTACTAAATTTCAGCATAAGCTTGAGTTAATGCCCTTCTTACCATATGGGATCCATGATATTCTCACACCACCAGCTATTGAGCGTATTAGGCAGCAAGACTTGCTACGCCAGAAAGAGTAAAGTTAGGGCCATGGTGGGCATCCTTGCTCAGGCCTCTTCGAGAAAACCAATGGTCTTCCATGCCGCCATACACTGCAAGAAGTGATAGCTGCGAAGTCTACACTACGACTAAACTATCTCTATGATGATCACTGGCGCTATCAACGCGAGCAAGGACCTTCAGTGTTTCTATCCCCTAGGCCATACCAGTCTGTTCTAGAGCCCCTTATAGCTCAAACAAGGGGTGCACCAAGGAGAAATGAAACATCTACTCGTCGAGACCCCTCAGCTTTCGAAAGACCTGTACCGCCTTCTATCCCTCGCTATCAGCCTTACCATGAACCCCAGGTCCAAACACTGACCGAAGCTCTGCAGCAAGTCGGCACTTCAGTCACTGTTTCGGTTCCTACATCTATACCAGGCGCAGGTCCTGTGGCCACTTGTATATCTGTGTCAATTCCAGCACCTGCTCCTTTACCTTCACTCACATCTCCTCGTTCATCCCCGCCAGTAGCTGTCGCTGTGTCAGTCACCATGGCCCCGTCTCCTGTCTGGCGACCTCCAACACTAGAAGAATTTTTAGCTGATATTGAAGGTCGACGATCTCAACCTGTTCTGTGCCAGTGTAATGATATGATGTCAGCTACCAACTTTCTAGCAGAGACCGGGCAAGAGGAGGATCCTATACAACTAGTGGAGGCACGGAATATGGCTCTTGCAACGCAAGGACTATTCGCTTCTTGCACACCAACCATGGCTTGGAACTATCACTTTGGAGACATGGAAGCTTTCTATACTGAGAGATTCGCACAAGTTGACGCTCAGAACGCACTTGTTGATCGTGAAGATGTACCCAAGCCGCGGCCTAATGTAACGGGCTGAGCCCTGAGTCACATGACTAGGCTGCTAGCCTAGTCGCGTCTCTGGCAAGGTAAGGGCCGTGCGCCAACCCAAACAAAATAGGCTCCCCGCTCGCGTCTTACCTTCTTTCTTCATCTTGACTGTAAATAGCATCTGGACTAGGTAGCTGGAATACAGTTCCTACAGACCGTTCACACCTAAACGTGCTGCAGCAGTCGCGGCTTCTAAAGCCTGGAAAAGTCTTGGCCCGCGTAAGAGACGACGGCGTCAATAGATACCAAATCTAGTGATACATTTGATTCAAGCGCAGCCACCCTTTATATGTATCTGGCTGCTGAGATTTGTCCCCCGCGCTAACCATAACTTGGTAAGCGTTAAATAAATTACAGTAACTAGACCGTATTGGTGCCTCGGCATATGAAAAGTAGTTAACTAGTGCTAGACAACAACTATAGTTAACTACATAGTTATGCTATATTCTACTAACGTCGACGTCTCTTGCGTGGACCAAGACATTTCCAAGCATCTGGAGCGGCCATTGCTGCAGCACGCTTAGGCCGCAGCGAAGGTGCATCCTGAGGTTCAACAACTGCGTTCTGAGGTTCAGTTACTACATTCTGAGCGTCAACTTGCGCTTAAGTACGAAGCCATAGCCATGCTGCATGCCATGCGCCTTGAGGGCATCAAAAGCTTCTTCATAGGTGCCGTATAGTAGGTCTGGAGGAGGTGCAATGTCACCCATGCTATTGTGAACAAGGAAAGAGAGTTAATACTCATATATTTTGAAGGTTGTCAACCTATTGCAAAGACGCGCGGCGTCGTGATGTTGTCGCGTCCATAGATTATGCGCTAAACCAAATTGAACGAGTAACTTTCACTAGCACTAGCGCGGGGGACAAATCTCAAAGGGGGGACAAATCTCAAAACCTTGGGGACAAATCTCAGCAGCCTTACTATAGTATCACTAACGTGCGGGATCAGTAAGCTGCGCGGATCAGTAAGCTGCGCACCCCACTAAACTTGACGCGACTCTCCACACAACCACCACAATGCCGCGACAACAACGTTCTGTACAAACTTCTCGTGAAGACAGAATAAGCCTTACTATAGCGTCTTACCGTAATAACCTAAAACAATCTATCCGCGCTCTTGCAAAAGCGTACGATGTGCCAGAATCGACTCTTCGAACGCGTCTCCGCGGCGTCCAGCCACGATCAGAGACAGCCTCTGTCAATCGCAAGCTATCAGCTACTGAAGAGCAATCTCTTGTGCAGTGGATCCTAGACCTTGGCCGACGCGGTTTCTCGCCCCATATCATTGATGTACGACAAATGGCAGACGCTCTACTCGCTGGGCGCGGCCAAGATCCACCTCCACCACCTGTTGGCAAGAACTGGGTATCGCGCTTCGTCCAGAGCCAGCCAGAGCTTCAGACAAAGTGGACTATGAAGTTTGATAGCCAGCGCGCCCAGTATAAAGATCCTGCTATAATCGCAGCGTGGTTTAAGCTAGTAGCAGAGACGCGACAGACGTACGGCGTTCTAGATCAAGATATCTACAACTTTGACGAGACTGGATTTGCTATGGGCGTCGCTGCAACGTCAAAAGTCGTGACTAGCTCTGATAGAGTTGGTCGGGCAGTCGCCGTACAGCCAGGCAATCGTGAGTGGGTTACAGCAATTGAGTGTATTAACGCATCTGACTGGTGTCTACCACCGTTCGTGATCCTGTCTGGTAAGGCCCACTAGAGCAGCTGGTATCAAGGCCTTCCACCAAACTGGACTGTTGCAGTATCAGACAATGGCTGGACGACTGATCAGCTTGGCGTAGAGTGGGTGAAGCACTTTAATCAGCATACAGCGGCTCGTACAGCTGGAGTCTATCGTCTTCTTATCCTAGACGGCCATAGCAGCCACGCCACGCCAGAGTTTGACCAGTACTGTACTGAGAATAAGATTACTACCCTCTGTATGCTGCCTCACACCTCCCATCTCCTCCAGCCACTAGATGTAAGCTGCTACTCTCCTCTTAAGCGCGCGTACGGACGTGAGGTTGAGGAGCTCGCCCGTCAAGGCGTCTACCACGTTGACAAGATAGACTTCCTTACAGTCTATACACGGATCCGGCCGACAGTATTCACGCAGCAGAACATCCAGGCAGGTTTTCGGGCAACAGGCCTTGTCCCTCCCTGTCCAGATCGTGTTCTGTCACTTACAATAGCTAGAACACCGTCTCCACCACACATAACCACAAATAATAACGCCGCAGCGCAGGCAGCATTGCAGACAGAGACACCATATACAGTAGCAGAGCTTCAGCAGCAGGTATGCTATCTCCAAGAGCGACTACGCCACCAGCCAGAGAGCCCAACGAGCGTTGCGATACGCCAGCTCGCTAAAAGCGCTCAGCTTGCAATGCAATCAGCAACGATACTCGTAGAGGAGAATAGGAAGCTACGTGTAGAAAATCAGCGCCAACGACAAAAGCAAGACCAGCAGCGTCAGTATATAACCTGTGGAGGCGCTCTTCAGGTGCAGCAGGCTCAGCAGTCAGCTGCAGAGGCAGAGAAGGTGTTGATGGAGGCTAGCCAGAGCCAGGCTGGTGAGCGACGTCAGCGCGCGCCGCCGACGTGTACGAAGTGTCACGTTCAAGGACACACTCGGACTTCATGTAGAGCTGGATAACTAATTATATCTCTTAATATCATCTAATTTTATTGCGTTGTTGTAGAGCAATTGCGCAGAGCGTCGCGTTAGGTGAGGTGGGGTGGGCCACTAACTGACATGGGCCGCTTACTGATAAAACACGTTAAGAGCAGAGACTCTTAAGGGTGATCAGATCTTATTTCCTCTCCCACGAAACCCACATAGGATCAGCCATGATACACAGCTAAAGCGACGACAATTGTCAGGGTAGCGGGATCAAATGAGCTACAGTAGTACAAAAGTTATGCTAACTACTCGAACCCATCCATGCCCCTCTTTCTTAGGCTGCTTCATGATTACGTTGGCAAGTGAGCTACTCCATGTTGCATGAGCTCAGCACCCATTCGAATTTTCTATTTATACGTGGTATACAATTCTTAGTTGGAGATACCAATAACACCGCAAGCAGGACGGCCTCCAGCGTTACCAGTCTTCTTAGACTCCTCGTGGCCACCCTTTCCGAGGTCGTCAGTGCCGGCGTGAACGACAATGGTGCGCTATTAAAACGTCATCAGTATTTATATAATGGATAAGAGTAGCAAAGAAACATACACCAATGACGCTCTCGGAGCCAATTAGCTTGATCAGCTTGTCGGTGACGGTTCCCTGAGCATTGCCCTGGCCGTCAGTCTTGAAGTTGCCCAAGTCACCGACGTGGCGCTCCTCGTCGCTGGGGGCACCGTGGGTCTTGTTGTGGGGGTTGACTATTTGCACATGTCTTAGCATGCAACGCTCTTATATGGGAAGCGGAGAACACCGTGAAACTCACAGTGGGGTCCAGCAGATGTGCAGCCGTTTGTGTTGTCACCGAAGGCGTGAATGTGCATGCCACGCTCAGCGTTGGCATCGTGACCGGTAATGTCCCATGAGATGGTGGTGGGGGAGGACTCGTCGGCCTGCTCAAAGGTGACGGTTCCCTTGATGTTGGAGTCTCCACGGAGGACAGCGACTGCGTGTTTTACGTATTAGCACAAGGTCTGTTTGCCTGAAGATCTTCGGGCCTATCCGCTTGCTCTCTCTTCATTTTTCCACTTGGGATGACAAGGCCATCAGGGTGTTTCGCGTCCACCGAGCTGATTGGAGCAGGCCGCGAACCAAGCAGCCATGAATGGGGGGAACGAGCTTGGGACAGGCTTCTAGAAGGGACAACATGGTCCTCGCAATACGAGTCTTGCCCAATTGCTCTCCCCTTTCTGACCTGTTTGATACCGCTAGACATGGTGTCTTTTAAACAATCTGCTCAATCTCACGCATCCGGATGACCCCACCTTGCCACAACAGGGCAAGCCCGTGCGGCTACTGGGTGTAAAACTTACCGGCTTTGACCATTATGACGGTTATGTGACTGGTATTGATGGAGGAACTGATGAGTTCGATGTAATCTTTTGGGCTTGGGGAATTGAGTGAATAGTTGAAGAGAAGGGGGGAAGAGAAGGTAGCTTCCGCTCGGGTAAGCTTTCAATGCGGGGCTCTCCAGTGACGCAACGTCGGCCAGACCCGCCAGAGCTGTGGACACAACCAGTAAAGCCGAGCCAGAACCGGCGAATGATGATAAATCCTTAGTTCCAGCCCCTCTAGCTGCCTCAGCTTTGGTTATGCTATCATCAGCCAACGCGTTCATAGTGTTTCACTAAGGCACGCATAGTGTCTTGCAAATGTATCGGGTTTTCACGCTTCATTTTTTTCTACCTACGTGCCATCCGAACCTCCTATCAAGTCTCAATGCTGGAGCTGAAGAGAAAAAAAAGCTAATTATATCGTAAACTCATCTCTGGGCCGATATCGGACCCTGCGATTTATGCCGCCTGGATCTTCTCACGGAGGATGTCCTTGAGAGTAACAGCATCAGCGGCGAATTTCGAGATACCCTCACGGAGCTTCTCGACGGCCATCTGGTCCTCGTTGAAGTAGAAGCGGAACTCGGCCTCGTCGTTGATGTAGCTCTTCTTCTCAATGTCGAGCTTGCTAGCATCCTCAGCAATGAGCTTCTTGGGGACCTCATCCTCCGAGTTGTAGAGCTGCTCGAGCAGGTTGGGCTAGGTCTGTTAGTAAATTGGACAGAATATTGTGTTTTACAGGGTGCTACTCACGGCAATGGTAAGGTAGTCGCAGCCAGCAAGTTCAGTGACCTCGCCAATGCTGCGGAAAGAGGCACCCATGACAATGGTCTTGTAGCCGTGCTTCTTGTAGTAGTTAAAGATTTGCTGGACGCTCTTGACACCAGGGTCCTCGTCCTTGGTGTACTCCTTCTTGGTAGCGGCCTTGTACCAGTCGAGAATACGGCCAACAAAAGGAGAGATGAGGTAGGCACCGGCCTCAGCGGCAGCAATGGCCTGAACCTGAGAGAACATGAGGGTAAGGTTGCAGTTGATGCCGTGCTTGGACTGCAGGATCTCAGCAGCTTTGATGCCCTCCCATGTTGAGGCGAGCTTGATGAGAACGCGCTCCTTGTCAATGCCAGCCTCCTTGTAGAGCTGCACAGAGTCAGCATACCAATTCTTTTTTCTTGCTCTTTCAAATTAGAGGGGTTTTAGTGCAAACGTACGTCGATGATGCGGAGGGCCTTGTTTACAGACTGCTCGGTGGAGAAGGAGAAGCGGGCGTCGACCTCTGTTGAGACCTTGCCGGGGACAATCTGGAGGATCTCCTTGCCGAACTGGACAAGGAGGTTGTCGAGGGTGACATCGACCTGGTTCTCAATGTCGGTGCCGTTCTTCTTGCCGTATGCGACAGCGGCGTCAATCAGCTTCGCGTACTCGGGCTTCTTGGAGGCGGCAAGGATGAGCGAAGGGTTGGTCGTCGCATCCTGGGGCTGGTACTTCTTGATGGTAGCAAAGTCACCAGAGTCGGCGACGACGGTCTGCAGGACAAAGTTTTGTCAGACATAACAATTCTTCCGCGGGTTGTCGCGATGGCGTGGGGGTAACAACTTACGGTGCCAGCGGCCTTGAGTTGGTCGAGAGAGCTAGGCATTGTAATTATGTGGATGGGTATATATGGGTGAAAGTGTATTTGCTTTTTACTTTGAAACGGAGGGGATCAACGGTTCAAAGGTGATGATGGATGGAGAGAAGAGAGTTTGAGAAGAAAGATGCCAGTTGAGAGCTGCTGCGGCGGTGGAGCACTTTCATACGTATTAGCGCCCCCTCCCGCTCAGGGAGCCCCTCCATGGAAAAATGGCTGCAGCGTCACAAGTGGCAACGCCTGGCCAGCGACTCGGTCATAGGCTATCCCACCGTCAATCAGCATGCCTCAGGTCAACAGCCAGCCACCGGCCGACGTCTTTGACCCGGTGCAGCCGCTCTGCTGAAGCCATGGCCAAATTGCCCGGTGCTATCAAACCTCGTTGTCCGCATGCCTGGCCCTCGCACCACCCAATGATCTCATCTTTGCTCAATGGCCCGCAATACTAACCAGGGGGTCCCCTCTGATGCGATACCGCGCACGGCCAACGTCAGACTCGTCTTTTGCCTACTTCCACCGTTGCACACAGTACTTGGATTGTCACGATACTGAATTCTAGCCCTCCGGAGCACTGTGGTCCGACCGCCGGCATCTGACCAAGCATCCTCAATAGCCGGTCCAACAGCTTCATGGTCCATGCAAGCCGTGCTTGACAACGGAAGAATTTCACAACACCCGTGCCGCAAATTCGTATCTGGCAGTATTACTTCCAAGATAGTAATAGCACTTGCACCGCTAATCAGTAAAAATGCATACGTTTACAATTTCGTCTTCCCAACACCCCATCCCTCCTGTCCCAACCACCCATACACCTCTTTATACTGCTCCTTCATATTGCTAACTGTATGTCCTGGGCCACTCGGTCCTGGGTCGTTCTGTTTCCTCATTGTTAGCACACTGAAAAATACAAAAAGGTAGTAAGGACAGTATTAACTTACCAGCGCCTCAACCTTTCTCGTCTGTCTTGCGCCAACCTCAAGAATTGTGCCTCCACCCATCTCAGCCTCCTGCAGACACCTCAACATTGCTTCTGCAACTTCTTCAGGTGTCGCCCATATATCTTTTTCCAAGTCGAGATATGTCATTTTTTCCGGGTGTTCGGTCCACAGTGGTGTTTTGATAACACCGGGTGCCACACCATTAACTCTTATGCCCAACTCAGCTTCCAGCGGAGCCAGCGAACGAACAAATCCATTCATGGCATGTTTGGCAGCGATATATATCGGAGCGTGGAAATTCGGGTTCTGCCCTGCTATACTGGAGACGATGATGACGCGCTTGGGGTTCTGAGGTCCTACTTTCTGCACGCCAGGTGGAGGATTCAGGAAATGCGAAATGGCTAGTTGAGTTGTGCGGATCGGATGCGTGACGTTGATATCTAAACTTGCATATCGTCCTCCGTTGGGATCGTCTTTGCTCTTGCCGCCAGGGACGCCTGGTGGGTGCCAGAAGTTGGTCCAATGGGGATCGTAGATACCGGCTCCAGGGCAGACAATGTCGATTTGACCGAATTCTTGCATGGCGACGCTGAACATGCGCTCCAGTTGGGGCCAGTCGGTTACATCTATTTTGGCGAAGACTGCTCGTGGTTTGCCTTCTTCCTTTTTGTTGTAGTCATCTACGAGCTTCTGCGCTTCAGGTCGGAGTGCTAGGTCGGCGATGAGAACAGAGCAGCCATGCTTGAGTAGTATGGCAGCAAAGCAAAAGTTTATGCCTATGTTTTATTCGAGGTTCAGTGAGGAGACTATATGAAGACAGGGGGCCTGTAGCATACCAGACCCAGCACCCGTAACTATCGCACTCTTCCCCCGCACATCATACTCTTGTCTCGATGCCATCTCTGTCTCTTATCTTGCTTACACTGCTCAGTTCACAGAAGAATACTCAGCCAAAACAATAATAAAAAACAAGTCACTTAGCTAAATAAACAGGCCAACTTACATACCAACCTACATCACTATATATACTTAACAAAGCCCCCATTGCATCTACACTTCATGCGTGCATGTCGGAATGCCGCATTGGGTAACTAGCAAGGAGGGGTATAATCGTGGGGTAACAAAGCTCGCACCGAGGTCGGCCTCTTATTACGCGAAGGAAAGAGGGTGCGCCGATCTGCGCCATTGGCAATGCTAATATCCTCTTCTTCCTGTTAACACAACACTCACTAGACGCGTGTATGCAACTATCGAAACACCACCTGTGCAAACTCTAGTACCTTTTCACGCGTCTGTTAGTGTGACGTAAATCCTACAAGTCGTCCTCTTGATCAGGAAATATAATACGGTCTTACTGCACACATGTGAGAGATTGAATTGTACATTTTTGTATTCGTTAAATAAAGCACAGAGATATATACGCCAATCCGAGAATGAACATGCCTCTTCTCTAGGATATCAATATGCAGTGATGAAATCCAAACCCGAAACCACTGAACGCCGCACGCGCCGTATGCACTCAGCCTCATGTCTGGGCTATTAGATGCCGAGCAACCACTGTGGTTATTCCAGGCCTCTTGTTGCACACCATTAACGCCTCTTTGGTGTCCTAGCCATTGAAGGCTCAAACGATGACGCTGCCTTAATTCCTCTTCCTCAACTCACCGCGTGACTGGTCTACTCCGCTGCTTCTCGGTAGGGGTTCACCGTTGCCAGCGCCAGAAATGTGACTCAGACGAATCAGCTCCTCCATCATGGCATCTCTTGTCCTCTTGACCAGATCATCCACGTGCTCAGCACCCAGTCCCTTTGTTTGTATCGGCGGGAGGACAGTCACATCGACCACGCCCGGCAAAAACTTCTGTTCCTTAACGTTCAGCACGTGCGAGTAGTTTGCGCAGACGACTGGTACAATGGGAACTTGTGCTTGTACGGCGAGGTGGAAGGCGCCCTTCTTGAAGGGGAGGAGATCGGGGGTGGAGGCGTAGGAGCGAGTTCCCTCGGGGAAAATGAAGACGGATTGACGCGTCGACTTCATGGTTTGAGCGGCCGTGTCGAAGGCGGCGCGAGCGGTGGTGCGGTTTGCGCGGTCGATGAAGACTGTCTTGGACAGCGCCATGAACCAGCCCAGAAGTGGCGTGTACTTGAGTGACTTCTTAGCTGTAACGGATGTGTACTTGGGGAACATGCAGCCCAGCATGAGAACGTCGAGTTCGCTACATCAGGCGTTAGCACCACCTCTGGCAATGTGTTGTCTTTTCTCTCAATCGCGGCAAAAACTCACGTCTGATGGTTGCCCACAAAGACGGCAGGCCGGTCCTTGAGCGCGTCCTCGCCGCTAACACCACCCTCCTTCTTCATGCTGCCCGTGATCCTAAACGTCACACCGGTTCCGTACCACATGCACCACTTGAAGGCCCGTCCCACCGACCATTGGATCAGGCCGCCATACCCAATGATACGCAGGGGTATGGCTACGAGGGTGCCGTACAAGGCACAGAAACCCATGAGGATGAAGGAGCTGGCTGCAAAAGCATAGTATGAGAGCAGCTGCGCGGGCTTCGCAGGCAAAACGAGCGACAGCAGCCGCATGGCCACAATGAGCACGGGCGGCATGGCGAGGTAGAGAAGCCAGCTCATGGCGGAAACTGGCGACGTGGTCGCAAGAGCAGGACGGGCTCGAGGTGAATCGGCGGGGCCCAGGGTTTTTTTTTCGCGATGGGCGGTAGCGGTGATGCGCCGAGGTCTCGCACTGGGCTGGGTACGTACTACTTCTCGCTAAGCGTTTGTGGGGTTGCTAGGCCTCAGTTCAGACCTTGCACCACTCAACGCTGCTGTAAAGACATGACAATGTCTGACTGGGGAATCCCACATATAAGCACTGAGTCGACCCCATGTGCCGCTGGCCTGGGGCGTGAGTGTGTCACGCGTTCTGCCCGCCCTCCAAGCGCCGCAAGGTTCCTCGGGCTAATATATGTAGTCATGTGTACATGTGTATTTTGCATGTGAGAATGGTCGGGAGAATGACCAACATAGTATGTATATTCGTTCCACGTTCCGCATGGGTATCCTTCAAAAATCTGAATCCAAGTACGCGCTCCTACTTCTCAATAGTATCTGCCGACACTGGCCGCCCTGCCACACCCCTCCGCTGCTTCAGCCAAGCCATGGCTGTTATGCTGAATGCAGCGACATCCACAAGGAATATCACGAGCAACATCCACCGCCATGCCACCATAGTTCGAATCCTGTCCTCTATCTCGCTGCGCATGGATCGGTCTGCCAGAGGGAGATCCCGCACAGCCTTGAACCAAGTCTCGGGCGTCCAGCGGAACTCTGGGTAGTTCATCCCAACCGTGTTAACGGCGACAGGTTCGCGGATGCGCTGGCCTGTTGTCTGATATGTCACCACAAAGGCGAAGATGAAAGTCGATAGGGTGAATAAAACGGCGAGAAAGAGCAAGACAGCGAGCGCAGTAAGACTCTTTAGGCGCTGCTCATGATCGTCAGTATACTGGATGCCACTTGACAACGTACATGGATTGAACCCACCCATTGAGCATTCCTCATCCTCCATGCTGTGACCATACCAAAGAGACCCACGAAGAATCCATACGCTGCCGCACCATTGCTCTCATGGCCATGGTCCACCCATAGATTCTTTGGCTCTACGTTCAATTTTGTTTCGTTTCCAGGCCAGTCGACTTGATACGTATGTACGTGGTGTTTTTGCCGGAGTAGCCACGCAACCATGGAGCTCAGTAGCCCCAGGTTGGTAATGGATAGTGCGGAGAGTAAGAAAGAGATGGCAAAAAGCGGCCAGCATCCTGTCAATGATGTGGTGGTCAACGGCTGTGACACGGGTCTTATGCGACGAAGGTATTGTATAACGCCCATCTCAGTCAAATTCCACAGGAACAATCAGTCTCGAGTGAAGAAGTAGAAGTAGTGGTAGCAGTTGGCATTTGGCGTTACAGCATAGTGTTATACAGTCTGAGCAAGCACCATGTGCGGCTGAGTCGTCTTTCCCGACCTAGGTAGGACCTGTTCGAGGCCCATTGCAAACCCTCGACACCTTGGGCGTGCCACATATCAACCATTGCCTAATATTAGCAAGAAAAAGCGCTCCCCATCAGCAAGGATGCTGACTTATCCTGGGGCAGATGATGAGCCACCAGTGGGGTTGCAAGTGTGATGTGCACACGCATGCCTGCGCCTTTAGCGGCTTAACCACCAACAATTGCAAAGCACCCAGGCAAACATGCCCTGGTGAGGGCTGCCATGGCTTGTCAGTTGTGTCAGATGTGTAATGGTGTTGGTGTGATGTTTCTTGGCTCATGCCTAAAACAATGGTGAGATAGCGGCGCTCGTCCGTTTCAAAACGTGCCCGTCCGAAGCGAAACCCCCGAACCGTTACGTTTTGATAAATTCCTGAGCCTAGCGCGTGGCACTGCTCACAAATCAGGACGGCAGCCGCGCACCTTTTTGGCGCGAACTGGGACTGGCGGGTAGAAGATGTAGATCGCGTCGCATGTGTTGCAATGTGAAGCATTGTCTGGCTGTGGTTGATGACTGGCGACGAGAGGCGAGGCTGGGCTAATTGCACAAGCTCCTCGCCTCCCATGCACTCTCCCACACATTGATTAATATTTACATTGTGTCATCTCCTCTCCCTTACGCCAGCAACCACCTCAGTATCATCCCACGTTTTTTGAGTTTGTCCGTTAGCCGCCAAAGAATGGACCCTTTGCTTCTCGGGCGCTTGATGCGACCCATATTGCACGTGGACAGCAGCTACTGGTCAGAATTCGCGTGGTGTACAGCCTAAGCAACCCGTCCCGATGAACATAGTTTATTGTGCGAGCCAACATGCATGGCTTGACCTATGCTTAACCATTGCTTGGTCGTTCACTGGCGGCCTAGGTTACTTGGCCAGCCGTGCATCCTCCAATCAAGTGGTGAAGACGGTGAAGACTAAATCGACGACCACTGTGCAGTTAC
Organism: Bipolaris cookei; assembly: GCA_002286855.1. NCBI lineage: Eukaryota > Fungi > Ascomycota > Dothideomycetes > Pleosporales > Pleosporaceae > Bipolaris > Bipolaris cookei. Next base: position 10,576 of record NRSV01000004.1, on the reverse strand, counting down.
ATATATGCGACTGTCCCAGGTCTCAACCAATATTACACAATCAATGCAGGGTCCATGCCGAATATCCGGTTCAAGTGCATTTGTTCATCGCATTGCAAAATCCAACCCTTATTCAACGCCAATGCCATATTGAACACTACCTTGGCCCTATGTTCGCAAGAATCAAAGCTGTCTCACTTGACTTCAAGCGATATTATGCTCGATCAAGCGCATCGGAAAGCCAGCCTTCTGCGGTATACTACTTCCACAGAGCTTCTGTAACATATAGATTTCTGATTCCTGCATTATCTCTCGCTTGCTTAGCTAAGTTAATGTGTAAGGGCATGATGATTCCCGATAACAATGCACAGAAGCTTACAATTCTATATAAAATATCATAACCAGAGCCAGACGCTATTCTCTATCAATATCTAATCTCGATTTCCAGCAATGCATTCCTAATCCTAAAGATACCCATCTCTCAGGCGCGGGCTCGAAGAATTACCAGCAGCCATCTTCTGCTATGTACGTGATGCACTACCTACTCTCGATTGCACCCGCCATAACGAGCCGGAATATCAACAAAAGAAACCTTCTTGGACGGCTGCTAAAGCTTCAAGTTTTCCGAACAAAACACAGACACCCAGGCCTGCCAGGACATATGTAGCAATGCAAAAGCGTACGAAGAAACCCAGATCAACGTCGTTGCAGGAACCCTTTTTACCCCGGCTAATGTAAGTGGAGCAACCCTTTCAACCCTCGTATGCACTCTCATCCCGTCCTGTACTCCACTACTACATAACGAATCCCGCCTACAGTTCAAAAGAGGACTGCAACGCCGTCTCTGACGGATGATATCGAAATCCCCCAACTCGATCGAGTTGCCACAGCGTTCATCCTGACTTCACTATAACACCAACCAATCCCGTTCAAACACATTACGCGAATCAAGATAGAAAGAGAAGAATAAAGTCGAGTCAGTGAGATACGTCACGAAGAAACGATTCGAAACAAGCGTTGAAACATCAAACACATCATGGAGGATCCGATCATCAGTTCCCCCTACCCCTAGCAATGCAGGGTGCTATCCACTTATTCATTCATAGACTTACTGCACAGCAGTGAACAAACACATCATCATCCACCCCACATTTCAAACCCCCAAGAGACGTCATGAAGAAGGAATCGAAGAAGAGATAGTCAATCTTCATACCAAAAAAACAGCCCGAAAATGGGCCCCTGTTCCAAATTAAGTATTTACAAATAAGCAGAATAACGAGTGTAAGTTTCTCTCTACATATATCCAAAAACTCTACATCGACCATATCTCATATATACCCACCTTGCCTCATCCCCCGATTTACAACACCATCACCGCCGCTCCCAAAATAACCCCAAGCACACCCCCAGCACCGACAACCCTGCCCGCCGCCCCCGTAAACTGCGGCGGCGCAACTGCAGTTCCCGTGCCATTAGTTTGTGGCAGAGGAATCGCACCAGTCGGCGCTGTAGGCATGGGTACACCCGGCGCTGACCTGGTATCAATCGCCAGACCAGCGGAAGAAGAGCGAAGGATAGAGGACAATATGCTCTTCGCGCTCTCAATGGGTACGGCGTCCAAAGTAGACGTGATAATGGCTGGAGGCGCGGTAGTAGCAGGGGGAGCAGAAGCGCCAGGAGGCGGCGCGGTGACGGTTACATATGCGGTTCCGCAGTCACATGGCGCTTCTTTGTCTCCTCCGCTACCTGAACCTGCCTCGCCGCTCGCAGCAGGAGCGTCGACGCCTGCTTCAAGTGGTGGCTGGGTCCCGTTTACTGGCTTAGTGATGGGAGAAGCGTTGATGGGGGCTCCGTCTTTGTTACCGGCATCGAGGACCCTGATGGATTGGAAGCTACCGGTTTTATCGGTCCATTCATATTCTTTGCCGGGCGAGTAGTTGATTACTTTTACGCTTTTGACGGTCATGGTGAAGGGGGCATTGGCGTAGGTTACGTTGCCGCCGGCCCATTGGCGGGTTCCTTCGTCTTTGGAGTCGCCGCCGGGCCAGTTGCCGAGGCGGACGTTGCAGGGAGTTTGGGGGAAGTTTTTGCCGCCGTTTGCGTCGGCGAAGTTGAGGGTGCGGATGGGCTTGTCGTCGATGATCCAGGTTAGGGCTGATGAGGTCCAGTTTAGGGCGTATTTGTGGAAGTCTTTTTGGTTGTTGGCAACATCGGCTTCGATCATACGGTCGTAGGTTGTTGTGTTACCCTGGTGGTTTTGTTAGTCTTTTCTTTTTCTTTTTCTGCAACATGTATAGTTTCAGTTGCATTTCGTTAGGAGAAATTTACCTTGCCAAAGTAGTTCATCTGCACACGGCTGTCGACGCCTCCAATCCATTCCCAGTCGACCTCATCCAAGTTGTCGGACTGGAGAACGATAGATGAAACGATGCCGGTACCAGGAGCGGCCTTCATGACAACCTCGACGTAACCGAAATGGAAATATCCTTCGGAGCCAATAGTAGGCGCATCCCCCTTCTTGGCCACGGTAAACTCGGCCCCCTCAGGTCCATAGGTGAGGTCACCTGCAGTCTGCTTCCAGCCCTTGATAGCATCCTTGCCAGCAGTGAAGTCGGTCTCCCAGGTCTGAGGCATGGCAGGGTCATTGGCGCAAGTCTTTTCCATAGGGTTGCAGTCCGTGAAGGTTTGAGCAGAGGCCAAAGCGGCCAATACGCTCGCGGTGGAGTAAGTTGAGAAGCGCATTTCTGATATAGATGAAGATACGGAATACAAGGTTTTCGGTAAAGAATGTAAGCGTTTGGGTTCGCAGCGAATGTGATCTTCACAGAAGAATCACTTGAAAGGCAAGAAAGGAGAGTTTGAGCAAGGTCGCCCTGCGTCCAAAGGAAAGCGGCTGAAGAGAATGTGTGAATGACCAAAAAAAAGTCGAAGAATGGCGCACGAAGAAAAGACAAGGTAAGGGAATTGTGAGAAAGACAAACAGCATGGAGGAAACTCCGACCATAAAAGTCGCGAGATTGTACACGACGCAGTCCCCTTGCCCAGGCATTAGTCGTCAGCCAGTCAGGCCATGCAGCCACTGGCATCCATTCATGCAGTCTCCCGATTTATCGCTGTGTAGATCTGAGTGGCCAGGCGTGACCCTGAGCCGCACTCCTGATGTGTTTCACGAGCCGTGGGGTGGATACTAGGCTGTGTCAGAAGTGCCAACCACCCGCCGCAGTCGTAGCGGCATCTCCGGCTCAGCCTATCGGACTTCAGATGTACCTGGCTAATGTTTCTGCCTCTAAGCCACCTTACTCCTTTCCGCAACCAGTCTTTCGTCCTCTGGCACAACTATACGCGTGCAACCGGCGGCGTGGCAAGCGATGCGGCGGTGCTGTGGAGATTGGGAGGCGAAAGGTCAAGGAAGCTGAACCGGATTTTCCTTCCTTCGAGAATGTGCATCTGGATGCAGTATAATGCTGTGCCGTAAATGAATCTCGTCTGACTGTGCACAACAGGCACAAACTGCGCCACATTTGCTTCTTGGATTGTGATGCCTAACGACGCGCGCTTGGTCTTCCCTTGGTGCGCGATCATCTTGGTTATGAGATCATAAGTCCCTACCCATCTGAATGAGTGACGAAGTGATCAGCTGCCCTGAAGATCGCTTCTTTCTTTGTGAGGGAAGATTTTCGGATAGGCAGCCCTAGCGCTTGGGTGTTGGCTGTTGCGTTGCCAAAAGAGCCGCCCGCCGTTGCCAAGATGTGTGGCTATGTTAATCTGCTGATGGTATTGAGCGGCTACGTTTGCTAGCATCCCTGGATGCATGAGACCAGTATCGAGTACGTGTAGAAGCTTGTTTCCATGGTGAGGCCAGTGGTTTGCAAAGGCTGTTTGAGCTTGTCATCTTACTCACTGTGAAGAAGCAGGCGTGGTGTGCTCGACACACCAGAGTTGCATACACGTCCGACCGCATGAAGCTAGGGAATTGCCACATTGAGCATCAAACGGCTTTAAGTGCTATATTTGTCCATGCTTACTTGCAGCATCGCGCAGCCGTTGTGAGATTAAATTAGACGATGCATACCAAGACCCCAGAAGGCCGTGTTTAGCAAGAGGATTCCTACAATAATAGATGCTTGGGTGCCACGTACTTTGTCCATCCGTATCTATCTGCTATTACCCAATCATTACACAATATGCATGATTACGCCGTTTTCTCACGGCTTTGTACTTACGCGAGATAGAGCGGTATATTTGTCTCCGCTTTTTGTTACTTGCTACAGGCTCTAGAGCCAGAATGGTCATTGATCGTGCAAGTAGCCATGAGCCTCTCTTCCTACTGACGATATAGTTTATACTTTGAAACTTTCTACACGTGGTACAAACAGCCATGAACCCGGGCAATTAGCATATCCAGTTTAGCGGGTAACTTGTAGCAAATCTTCGTTACCATATATTTTATGGTTTCTCTTTGCGCTTCTATTCCATATCACGTAGTTAGTATCATTATGGCAGATAGCGTCACCACTCCTTGTACTGCGGAGGACATACTTGGTTTCATCTGCCGATGTACTGGTAGCACTGGGTTTGATGTTTACCTGACTGACTTTCTACGACTAACAATAGCGCATGCCTCACCATAGCCTTGGGAAACAAACAGGGCTTCCTGGTTCATGTAGTGATGCAGTCATGTGGCAATGTTGTGCGAACAAAAGTACTGGGTTGGTTGTGGCGCTGACCGCTTTAGCCCCGCGGCTACCCCGCTATTCTGCCGACAACAATTATTGCTAGTGACGCAGGGCGGCGAATATTAATTTCTGTACACACTCTCACACTTTTGTGCAATTTTCAGCCATGGCTACCACAAACAAAGTCGAGTTGCTAGAACAGCAAGCGCAATCAGTTCAGGACGTAGAGGAGCACCAACCAGACGAGCAAAACGAAGATGACGATATTGACGACTTGTTCGACGATGACGAAATTGTGCCAGAATTAATTTCAGGCGATCATGGCGACTTTACAAAGGCTTACAACCGTCAGCGAAAACTGAATGATGCCAACATACCAGACGACCACAAGCCCAAGACGAACCCTCAGAAGCCGTCAGCAAATACAAACGCTTCCATCGACGATCAGGTTGCCTCGCTTGCGAAGCATGCAAGCAAAATCAGGCTTACGGGGCGAATGACGGGCGCATCTGGTGGCAATGCAAGGGACAAGGACAAGGCAGATCGCGCCACGACAGAGCAGGTGTTGGATCGAAGGACGCAAATGATCTTGTTGCAACTAATCAACCGCGGCATCATTTCCGAACTTCACGGTGTCATTTCCACCGGCAAAGAAGCAAACGTCTACCATGCCATGTCAGAGCCGTCGGAGGAAGGCGCGCCCCCCATCCACCGCGCTGTCAAGGTCTATAAAACGTCTATTCTTGTCTTCAAAGATCGCGCAAAGTATGTCGAAGGCGAGTTTAGGTTCAGACAAGGATACAACAAGAGCAACAACCGCGCTATGGTGAGGATGTGGGCGGACAAGGAGCGCCGAAACTTGGCCAGAATACATGATGCGGGTATTCCTTCACCCGAGGCCTATGCTCTGCGGAACCATGTTCTGGTCATGGGCTTCGTAGGCGACCGAAAGGGCAAGGCCGCACCACGACTAAAAGACGTACGCTTTGAGGGCTTGACCACCGAGGAGGAAGATGCGAAGTGGACCAGCTTGTATGTCCAGATGATGGCCTATGTCCGGATACTCTACCAGACATGCCGCCTTGTCCACGCCGATCTGAGCGAGTACAACATCTTGTACCACGAGGGCAAGCAATGGATGATCGACGTTTCACAAGCCGTTGAGCACGATCACCCCCGTTCGCTCGAGTTTCTGCGCATGGACCTGAAGAACCTATCTGATTTCTTCCGGTCACGCAACGTGGAGACTCTCAGCGAGCGCAAAGCATACGCATTTGTTACTGGCACATCAGGCCCAAAGAATATGAACGACGTATCACAGATTGAAGACGCGATCCGCGAACTACTTAACACACGACCTTTGACCGAGAAAGAAAAGAAAAAGGAGGACGAAGATGATGAGGTTTTCCGCAACCAGTACATCCCACAGACCCTCGACCAAGTCTACGACATTGAACGTGACGCTGAGCTAGTTAACGCCGGCGCTGGCTCCGACCTGCCGTACCAGGCTCTTCTGGCTGACAAGGTCGTCAACAACGTGTCTGATGGCTCGCATACGGGCACCGAGACAGACGATGGAAGCTCAGACACGTCCGAGGTTGACCAGAGTATCTTTGAAAAGGGCCCCAGCCGTGGAAAGAAGCACCTTGATCACGATGAAAAGGTAGCCCATAAGAGGGCGATTAAAGAAGAGAAGCGTGAGAAACGAAAAGAAAAAATGCCCAAGCATATGAAGAAGAAACTCGTAAGCTCAGGCAGCCGGAAGAAGTGAATTTGAATTGCACAGCAAAGGACTTTTGGTGTTATATCTTGGCGCACTCTAACGTTGCGAATGTCGTATACCAAAAGAGGACCGTCTAGCTTTAGAGGCCGTAGTGTTCAGCATGTCCATATTACCCCCGGTGCTGAATCTCCATCACAACATGTTCTTCCTCCACGCTCGCGTGCCCAGTCTCTCAATCTCCGGCACTTCCACTGGACCGCGAACGTCATCGTCTTCCAACGCCTCTACCACTGCTTCACCAACAAGATCGGCTTTCAAAGGCTTTATACCCCCCGCGCCCATCAACCACGTCAATCGGCCTCCGACTGCGCTGTTGATCATGCTCGCGACACCACCAGCTGCCGCAATGGGAAGCGTAAAAGTCCGACTGTTATCGTACATAAAGGGCGCCCGAATAAAAATTGATCGCATGGTGGGAAATGTTGTGGAGATCAGAGACTCAGCCTCGCGTTTCGTAGTAATGTAGCGTGCAGGAAGAATTGGTGTACCTGCGGCCGCAGAAATGTATACAAAATTCGGTACCTTTCGTGTCGATGCTTCTTGAGCAAGGGAAACAGCTATTTTTTTATCTTGTTAGTTTCTCGCATATACCACATAAAAGTAAAAAAGCATTTCAGACTTCAGAAAACCTAAGATCTTACCTGTATCTCTATTCATGACTTCATACGTCAACTGTCCGTCCTTCTCCTGTGGCTCCAACTTCTCGCCTTGTTTCCGCGCCAGCGGATTCTGCGTCCCGGCTTTTGTGCGACTAAATGCTCGTTGCAGCCCTTTTATCGGACTCTCGCGGCCACTGATGACGCCTTTGTAGTCGGCCTCGAGCAGGATACCCATGCTGTGTATGACGGCGTCTGCGCCTTCGAGGTGCTGCGTGTACGATGCAGGGTCCAAGATGTCGCCTTTTTGCCAGGAGATCTTTTCGGCCCAGTCCGGGGGTGTTGGGGAGGAGGAGACGGAGGACCAGTGGGGGGTGCCGGAGCGGCTGGGAGAGTTAGAGATATGTGGAAGGGGGGAGAGTGGATGGTGGATGGGGGGCTTACGATATTGAGGTTACGGTCCAGCCTCTATGGGCGGCGGCTTGGCATATTCGACTTCCTGGGTGATGTGTTAGTTTGTCGTAGGACAATGTAGTTATATACTTTGTGCGAAGTAAATAATTGGGGATACTGGTCGATTGCGTACCTAGGAACCCGTTTCCGCCGCACACGACTAGCTTCTTTTTTGCTGCTGCTGTGGAAGCCATTGGTGTACTTGTGCTATACGCCGAATTACGCAGGTTTCGTATCTATATGCAATTGGTGGTTGATGAAAAGTAGTTTTGTGTTGTGGAAGTTTGGAAGTCTGGAAGCGTTGGAGTTTGTGGTGGAGATGTGTGATCGGAAGCTTCTAGTGCTGATGTCACTCGGGTTCGCGTGAGTCGCGTAGGGCTGAACAGGGGTGTGCGGAGGTGTTGTGGACCTCCGCGACCTGCGGGTGGACGCGTCCATGTTGGTATCCCTTTACATACTCAAGGACCGAAACAATTTCTTATCCATGGAGAATTTTTAGTAGAGTAGTTTATTTTAGATGGACATGATGGTCACTGCGTCTTATCATGGCCCTTCACGTACCACAATTCGTGTCGTCATGACCTTGTGATGTTAGTGCCAAAAGCACACTCTTCAATAGCCTCCAGAGCATTTAAGATCCTAAATGGATTCCTTGCATTTCATATGTTATATCACATCTACTATTCTGCTTTCACTTGTAACGAACAAAAGATGGCATTACGCAACTTGCTCAAAAACGATCTCGTCCTCGTCAGCACAAATCTCGCAGTGGTAGCTGGCGTCGCGACACTGTTAGGTAACACAAAATTCCATATCTACATTTCAAACCCGCTGTTCAAATACTAAGCCAGTTCCCTAGGATCGAGAGTTGAAAAGAAATTAGACTGTATGGATGAAGAGCAGGAAGCAAGGCTAGACGAGATTGAGGGGACGATACGTGGGCATGTTGGGTTGATCGAGGATTCGCTTGACATGATTGAAGGGAAGCCGAATGCTGGTAAACAGGATAAATTGTACAATCAGAGGACGAGAGATGCAAAAGGAGGTGAGAGGGGGAAGTGAGGTCATAATCTAGTCTAAGGAAGTTGTTGTTTCGTGCAAGGATGTATTGCTTTCTTCTTCCAGATGTTTGTTACTTTTAATACCTCTTTCCTGTAGATTGCGAGGCATGCCATCTCAGCTGTCTGAACTAACGTCCATCACTATTAGCCGAAAAACACTACGTCGAGATGGACTAAACTTTAAACATCACATCTTTATGTAACGTAAATCTATTTAATTGCCTACAGTTAAAGTATTTTCTTCGTCTATTACTTTCTTTAGAAGCAATGCATAAAGTAAAAATTACAGCGTCTTTGAGCATGCTGTTGAGCATTCTGTTTGCTGTCTCAGACGCCGTTGTCACTTTTAACCCCTTCTTGTCTATCGTCGCGAAGACTTTTTGAATTTTTGGGAATTGTATAGGATGCAGCTTCTGATAAAGAAGCTACACTGAGCTTATAGTGATGTTTAGCGCGTGTAAACGTATTGTCCAAGTTATTCCGGCGGGGGTGGTCTACAGGGCCTCTTAGCGTTTGCTTAAGCGAGCTCTTGTAACGTGTTCCACCAGTAAGCTGGACACCCCACCCAACCTGACCCAACTCTCTACACAACCACCACAATGTCGCGACAGCAACGCTCTATACAGACTTCTCGTGAAGGCAGAATGAGCCTTGCTATAACGTCCTATCGTAATAATCCAAAACAATCAATGCACGCACTCGCAGTCGCGTATGACATGCCAAAGTCAACACTATACACACGCCTTCATGGCACCCACCCACAATCAGAGATTCAATCTACTAAGCGTAAGCTATCACCTATTGAAGAGCAGTTTCTCGTACAGTGAATCCTGGGCCTTGAACAACGTGGTTTTCCGCCACAAATCATTGACGTATGACAAATGGCAGACGCTCTACTCGCCGCGCGTGGCCAAGATCCATCTCCACCACCTGTCGGTAAGAACTGGGTGTCGCGCTTTATCCAGAGCCAGCCAGAGCTTCAGAAGAAGTGGAGTAGAAGGTTTAATAGCCAGCGCGCCCAATACGAAGATCCTGCTATAATCGCAGCGTGGTTTAAGCTAGTAGAGGAGACGCGCCAGACGTATGGTATTCTAGACCAAGATATCTATAGCTTTGACGAGACTGGATTTGCTATGGGCGTCGCTAGGACGTCAAAAGTTGTGACCAGTGCTGATAGAGTCGGCCAAGTAGTCGTACAGCCAGGGAATCGCGAGTGGGTAACAGTAATCGAGTGCGTCAACGCGTCTGGCTGGGGTCTTCCACCATTCGTGATCCTCTCTGGTAAGGTCCACCAGAGCAGCTGGTACCGCAATCTCCCGCTAGACTGGATTATCGGCGTATCAGACAACGGCTGGACGACAGATGAGATAGGCGTGGAGTGGTTGAAGCATTTCAACCAATATACAGCGACTCGTACAGCTGGAGTCTATCGTCTTCTTATTCTAGACGGCCATAGTAGCCACGCTACACCAGAGTTTGACCAGTACTGCGCCGATAACAAGATTATCACTCTCTGCATGCTGCCCCATACCTCTCATCTCCTCCAGCCGCTTGATGTAAGCTGCTTCTCTCCACTTAAATGCGCATATGGGCGTGAGATCGAAGAGCTAGCCCGCCAAGGCGTCCACCATATTAATAAGACAGACTTTCTTACAGTCTATACGCAGATCTGACAGACAATTTTCACACAGCAGAATATCCAGGCAGGCTTTCGGGCGACAGGGCTTGTGCCCCTTTATCCAGATCGTGTTCTGTCGTCACTTACAATAGCTAGAACACCGTCTCCACCACACACAACCACAAATAATAACGCCGCAGCGCAGGCAGCATTGCAGACAGAGACACCACATACAGTAGCATACCTGCTGCTGAAGCTCTGCTACTGTATGTGGTGTCTCTGTCTGCAATGCTGCCTGCGCTGCGGCGTTATTATTTGTGGTTGTGTGTGGTGGAGACTGTGTTCTAGCTATTGTAAGTGACGACAGAACACGATCTGGATAAAGGGGCACAAGCCCTGTCGCCCGAAAG